>MJUT01034139.1:4122-39176 GCA_002080005.1 Gigantidas platifrons
GTAATTTGCATTGATATAGTCAGACTTTCCTGATTCATGATCTGTCTCTAGGATTACCCTTGAATGATCATCTGTTCAAAGAAAATAATGCATTCTTTCATAATTTAACTTCATATTAATATCACTTAAAAATAGATATGGTAGATTTTCTTAAACACTCTGTTTATTTCAATTACATTTAAAACTTATTTTCATATACACATTAAGTATATCAATAATAAATAAACTTTAGAGAAAACCAAAGGGGCAATCGAGAATGGAAAATCCAGAGATACTGGCAACATTGCCCACACAAGACACAGGATGAAGACAAAGAAAAAAACCAGCAGAGACAACCTAAAAGATGAGCAACACGGACTCCACCAAAAATCGGGGATGATCCCAGGTGCTCACGAAAGGTAAGCATTTCCTGCTTCTGATAAGACACCCTCCATGGTATTCATCTAGTCGTAGGACACCACTATACGCAATTACCCAAACAACACAAGTAAGACGAGTGTCCTCCTACAAACAACTGGAAGTAGAGTTGCATCGAACATTGTTTATGCGGAAATCGTAACGAACTTCACAATACGAACCAACATAACAACACATGCTTATTAAAGTATATAAATTACTCGACATCGACATAGCAAAACATGGAAGACGTAAGCAATAATACAGGATGAAGACAAACAAAAACCCAGCAGAGACAACTTAAAAGATGAGCAACACGGACTCCACCAAACATCGGGGATGCTCCCAGGTTCTCACGAAAGGTAAGCAATTCCTGCTTCTTATAAGACACTCTCCATGGTGATCGTCTAGTCGCAGGATATCACAATGCGCGATTAACCAAGCAGCACAAGTAAGACGAGAGTCCTCCTACAAACAACAGGAGGTAGAGAGGCACCGAACATTGTTTATGCGGAAATCGTAACGGACATCACAATACGAAACTAACATAGCAACACCAACTCTGAAACTCAGCTGAGACAATCAGCTATCAGGATAAACACATTTCCCTAATTATTTTGATATTATTCATTCCATTAAAAAGTAACAACCATAGTCGATATTTCATCATTTTATACTTACATGGTAAAATTGTTTTATATCTATTCTTCACCATGTTTTCCTTGAGTTGTGATTTTGTTGTTGGATGCTGAGCTCCATATTGTATACTCTAAATACACATATATATATATATCTTAACAAACTCAATCTAATTTTGAAAGACACTGAAGAAGGTAATTTGTTGATAGAAACTTTTGTCAATATGTTTTTTGTAATATCTTTATCGGTATCGTTGCACAATCTTCTAGACTTCTATATAAAATCACGATCTATAACCATGTATGTAGTCGTCACAGCTTCTATTGCATACGATGTTTGTTAAATAATAACCCCACTGCTACGTAGTATGCATTTGTGTCTGTTCGATTATGCATCAATAAATTATTAATAATTTGACCATACAATCGAGGAGGCTCCATGACAAGCTTAATTGTTTCTTAAATATATTGTTTCTTCATGCCTCCATTTATTATAAATGTTTAATACAAATTTGTGTTATTCCATATTTGAATGTTCAATTGTGGAAGGGACAGTCGTGGTCGTGATCGTATGGTAATTGGATTTACAACTACTTATGCAATCAGTGACTATCACCACTAACATTGTGGGTTAGAATGCCACTCAATCGGAGTGTACTCGATACAACATTATGTGAGAAAGTTTATCAGTGACTTGCGACAGGTTAGTATTTTTCTTCGGGTACTTCGATAAAATTGAACGCCACGATATAACTGAAATATTGTTGGCGTTCAACCCCACAATCCCCTCCCCTTTATGTAATGGGAGAAGACTGTCTAAGTTGTGTAACTTGTGTCTGATCCTTTTGTCTTTTTGAACAATAAAAATATGTTTAAAGTGAATGTTTGCGTGCCTGCAGACTATATAATAACTCTATTATTAAAGCCCTTGTGTTTTATTATATACATAATATCTACTGAGATAATATAACGAACAAACATTTACATACCTGATAAGATTACTTTATTTAGCTATTGATTGTATAATTACACCTTTTTATAGATTTTGTCGATTTTCATTTTACCACCGGCGAGATATGTGCATGATGATTTAACTGTAGATATTGTTGGAGCTGAATTATTGCATTATGTTCTTTGTGCACAAATGTTATTTAAAACGTTTTTTTAAACACAAATAATGATGTTATTTGCTGTAGACAATTTCTAGGAATACAGCTTTTACCTAGTATTATTAATCCTAAATGTTAAGATTAATAATACAATTTCATGATATTTAATGACAATTGTTGATGAAAATTAAATTCAAAGTTTTCTTAAGGCAGGATGCATTGTACATTACTTTACAATTTAATTTAATATGATGATTTTAGAATCCTTTCTCGTCTTGTTTATTCTTTTATTCTTTTTATTTTTTATACCTTCATTCTGTGTCTTGCGTCCAATGTTGCCTGTGTCTCTGCCTTGTCCACTTTTGACTGCCCTTTCTGTTTTCGAAAGCGTTTATTCATTCGGCAAATTATCTAAATATTAAACACTAATTACCTGATATTCTTCTTTCAATCCCTCGTTCATTTGTTGTCTGCCTATATGTCCCTTCAAATCGCCCACGCTAACACAAGAATTAATATCTGTCATGTTTTCATAAGTCATAGTTTCATTTGAGCTCATGTTTATTTTTGATGATGTTGGTAATATATCATCATCTGTGTCAGTGAAAAAAAAATATAATTATATATTAACCGTTACCATGCAGGTATAAATTCAATGTTATGCGTAATAGAGTATAAGCGATCGGGCTTCCTTACAAAGGACGTTTCCATTGAAGAATACCACAGCTGGACCTTTCAATTGACATTTTCAAATGAAAATAAAATATTCCATATGCACATGGGACATAAATGTTAGAGAAAACAACAGACAAAGGTAACAATAAGCAAAACACACAGAAGTCGAATTACAGAAAGAAGATAAACAAGACGAATTACAGAACGAAGATAAACAAGACGAATTACAGAACCAATAAACTAAAAAGATGATCAACAAGGACCCCACCAAAAAAAAAAACAATGGTAATCCCAGATTTACACTACTATTTGTCATCATATTTATGTTGTATATATATATATATATATATCTGTTGATGTTTCATTGTTTGTAATACCTATCATGCTCACCATTCCGGAATGTTTCTGTCATCAATGACAACGAAGATTCTCCATTTTTGCAAATCCCCCCGCCATGACTTTTCATCGGACCTCAAACATAATACGACGGGTGTCACGAGTGAAACAGAACATGGTTACCATTCCGAAACATCTCATGTCACCCTTCTTCCAATGTTTGTTTATATTTGCGTCTGTGTTGGAAGTCCAATAAATCGCTTTTAAACCGCCACATTTGTGTTAAGGACTTGATTTGGGTGAAAAGAGCAAAGAGTATTTGCTCGATTTGTTTGAATGATCCATGCATGGCACCCTTGTTTTATGCATAAAAATGACACAAACATGAACATCGTTCTTACATGGAGACATACTAATTCGCGAAGACTGGAAATGCTTCGTAGAATGATAATTAAAAGATTGATTGTTATTTAATGTCAATCCAACAGAAATTCAGCTAGTAGTATATCGACGAGGAGAACAATTTAAACGAAATGAATAATATTGTAAAAAGGTAGCACGGAATTACCCTAAAGGTAAAGGTACTGTTTTCTACAAGTTGAAATGGGTGATGTTACACAATGAAAGTAATTTGTTCCTTCCAAGGGACCATCAAGGAGCAGTTCTGACATACTAATACGGAGTAGAGGCTGCTGTAGGTTGTCTTTTGTACAATGAACGTGACATTTCGAATTTGCATGAGGAATTATATGTTTGATTTGTCCCACCAAACTAGAGGACACACCTTTCGGAGGGGTAGTCCTCATTTGCGGTAAGCAAGATATTATATCATGAAGGATTGTGAAGGACAACATAATTCGTCAATGAAAACACGAAACATTAAATTTGACATACAATTGTATATTGCTGTATAGCAAAGTAAAAATTGTCAAGTGTTTACCATGTAGATCTCTTACAGTGATCTACTAAAACATACGGTTCAAGATCTGGTATAATACCTGTTCGAATCGTTACATCTTCTTCATTGTTGTGTAGTTTGTTATTTATTACTTCAGTTGTTTCTTTAACATGAGGTGTTTGTCTTCTCCTAATAACAATTACAAAGTTTCATATCAGAAAGCTAAACATTCATATACCTTCTAAACAACAGTTACATACCCAGAAGGCAGAAATATAGCTTAATAGATACAATTATGTGTACATGTTATGTGTAATATTTAATACTGAAAGGATAACAAAATTATTTCTTACAACAATAAACAATGTAAGTAAACAGATGGCAAGATATGAGCATATATATGACCGAAAGTCTGGATTGCGGTTTTCCCAGTTTTTCGGTTGACTGATTTTTGTATGTTTATATACTTATGAGTTTTGACTTTCTCCTGTGGAAGATTGTTCGGAGTTCGGTAATTTTGTTACTACCCTTAATTGCTACAGGTTAAGGGAGAATTACTAAAATATTTAGTGATTCGGTCAACCAACCAAAGTAACGTTTACAAGCATTGAGCTTGGCATTCCGTTAAATCCTGTGAAGACACTAGCAGTAACTACTCTCCATTCAGAGGAGTTGTGTTGTACCTAATAGTGATGTCACCAGGTCCTATTTGTTATCCTGAGTTCCCCCAAGGTTAAGTATTTCTATCATTTCTATTAATTTCTTTAAATATGCAAAGATTAATTGTATACCACTGCATTGACATTGAATGTGTTGCAATCTTTGTATGATATTGTTTACAAGATTTAGAAGGAGCTTAGAGAGAATTAAAAAAAAAAATCAAATTTTCAATTTTACCTTTTAACACATACGACTGCAATTACTATGACAACCAGTAACACGATAACTGCTGAAACCCCACCAGCAAAAGGACCTACATCAGATGAAGACGTCACTGCCTCTGTAAGACCTTCAGTAAAGTAAACATTACATACTGTTATGGTCATATTTGATTCATGTAGTTATACTCTGTAAAGCAGTTAAACATAAATGTAACATAAACAAAAACAAAGACACGATTGAGTGATTGATTGTTGTTTGTCGTGAGCAGCATCTGATATATTTGCATGATGGGAACCATTGTACACGCAAGTGGTCACATGTTTATATTTCCCATAAAAACAGAAAGTGAATGTAATTACAACTTGTTTCGCAAAGGATAACAGGTATAAATGGGAAAGATGTACGATATAAGCCATATTTTGGCTTATATATAAACTAAGTATGGGATACATTATATTATATACTTTTTTCCTACCTTCCTATTAGTGTTCCCATTCCGCTATCAATCTACTAGTTCGATTACGTCACATTAATTCATTGCAAAAGATCAATATCTAGAATTGTGTTGATCATCTCCTATCAAATTTATTACCGAGTTTGTTATGCCTGTAAGAGCTCATTTATGTTTTGAAATCTTTTAAGAGACCACAGATACAGCTTCGTCCGCATCATTTTTGGACATATACCTCAAATTCGACGACAGTGGTCAACTCGGTACTCAAATTTATGATAAACGGAATGACTTCAATTTTAAAATCATAAATGTTCCATATATGTGCAGCAATATACCAGCTTGTCCTGCATGTGGTGTTTACATATCGCAATTGATTCGCTATGCAAGGCCCAGTAGAAATTATTCTGATTTCTTGAAACATATGAATGTAATAGTATTCATACATATTTGTTACAATATCTACGCACTTTGCTTCTTCAAAATAAATTGTTTTAACTGAAACAAAAACGTTTGATAAACCTTCATTTCGTTTGGTTCTAGATGTCCTTCTTGAGGAATTCCCTATTTGACGCCGACAAAAAGAAGGAGAAAATGACATATTGCATTTGTCGAGATTTTTGTCGACCTCTTTTCATCTGTCAACTGTATGATGATACTATCATTTATATATATGCGTACATAAATGGGATAATTGTTTATTGTTCTTAGCTCCGCCTTTAATAAGCCATTCTTACTACGAGATAGGTATAAACATTTGAATCTACTTTGCAAACTCCGGCACGTTAAAAAATGTGGAAATTAAGCTCCGTCAGAAGACAATTCTATATTTCTCTGCTTTTCACGCAGTAAAGAGGCGAAAATTGCCCTACCCCTTTCTGATATGTCGTACATACAGAGCTGATATCAATCTGGAGAGGAGTATGTTCAAATAACTTTATATATAGATTAAATTTGTAGCTGACTGAAAAGGTGGAACATTATCATTATCTTTCGTGTACACAAGTAAGCATTAAAACCTTAAAGTTGTACATCATATCCATAGAATGTGGATATGGAATAAGGAATGTTTATATTAATTATCAAACTCACAGAAGAAATTTGGCTTCGCTTGGAAGAGTTACTATAATTCGATACACTGTAGGTATATATTTCTGCATACTGCAGCTTCTTGTGCTATGCAGAGCTGTGTAGAGTCATCAAATCAGTTCAGATTTACAAATTAAGATTTGAAAAGTGGTAATTTGATTGGACAAGCAAATGTCATCTGAATAAGACCCTTTATGTCAGCTACACGATATTGATGTTAGAACATGGGGTACAACTTAATATAAATATTATCAACGTATGATATCATAAGTATAATTTTATCCCGTTATCTAAAATTACATGACTGTTTAAGTTAAAGATTGAAGAAACTATAGGCATTGAACAGCTACGAATTCAGATGAAAGGCTTTAAAAAGCTGTACATGTATCGTGTCGTGACATCTGCTCGGCAATGCAATAAAATCGGTCAATTGCTTTGAAATACACTTCTCGCACAGTACGAGACCGATGATTTCATTCTGGATATTAATAGTGTACATAAACACAGAGGGAATTCTTTTAAACTTCAAATTACAAGATGAGATTAAAACAGATAAGATTGAATTGAATAAATTTCATGCAAGTAAAAAAGATCCTTTTTACTAATGTCTATTTTTCCTGATCATTATGCTTGTTAAATATGTTTTAAGCGATTGTATTTCCCAAGCATTTTTACATTTCCGGTTTGTTGATGTAATCGTCATCACATGTAGGCCAAACATGTGATGATTAATCATTCAATTTCACCATTTCCTAGAAAATGGCCGCTTTTACCGGCAGGTGCTCTCCATTAGTCACAAAATGACAGATTATTTTGCATTTCCACTGCTGCTTTAATTACAAATTTACCCCTTACCTCTTGATGTAATGAAATGATATTCACAGAAAAGATAGAAAACGAATTAATTTAACAGAAATCACCAAAATTTATAGCATAATTTGAGAGCATTAAATTAAACCAGAAATATAAATGAGATTATCTGGGGGGGGGGGGGCTGTCATTATTACAAATAGTAACAACAAAACTGTATTGTTACCATTCTGTGATAATACATGTATTTGAAATAAACAGAAATCAGTCATTGATTTGTTTTATAAACATATAGTAGTAGAGACCCTGGATCGTTTAGCTTAACAGATATTTCGTATCGTTTGCGTTTTTCGTTTTCCGTTCGTTTGCGTTTCGTGCGTGTAATTTGTTCTTTCGATTCGTGTATCGTTCGCCAGTTTAATTAGACTAATACACGAAACGAAATACGAACGAACGATACACGAAACGAACGATACACGAAAAGAACGATACACGATACACGAAACAAACCCACGCTACGATTTCCAGTTTAAAATAATTACTACAATTTCAATCTTACTATTACTAAAAAAAAATTAATTAAAGTGTAAACAAAATTTTACATATACAAACATGTATTTCCTTTATTTACATGTACCAGTAATTTTGTACAATAAGGGAAAACATATTTAATAAATGCATTTTTTCTATAATTTACTCTACGACAAATAAACAAGAAATCATCTACATGTATGTAAACAAACGCCTCTGGCAGTTTCACCTGGGAAATGCATGCACTGCAGGTGTGAAATGTCAACTCTTACATTTGTAATTTCATTCTAATTAACAATTATATGACCTTTTGAAGCCACACACCTCTCGGACATCGAGAAAATAACTGATACACCTATGTCCGGTTGGAATTGTCAATTCAGAATCCGAATAATTATAAATATTAATTCTGTATAATTATATAATTATATAAATATAAATTCTGTATAATTATATAATTAAATAAATATAAATTTTGTTTAATTATATAAATAGAAAGTCATATTTGGAAGTCAAATATATGAGATTTAAAATTTAATCATAAATATAATTATTAAACACATTGGTAATATAAACTATTTAATATAAATTGTGTTATCCTATTACTTTACCGACTAATTTATCATTTATATAAATAATTTGCTTATAAAATATAAGATTACAGAAGTTAATCACATCAATTTGCACAAAAGTCATTCAAATAATAACACGATACTATTCGTGTATCGTGCGTTCGTTTCGTGTATCGTGCGTTCGATTCGTGTATCGTGCGTTTGTTTCGTGTGTCGTGCCTTTTTCGTGTCGTTCGAGTGAAGCGTTCGTTCGTTTTCCGCTCGTTTCGTTTGCATTTTTCGTTCGTTTGCGTTTCGTGCGTAGTGTAAACTTATACGATCCAGGGTTTGTATATAGTCACTCTAATATATTGCATTGACAAAAACAAAAAACAAAAACCACCAAATCCACTGGATTCAATATTTGATTATATGGGTAAACAAGTTCAATGTTTGCATCAAATAATTAATTTTTAATACTTCAAACTATTTAAAAAACTTCTTTTGAAATTCTTCAGACAAAACAATTACACAGAACAAGCTAAAATACTGTACTTTTTAAGTTTGGTTGGCCTATGACAACATCGTGTGATTTATTTACCACTGACCGGCCTTATATTACGTTATGCGACGCCATTTACAAAAAGGGTAAAGAACAAATATGGCTCAGTGTGTCATTGTTATCGATCTTTTTTCTATGGAACTTTACACACATGCGCAAGAACAGATGAGGAATATAATTATAAAGACAAATTTACTTTTCAAACATGAAAACAATAATCAAAAATTATCCAATGACTGGCCGACTTATTGTCACACGTAGATATATGGGGATTTTCTGTATATGTTTATATTACATAATATTTGATAAATTACGAAATTTTAAGCTACAAATACTTTTCTTTCTAAATAACCACTTTCCATTGGTTGATGAGCAAACATTGAAAACCATTAATAAAATTAGTCCCCACATTTTAATATTTTAATCAGTTCGGAAATGTTAACACGGAAGGAGATATCTGTTTACAATTCCAGTATCTGTTTACTATTTAAGTATCTGTTTACTGGACCGTGCAGTTGCACACAATATATATATACTATATTCAACCGATTGTTGTTTTATTTTGCCTTTACTAAATATCATAACCGGTTTGTTTAATTATTCGTGTCGTGATCAGGTAATATTATCAGTCTGCTTTTGGTACCTATTTACGTTTTGTTTCTTTGATGTTGTGTATATCTAATACTTTACTCTGTCAAATGATAAACTATATATCTGGCTGAACCCCCCTCCCCCCCATTTTTGGTTGTTTAAATTTGTATATTTGTTATTTTGCTACTCAATGCAACTGACATTTACTTCATTAATTACAGACTAATTATGTACATGCTTTCTTTTTTTTCATCTGTCATTACATTTTAATAGACAAATAGGGACTGTCGTGGTCGTGATTGTATCGTAGTTGGATTTAGAACTACCTTACCACCACTAACATTGTGATTTCGAAACCCTCTAATGGCAAGGTGTACTCGATACAAAATTATATGATAAAGTTTGCTACATTTTTGATTTGTTGCATTAAAATACGAACAACCTTATATCCTTCCTTTGTATCTATGTAATGTATATAATACGTATATGAATGTTACATGATCCACGAAATGGAGCTACCTTACTCCTATTCGTTGTACGAAATAGGTATCACAAAGTTATCAAATAAAATAACCTACCTTCCATCTCTCAAGTGAGTGGTGATCACTATTGTGGAATTTAGGTATCGTAATTTATCAATAAAAATAAACTACCTTAAATATCTCAAACACGTGGCATATGTATCAGAATTTAAACCGTGAAAGTTGACTTTTTCACATCTCTCCAGTGAATGGCATGAGTAAAATATTGATATCCATAGAAATAAACTACCTTATATAGTTTCAGAAGGTTGCCCATGACAATAAGCTATATTATGTCTCGCCAGCGTTGGATTCACTATTCAGGTAACAAAATGTTGTTAGTGAAAATGTGCATCTCTCCAGTGTTTCACATAGATATCAGAAAGTGAAAATAAGCTACCCAAAATGATGCCGGTGTGTGATTCAGGTAGTGAAATTGTATTCATGAAAATAAGTTACATTGAATCTGTTCATGGTATGACGTAGGTATCAAAGTGTTATCCGTGAAAATAAACTACCTTCGTATGACGTAGGTATCAAAGCGTGAAAATAAGCTACCTTGCATAACTCATGTGTGTGATATTGGTATAAAAGTGATATTCAAGAAAATTAGCTACTTGACAATACTTTATTACATCCTATAGATATAAATCATGATTTCCCTTAATTCTCGTCATTGGAAGATTATCTATGAAAATAAGCTGCATTATGTCTCCCTAGTTTGTGATATTGGTATGAAAGGGTCATCTATGAATATATGCTACATGATATTCCTTCATTAGATGGTATAAATATCATAATATACAAGTAAATATGCTACCTTGCACCTGTTCATTTTCTGATATAGTCATCAAAGCACTATACGTGAAAATAAACTATCCTACAACACACGCTCCCAGTGTTTCATACATGTATCATCACAATAATCTGACTTATATCTCACCAGAATGATATATTGGTATGGAACGGTTATTCATGAAAATGAACTACCTTATACCTCTCCAAATTGTGATATTGGTATCTAAGTGTTATCCATTAAAATATGCTACCTTACATCTTCCAAGCATGTGGCATTGATATCAGAAGATTGTCCATGAAAACTAAGACAAAAGATGTAACATCTACGTCTCTACTCAATATAGCTAGTAAGTGGAAAGGTTTGCTTTCTTCAGGTATACCTGTCCTATTTGAACATGCAACCATTTCAGTTCATTCTCGATGGAACTTACTAACTGTTCTTCATCTTATGGATAAATGCATGCATCATTTACACATTCTATGTTGTTTTGATCTGTTTGATTTGAAATTTAATCAGACTAATAGATGTGATGACTGATTTGTGAAAAGGTTTACCATTACTTGTATTGTGCAAAGAATGTAGACATGATGGACGCAAATAAACAGAACAACTGGAACAGCTCCTTAACCGTGTGTGTGTGTGTGTGTGTGTGTGTGTGTGTGTGTGTGTCTAAGGAATCACTAAGATTACACGTATGCATGAAGTAGGATCTCAAATAAATATCATTAGGAACACAAAAGAGCATAACGTTTCATTTTTTATTTCAGATTGTTTACATTTTAATGACCTGGGATCAAAATCTACTGCTATTACTAATATCGAAAGATTGCATTTCCAATCCTATCAATGTGTAGTTGCCTTTTCTCTGATATTTCAACAAATCAACGGTCAACGGAGGAATTTTTTTTTCTATAAAATTCCCACCACAATGACGTTCGTGGTTACCATTATATAATATTATAATGTGTTTGTAAATATTCGTGCAAAACAAAAATGTAATATGTATCATGCCATTCAGATACTACCTGAGCAAATTTTATCTATTTTTTGGACTTGTGTTATTGTGTCAAATTGCAAAATATATATTGTATGTTCAGATCTGATTAAATCAAAAGACTTCACTATAGAGATAGTGACTTCTTATTTCTCTACAGTATTACACATAATTTAATTTAAGCATGTTTTATTGTCATAAAAGAACAAAACGATTCGACACCGGTTATACAAGATAAAGATGTCTTCTCTATATTACATATGCTTAAAAAGAACACAATAATTGTACATATTGCACTGCATGTACGAAGAGAGGAAGATTTCTAGTTGGCACTCTAAGCCTTCACTCTTTATTTACGCCTCAAAATAGCGATCAGTCAATATCACTCTGAGGTAGTCTTTGGCTGAATAACAAAACATAGTTTTCATTTTAACGTTACTCGTCTAAAATACGAAACAAATGTATGATTCTTCACATTATGCTGACGTAACTGACATCACTTTGTCTGTCCGTTGGTGATGCTACAATAAAAAAGAACTAATCAATATTTCCAACTATATTAAGCATAATATCAAGAAAATACTTTCATTGTATTGTTGAGAGTATCATTTCTGTTTTGATGTCTACTTGTGTTAAGGTTTATTATATACATTAGATGAAGAAAACAATTAATCCTTTGGCCAATTGTAATGAGAGTCACATGATATAATTTGGACATTTTGCTTCTAAAAATAACAAATTGTTAATACTGTTGCCCGGTGAATAATTCCTTTATTTACCGGTAAGTAACCATCAGCAAGCCTCTGAACGAACACGTGTTATATCACAAACACAATACGTAATTACTATAGGCAAACAAAGTAATGGCGGTCTCATAGGATTGAAACTCAACTAATGTTAACGGTAACACAAACAGGCAACAACGTTATGTTTTAGATAACTTATTGGTTACTGGAAGGGATTTTAATTTTGAGACACCTGAAACATTTATTGAAGTAGTAGAGAACGCAAGGAAAAATCTAACATAAATATGCATGTAATAAACAAACACAGATTAAACGGAAAGCTTAAAATACTTCATTAGTATAAAATATGGAACTTATAATTGATTTTTTCGAAGTGTTTAGTTACTTCAAAGACACACCATCAAATGACTCTGTTTTATCTCTGGAGCATAAGCAAATTTAGAAGGTATTATTTTATATATCCTATATCAATTTTCCAAGCAAATGCGAATAATAAATAAAAGTCAGGAGAAAATACAAGTTAAACCCGTTATGCTGTATTGGTTTGTGCATGGACGATCGTGGGTTAAATTCCAGGCTAAAAACAAAGACTATAAAATTGACATTGGTTACAATTCAGCCAATATGGTAAAGTGTAAATTAAGATATGTGATTGGTTTGTTATGTGTCGGGATGATGTCTTCATGGAACAACTGTTGATTCTGTGTATCAGTAGTATCAAAGCTTAATATCTTATCAATAGGTAACGTTTTGTCGCCATGATATAGCTAGTACCTGGTTATTTCTCTATAGCCTCCAAACATCTAATCACCCACATATCCCAACAGTAATCTAAGTCAATAATTAAGCATATTCCAAAACAGTTTCAGAGGAAGATTGTATAAGTTTGTAAGGGGAAATTATCGTTTTCCTATTTTAATGAGTCTTTGTGTGATGAACATAGTATTTAATACTTTAAATAAATAAGTAACAGATATGTAAAAGTTCCATTTTACCACAATCATTCTACATACCTGTATTCTGTTGTAATCCATCATATGTATGTAATTCTGAGTTGGAGGATCTACAAGACAAGACACATAAATAAACACCTTTATACTAAAGGGACATAACTGTTATTTATTGGAGACAAGTTACTCAATAGTTATTCGTTCTGGCTGGATCTCAACACATACCAACATGAAAAACATAATTGTTGGTAAATCTTCCCTAGCAAGTCGAATGGAAAGTCACGTCAAAATAATCAAATATATCTATATTTAGCAGTTTATCTATCATATAAAAAAAAACTACCATTCAGCAATAGGAAACACTTTCATCGTCATCATATTAATATTATGCAATTAATGACTTTGGAGAGTGAAGTAGTGTTTTGTCCAATCAGAATCTAGGATATTTATAGTCACATAAAAACAGGTTTTATCACATATTTGTACGTTATACGCACCGTTTTGCATGTGTGATAAACGAAGACATTCCCAATCCATATCAGTGTCAGGGGCAAATAACCGGTTATTGTGCTCTGCGTCGATGACGTCATTGTGACACGTAAGCAAACATCATACAACAAAGCGATAAAACGGAGATGAAAAATATCAATACAAAACGTAAAACTGAGAGTAACATAAGGATAACCAAGTATTGATTATTAACAGTGGGAGAATACCGTAATCCTGAATATATTGGAGTCGAGAAGATGTACATGCACCTGGCAAGATTTTTTTTTCAGCGAGCACGAAATTCAAACAGGATTACGAACCCGATCCATTGAAATTTATCCAAGCTTCCATCAGTAGATACCGTTTACATAGTGATGTCGAATGTTGATATTTAAGCCTTTTATCAATTATTGAGAACTATGAAAATAAAACAGTTACCCTAATTTTCATCAGTAATAACTCTGTCCAATCAACGGTTACTAATAATAACTCTAGTAAGTAAACCGTTATCGTTTTGGCTCCCAATTTGCCCAACTCCAGGATACTCAAATATCCAGGGAAATTTGACAATAATTTTTTTATGACACAAATGATAAGAATTGGAAGTCTGATTTATAATTATAGAAAATTTATGTTCAATACCTGTGATAAATACGGTGAATTATTTTGATAATTTTTACACGTTATTTATTTTGTTGTTATTTTGATGAATAAACATAAATTCATTTATTCATTTATTCATTTATTTATTTCAGTCATGGTTAAATATGTGATAAGCAGATTATAACATAGCCTTTTCTATTTAGGTCCTGGTATCATCCCTCGACCCATATCATCCCGCGACTATCGCCTTGGGCTGATATGGAAGTCTCGGGATGATACCGGGACCGATATGGAAATGGCCATGTTATAATCTATATTTATCATAACATGAAATATCCTACTATTTATATCGTGACATAGATATCAACTGTTTCTATAACTTAGTATTGATCTACATATGGAATATGTCTCCCATCATCATTAATGATTTTGTGAATCAGATATACTAGGTATCACAAAACATTAACAATTGTTCATAGAACTTTCTAACATTACTTCGGGTTTGCATTTTATATTTATTTCTGATTGTATCTTTTAAAATCCATTGACCAGTATATTTTCCCACTCTTTTGACAGTATGGTAATATTGATATAATTTTAAAGTGATGATCTATAGGGTGGAGGTTGACAGAGGAGTGATTGGTTTGCTATGATTGGGTAAATTGTCGACAACAGCTATATGTTCAAATGTATTGGTACATTTCGTTTATCTTCCTCCATAGCTATGATAAAGTGAGGAGCAAATATACCACACCATCAGACCAATTCCAAAATATAACAGATGTATCGTAGACAACGAGCCAAAACCGACATTCAGGTGACTTATCTCCTTCCTGTCTTGAAAAGTGGCTGCATAACTAGCTCCTTGGGACCAACCCGCTCCCCTCTTAGGGAAATGATACGTTCATGTAAGTGTTTTCCAAATATGAGTAAAATGCCTACATTCACATTAATAATACAGAAACAAACAGTTATTTTAATTTTGCACTTTTAACTGTTATTTTGTTTGTTGAATGTATTCAGTACTCACCCAGTGTCTCCAATTGTGTCATAAATTGCTATAAATAGAAATTAAGCTTTAATTATGTTTTAAATTCGTTGAATAACGGTTATCATTTACAAATTTCAAACCCTAACTTGTATTGTTCTCTGACTACTTGGCATTGCTATCCTCACTTCTCCATAAAACACAATGGTGTGGTAATGGTCAGTGTGCTCGTCTCGAGGGCGGTATATCGTGTTTTCGAAACCCGGGTCATACCAAATACTATTTAATTGGTATATTTTGCTTCTCTGCAAATCACGCATCACTATGGAGAAAGACCAAGGACTGGTTGACTCAGAATAAGAATAATGTGTTAGAGAGTTAGACATGCCTACAATAATGTTTCAGAGTGTAAGACATGCCTACAATAATGTGCTAGAGTGTTAGACATGCCTACCCACGGACTGTTGTTTCAGTAAACTAGCACTAAGTCCAACAAAGTGGACATCATTATCATCTCATCGAATATGTAACTTGTTCTTGTCATGATATAGCTGCAAACATTTCCTATTGGCGTTAAACAACACTCACACACTCACTCACTCTCTTGTCATGATATAGCTGTAAACATTTCCTATTGGCGTTAAACAACACTCACACACTCACTCACTCTCTTCTTTATAATAATATCATAATTTTATGAGTTATTATGAGTCAGTCAAAACACAGTTATCATTCTGGTAAATTTTGTTGGTAAGTAAGCCGCGACATTGGTTACAATTCCGTCAATATCGCGGTGGTAAAGTGCAAATTAAGATAAGTGATTGGTTTGTTATGTTTGTTATCTAAGTCAATAACTAAGCATATTCCAAATTCCAAAACAGTTTCAAAGGAAGATGTATAGGTTTGTAAGGGGACATTATCGTTTTCCTATCTTAATGAGTTTTTGTGTGATGAACATGGTAGTTATGCTTTAAATAAATAAGTAACAGATATGTAAAAGTTCCATTTTACCACAATCATTCTACATACCTGTATTCTGTTGTAATCCATCATATGTATGTAAATCTGAGTTGGAGGATCTACAAGACAAGACACATAAACACCTTTATACTAAAGTGACATAACTGTTATTTATTGGAGACAAGTTACTAAATAGTTATTCGTTATGGTTGGAACTCAACACCTACCAACACGAAAACCATAATTTTTTGTACATCTTGCCTAGCATCTCGAATGGAAAGTCACGTCAAAATAATCAAATATATCTATATTTAGAAGCTTATCTATCATATCAAAGAAACTACAACTCAACCATAGGAACCCCTTTCATCCTCATCATATGATATCAGGTTTCATCATAACATGAAATATCCTACTATTTATATCGTGACATAGATATCAACTATAACTTAGCATTGATCTACATGTGCAATATGTCTCCCATCATCATCAACACCAATAAATGGCTTTGTGAATCAAAGATACTAGGTATCACAAAACGGTAACAATTGTTCATAAAACTTTCTAACACTACTTCCGATTTGAATTTTATATTTATTTCTAATTGTATCTTTTAAAATCCATTGACCAGTACATTTTCCCACTCTTTCGATAGTATGGTAATATTGATATAATTTTAAAAGTGATGATCTATAGGGTGGGGGCTGACAGAGGAGTGGTTGGTTTTGTTATGATTGGGTATATTGTCGACAACAGCTATATGTTCAAATGCATTTGTACATTTCGTTTATCTTTCTCCATAACGATAATAAACGGAGGAGCAAAAATACCACACCATCAGAACAATTCTAAAACACACTAGGCAAATGCGACATTTCTAAAAACACATTCATGTGACTTATCTCCTTCCTTTAAAATTGACTGCTTAACTAGCTCCTTGAGACCCACCCCCTCCCTTCTATAGGGGAATGATGCGTTCGTGTAAGTGTTTTCCAAATGTGAGTAAAATGCCTACATTCACATTAATAATACAGAAACAAACAGTTATTTTAATTTTGCACTTTTAACTGTTATTTTGTTTGTTGAATGTATTCAGTACTCACCCAGTTTCTACAGTTGTGTCATAAATTGGACTTTCTGCTATAAATAGAAATTATGCTTTATAAAGTAAATTATGTTTTAAATTCGTTGAATTACGTTTATCATTTACAAATTTCAAATCTTTAACTTGTATTCTATTCTGACTTCTTGGTATTACTATTCTCACTTCTTCATAAAACACAATGGTGGGGTAATGAGTGCGGTATATCGTGTGTTCGAAACCCCGTCGGATCAAACCAAAGACTATTTAATTGGTATATTTTGCTTCTCTGCAAATCACCCATCACTAAGGAGAAAGACCAAGGACTGGGTGTCTCAGAATAAGAATAATGTATTAGAGTGGAGAGAAATGCCTACGCCCGGACTGTTGTTTCAGTAAACTAGCACTAGCATCAAAGCGGACATCATTATCATCACATCGAATACGTAACTTATTCTTGTCATGATATAGCTACAAACATTTCCCATTGCCGTTAAACAACACTCACACATTCACTGACTCTCTTCTTCATAATAATATCATAATTGTATGAGTTATTATGAGTCAGTCAAAACACAGTTATCATTGTGGTAAATTTTGTTGGTAAGTAAGCCGCGATTCCGTGGAAATCACATTTCGATTTTCTTCTCCATTTTCCGACATAATTATTTCTGATAAGTTACGTACTGAAGCATAGTGTTTCAACTATTTGTTGACATGTTTTTAATATGGACTTAATGTTTTCTCTTTCCTTATATGCATTTGGGATATAACTTTACCGGGATGCCATTAATGTGACAAATATGGCCTACCCTGCCAGATAACCTTAGCTCAACATTGGTTTGTATGCGGTTCGTCATATTTGATGTTTTTATTTATGGTTTTTCATATGTTTTTGATTTGTTTTTGTCTTTGTCTTGTTTTTGTTTTTGTCTTTGTTTTTGTTTTCGCTTTGTCTTGTTTTTTTTTTTTATTATTTTGTTGACTTTTTTTGTATCAGGCTTTCACTTTAATATCTGTATGGAATTAAGCATTTTTGTCCTATAAATAAAAGGGAAAACATGCACACGTGCCTCAAATATTCCATGCATGTTCTTCAATGTGCATGACACTACAAATAACATATGGACTGTTTATGTAATAAATGTTGATTTTGAATGCATACACATATATTTGTGTCAGATATGATAAATAAAATATCAAGTTGAGTGTTCAAATGAACTTATAACACAGATAGAGTTACACAGTGATAATCTCATATCATGTGACATTACATGTACATCGTACTCGACTTATATAGTAACGCTTACATATATATGTAATAGTACTTTCCACTTTATGATATATTAGCTAACTGGCCAATCCGAGCTTAGAGCATATACTGAAGCAGTCATTTTAAAAGAAAAAGGACCAGTTCGCTTTGTTGTAGTTTGGATTTTTTTTAATGTAATTGCATAAATATTCTTGGTAATTGAAGGTCAATATGTATTTATTTAATAAGGATTATCTAGAGCCCAAATTTCGTTAGATTTTTTCTATTTTAGTCTTTTATGGGGTATTGAAGCATGACATATAAATACTGAATTTCTGGGTATGACGTTACTATTTTTAGAGTAGTGGGATATCAGAGAGCATGGCATTTCACTGTAAGATTTTAAGCACCCCATGTTATTCCTACAGAACGCAGAAGAATCGTGTACCTTTCAGAAAATGTATGGTGTTGGAAAGGTTAAACTGCAAACTAAATGGTCACATAGACCCGAAAAAGCACAATTTTGGTAGAAAACCTAGGAAAAACTGAAGTGTTTTTTACACCTTATCCCCGTCTTAATTATATAGGCAAGACAATATTAATTGAATAGAAGTTTTGTTGTATATGTATTTTTGCTACCAATTCTCCGATATCACCCAGAATATTACCAGCATCGGAATGCTAACATGAGTAACCGATCTTGTTTCGTCAATTCACTAATGTATCTATTTAGATCTATGCATATTCATACCTGATTGTCTAAGTCTATATCTCTTCAGAATATAAATAAAAACAATAAGTAATCCTACAACCACTGCTGCTGATCCAATCCCAGCTCCAATGCCGATTGTTGCTGACTTGTTGTCATCCTCGGATCCTACTGTAAAAAGGAGGTTCATCATGAAATATAATATCATTGTCCTATGTTATTTTATGTAGAGCCGTCGATGTTGTTGCGATCGTATGTTAGTTATATTTTTATTTACCTATGCAATGGGTGCCCATCAGCGAGATAAATTACTGCCCATGGCGAGATTTACTTCACAGATATGGTCTATACGGTCCATTCAGTGACCCCGTGAATATTTATATGGTGAATGATATATAATTATAAGATTACCTGTGATCCCACCACAGAAACTAGATATTAGTAAAATGTTGAAATGGTATTGACATCATTCTAGCTTTGTTTCTGTAAAATATCACTTTTACAAACAGCAGAGATCTGTATGTTTAACTGTATCATGTCAATGCATTGCATACAGTTTAATATGTACAGGCGCCGATACATTTGAAAATATACAATTACCTCAACAATAATCCACTGTTGTAAGCAATATGAAAACCGACAGAACGAAAAATGAATTGAAAGTGACTCTTTCGACTGCACAAGCGAGGGATAATACCATTCAGGTGCGCCATATTGGCGTTCGTATAGAACTATAATTGCTAAGTCATATCCACTTGATATACAGGCATATTGTATTATCTTCGTTTTCCGTGTACATGTGCAAAGGTATACTACATATTTAGGGAGACAATATACAGATAATACATGTTGCAAAATGTCTTCCTTTTTAAAAAAGAAATAGCGATATCAGAAATATATTGAATAACATCAATTTACGAGCATTTGTATTTTCTTTCTTTGATATCAAAATAATTATTTGATTTTTTTTTAATGTTGGTATGCACAACGACCCTGAACAAATACATGAAATCACTTTTGAATAATGCCCTTAGTTTAACCGATAACCCGCATGTGCGAATTAAAATATATCCGTAGTTTAATTATTACATTGTTTATATAGCCAACTGAGGACGTCATATTATAATTTTGCATTCTGTATTCATATAAGCTTTGAAATATGAATTAAAACACACACTGATAAAATGAATATATTTTCACTTTCTGGTTATATATTATTATTATTAACATTGTTTCACTCTCAGAAGTAAGCATCACTTTACTGGTCAAGGTACGAAGTAATATACACTTAACTCATTAGAACGGAATACACACATACACTATATATTTAATGAATTAAACAATAGCTAGGCTACACAAAAAATCAATAAACAATTGCTATTGATCCCGATTTTACTCTTTGTTGACGTTACTGTCCGCGAATATTTCCTAAAGATAGAAAAGCATCCGCACTTTTGTCGACACTGTTATCCGTTTCGAACGTATAGAACCATACAAATATGAACGGCATATAGTATAATATTTCTGTTGCTACATAAGTTGTACAGACAAATTAAACGTGATCTGATATTACAAATGTATTTGTTTTATTACCTGGTAAAGATTCCCAATTTTGAACACTCTTTTGCATATATTTTATTATTCTATAAGACGAACGTCGAGTATATATTATATACATTAGCTGAATCGTCTACGTTAGGACAGTTAGTATATGCTTACACATATAACTCTAACACGTACCTGGACATGAGATGGTTGTAGAGCATGAACCAGTTTCATTATGAAATCCTAGGCAAGGAGAACCGCCATTCACAGGTGACGGATTATCACAGGCTCTATATCGTGTCCTTGTTCCTCCAACACACGTCTTTGTACACTGAGTCCAGCTTCCCCACGAACCCCAGTCTCCATTTACTAAAAGTAAATAAACATTAGCCTGGTCAATAACTGTAAAAACTATTAATGGTGCAATGGTCTTTGTGGTCTTTCTAGTTGAAGCACAATATTTATATTTTCAATAAAATACCAAAGATATCTGATAAATATCGGTTTTCTTTAGTTTGATTTATTGTGTTCAATGCCACTTTCAACAATATTTTAGGCACTTCACCACGATAAGTTTTATTGGCGGAGTACTCGAAGAAAATGACCGACCTGTCGCTGGTCACTGATAAACTTTATCGCATAATGTTGTATCGAGTACACCTCACAATGAACGGGGTTCGAACTCACAACTTCAGTGGTGATAGGCACTGATTTCACAGGCATGGAAGTCTAATTGTGAACTTAACAGATATATTTGCAGATCCCTATTGTCAAACAAGAGTATATCAACCCCTATATATAGGTAATAACAACATTTCCTAAAAAGGCATTTTGAACCATTAGAAGATTAGAAGATGTGATTCTTTCTTCTGGATTTTTATTCACAGTGAATCGTTTTCTTTCAAAATTAGTTCACGTACTACGCTATAATCATCTATCACCTAACGTGTTTTATGATGTTATTTAATGTGGTCTTTTTTGAGAACTAATTGTTTCTCTCTTGACTCGATGTGTCAATAGTATTGGTATCATTAGTGGTCACATGTACTGATTCTGTCTTACACGATTAGTAAGGATATAACAAGGGGACGGTTAACAACTTACATTGGGTTTTATACTTTTCAAGAAGTTTCATCAGCTGCATTTACTTCCCGTGAATTGTGATTAATAAAAATTATCTTTCGTGAAGCGTCATGAGATCCCATCACACACTAATCTGTGTGTGTCAGTTAACGTTTGTAAAGAGACGACACCGAAAACACGGAAGTGACTTACACGAAAGGCACCGGCAACGATTTTTTTGCACGAGACGTTCCTGATATGGGTTATCAGTCTGGGCGTGATGTTATGGGTAGTTTACTTCCGATCGTTACAAATATGCAAAAATTATGCATAAATGCTACGTATATATAAAAAAAAGTATTGGATACACAATAAATTGAGAGTATATACAAAAGTATAACATAATACTAACCAAATAGCTGGTCAAAACTATTGAGTGTTAAGAGATTTCATGTCAAAACAAGATAGAAAATGATTTGTGTTTCTCTCGAACAATGAGTTGACCAGACACTTTAAACATTTTCGGATGAAATGAGTATATGTACCCCTTCATTTTGTTATATTGTGACTTTTATGAGATTGAAAAAAAAACATACGTCAGACTAATTCATAAAATGTGCAAATGGTATTTGGGACATTTTCTTTTCGACCTTGCGATTTTTCAATGTGATTATTATATCTTAATAACACCTATTGATGTGAATACCTAATTTTCTAACCTCTGTGATAATATGCGTCCTTGTGATGAATTAATTATGTTAGACAAAAGATTATCGAAATACCTGTGCATAAGATAGTTGTAGGGCATGATACCGTTATAGATCACAATTCTGGGTAAGGAGAACCGCCATTTACTGGTGTTGGATTGTTACCTGGACAAATCTTTATAGAACACGATTCAATGTCTGTGTCATTTCCTTGACAGTTTGAACCCCCATGTGCAGGCTCTGGATTATTACATTCCTGATATCGCGACCTTGATCCATTACCACATGTCGCTGAACATGAATTCCAATCCTGCCATGGACCCCAGTTTCCATTTACTAAATATATAAAATGAAATATAAGTGTTAAGAAAAACGATTATAATTGAAAAATCACCATAATATAATTGTCTGTATTGTCCCAATCATCATAGATTTAACAAGTTGCCGTCCACATTGAAAATTTGCAATTTATCACGATTTTACCCTTTGTGGAAATTACTGTCCGCGAATATATCCTAAAGACAGAAAAGCATCCGCACTTTTGTCGACACTGTTATCCATTTCGAACGTTTAGAATCATATAAATATGGACGGTATATAGGATGATATTGATGTTGCTACATAAGTTGTACACACAAAGTAACCGTGACCTGATATTTACATATTTTAACCATGTATTTCATTTCACACTATGTGTCTAAATCAGACCATATAAGCCACCGGTGTTCAAAGATATTACAAATGTATTTGCTATTAACTTGTAAAGACTCCCAATATTCGAATACTCTTTTGCATATATTTTATTATTCAATAAGACTAACGTCGAGTCTACATTATATACATTAGCTGAATCGACTATGTTAGGACAGTTAGTAAATGCTTACACATATAACTGTAACACATACCTGGACATGAGATGTTTGTAGAGCATGGACCAGTTTGATTATCCAATCCTAGACAAGGAGAACCGCCATTTACAGGTGACGGATTATCACAGGCTCTATATCGTGTCCTTGTTCCTCCAGCACACGTCTTTGTACACCGTGTCCAGTCTCCCCACAAGCTCCAGTTTCCATTTACTAATAGAAAAATGATAGGCGTTGTTGATGAAGGTTGATATTATGACTTTTCTCTCTTAAGTACAGCATATTTCAATAAAATATCAAATATATCTGTTGATTTTCTATGTTGTTGATGTATTGCACACAATATCAAAGAAAGTTGTACTACAATAATTCATGTTTATCAAAGCTGTTAGTTATTTTGATGTACATGATAAATAGTGTAAAATCAGTTTTAGCTATCAAGTATGGTATTCAATTTCATAAAATATTCTTATGCAACTACCTGCTCCTTTTGCTTTGTTGCTAACTTAGTCAAAGTATAAAGCATAAAGTCTGACAATTTAACCCAGCAGTGTTAGAATTAGATTTGTGAGCTGCCAAATTGTATGTACTCTCACGACGGGATTGAACTCTTGCCATTGTTCAACTGCAACACCATTCGCTTAGCCTTATGTCCAGCGATCTAGATCACTCGGTCACACCCGCTGTCTATTGATACATATATTGGGTGAACATCACAAAGATATGGCTGTATTTACTTGTTGAATTACAATGTTTTGGCATAGAAACTGTACTTTTACACCGTGAACTTAAATCTGCTGAAAGTTTTGTAAATGAATTGTATTCAATACAATAATTATGTCTGATATAATAATCCGGATGTAAACCGTTACAACTATCTATGGCCATGAATTTAACTATCGTGTTCTATTCCATAAAATAATCACCCACGACCAGACATTGCCATCATCGTTGTCAGTAGGCAATTGATTACCAATATTATTTAATGATGAACAACTTGTCTCATGAATTGTGGTAATATGTGTCTTTATATAACCTTGCTCTGTGATGTATAATTAGCATCGTGATCCAGTAGGTAATTAACTACCAATATTATCTAATAATGAACAAATACTGTATATACCGGGGAAATACCAACAAATTATCTACATATATATATATACGTCTGACAATTAAACCAAACAGTGTTAGAATTAGATCTTTGAGCTGTCAAATGTTTGATTTTCCCTCGACTGGATTTGAACTCATACCATTGATACACTGCAGCACCAATCGCTTAGCCTTATGTCCAGCTCCCTAGACCACTCGGCCACATTCGCTATGTGAATATATAGCTTCAATAATCGAAGTGTTACCTTGTCTCGTAAGGAAAATCTAGAGAAAGACATAAGACATGTGTCTAAGCGTGTGTAGATGGTACATATATACTTAATATTATAATTTGACAGCAATCTAGCTTAGCCATAATATATTGTATTGGATGATGAAGAATTCATCATACAGTCACAGGAAATAAAGTATATTATACAAACATCTAAGCAGGGGACAACCATACAATATATCTGTCCCACTGGATCTCAAAGTTACTTGAAATACTAGGTTAATACTAAATATTTATACACGTCTGAAAATCAAACCAAACAGTGTTAGAATTAGATCTATGAGCTGACAAATTTGTTTTCTTCCCTCGACGGAGTTTTAACTCACACCATTGATTCACTACAGCACCAATCGCTTAGCCTTATGTCCAGCTCCCTAGACCATATTCCCTTTTCCATGTCAGCTCCGGTATCATCCCAGGGACCCCATATCAGCCCGAGACACAGTCGAGGGAAGCTAGCTGGGGTGATATGGAAAAGGCCGTGTATTAATAGTTTTATCATTTATACTTCCGACAAATTGTTTTTACGAGAAAAATAATACAAAATTAATATTTAAAAGTCAATGACTGTATATGGACGTTTAATTGTGAATTCAACAGATATATTTTCAGACCATTATTGTTAAACAAGAGTATCTCAACCTCTATAAATAGGTAATAACAACATTTCCTGTGATTCTTTCTTGTGGATTTATATATACAGTAAATCATGACGAGAACATTGTCCGTGAATCGTTTTCATTCAAAATTATTCCACGATCTCGGCTATAATCATCTATCACCTGACGTGTTTTTTATGATTTTGTTTAATGTGGTCGTTTTGACGACATAATTGTTTCCCTCTTGACTCGATGTGTCAATAGTATAGGTATCATTAGTGGTCACCTGCACTGATTCTGTCTGACACGGTCAGTAGGGATGCAACAAGGGTAATACGTACGGTTAACAACTTACATTGGATTTCATACTTTCAGTTGCATTTATTTCCCGTGAATTGTGATCAATAAAAAGTATTTTTCGTGAAGCGTAATGAGAAGCCATCACCCACTAATCTTTGTGTGTCAGTTAATGTTTGTAAAGAGACGACACCGGAAATACGGAAGTGACTTGCACGAAAGGCATCATTAAGGCCACGCCAAAATAATACCTCGTTCATCGGATTCGCCTCATATACTTTGATGTCGACAAGAAACAAATTATTTTTATTTTTCGTCACGTCATTTGCGGAACCGCCCGTGTCCAATCCAATATTTAGAATTAAAAAATTCAGTCACTTGTACGTTTGACAAAAAAGTGCCTAAATAGCGTAAAGAAACATTAAATATCGATCATAAATGAAGTAGAGGAACACAAAATACAAAATGGGCAAGATTTTTGTTATTTTCGTCGTGTCTCACAGACAATCAAATACACTAATTAACAATACAGCGTTGGAAGTAGACGATATGGACTCTACATTTACAGAACTATATGAAATAGTAAAAAGCAGACCCCAATGTCAACAGATTTTACAGAACTACAGTTACGATGACATCGTCAAAATCCAAATTACAGAGCAAACGCTAGTATTGAACTTAGTGTTCCCAAGCATGATAATCGGCACATGTGAAGACCTAAATTGCAAATTTATACAATTCCATATTTCTTCCAAAGAGTCAATCCCCAAAACGTCACCCTGTGACCCCCATAAACCAAGCAATCAGGAAATGGTATTGATGACTGTCTATACATTATCGGCTAAGCAGTTTGTTTTTTTTCTTCACTAATATTATTGAGTCTTCTGTTTAAAAATTGCATTAATATTTGACCAGTAAAATGTGGAAATTCAGTGTTCTCCAATGCTACCATGGTACTATATTTTGAAGCATAGTGATATATTTTCCTCCCTGTAACTATCTCAGATGATTTATAACAGACATTTTAAGAACATATTTACCGGAAAATAGTTCTATATTTCATCATAGTCATATTTGAACTTTTGAATTTCTGGGGAGAACACTGGACATTCAAGTATTACACACCATGAAGTTCTTATATACTTGGAAATGAGTCTTTGTTAGAGAGACGTTAACTGTTCAATTACCATATTAAACATTCACTTGCAAATAAACCAAGACACGATTTCAACTGTTTTGTAATGTTTTAGTCATGATGACTATTTTATTATATAAAAGGTTTTATTATTCCAATTTGGAAATATTTTGTTACTTTTTTCTACATTTGTTTTTTTTTCACAAATAAAAGATATGTTCTTGGAATATCTGTATTTTATTTGCTAAAATACATCAACAATGCATCAAATGATCTAAGTACACGTGGGCTTCCTGTATCATACTGTACACTCAAGTGCCAAGATGAAGTAGATAAAGTAAGCCTTTCCTGTTTATTAAAAGACATTGACTTCATTCATGACAATTATACCTGCATATCTATGTAACTTTAGGATCCTGCAATTAAAGAAAACTACATGCACTAATATATGAGACTTGTATCCACAGATTTCTAATCGCTCTCTCAATTTTTCATCTTTGGCCAGATTTTATTTTATTTAGATTAAAAAAAAATATATCGCTCGCTTGTTGAAAAATGCTTCCCCACCAAAAAAAACAAAAGCTCGCTCGCTACCATATTTTTCGCATGGTTGCCCGAAGAACTAGAAATTAATTTGGAGTGGCCTAAGATGTTTTGTACGAGACGCTCCTGATATTGGCTATCAGTCTGCGCGTGATGTTATGGGTAGTTTACTCTCGCTCGTTACACATATGGTGAATTACATATAAATGCTGCGTATATATAAAAAAAAGTATTGGATAGACAATAAATTGAGAGTATAAACAAAAGTACGACATAATACTAACCAAATATCCGGTCAAAACTATTGAGTATTTAATAAGATTTCATGTCAAAACAGGACAGAAAATAATTTGTGTTTCTCTCGAATTGTGAGTTGACAAGACACTTTAAACATTTTCGCATGAAATAAGTATTTGTACCCCTTGATTTTGTTCTATTGTGACTTTTATGATGATTTAAAAAAAAAATATATGCTAGACCAATTCATAAAGAGTGCAAATGGTTTTTGGGACATTTTCTTTTCAGTTTCCATTTACTATAAAAAGAAAATAAACATTAGGGTGGTCAATAACTGCAAAAACTATTAATGGAGAAATGTTAATAATGGTCTTTCTAGTTAAAGCACGATGTTTATATTTGCAATAAAATATCAAAGATATCTGTTAAATATCGGTTTGATTTAGATTGATTTATGGTGTTCAACGCCACTTTCAACAATATTTTAGGCATATCGTCACGGTAAGTTTTATTGGTGTGGAGTACTCGGAGAAAATGATCGACCTGTCGCTGGTCACTGACAAACTTGTAATGTTGTACCGAGTACACGTCACAATGAACGGGGTTCGAACTTACAACTTCAGTGGTGATAAGCACTGATTACACAGGTATGGAAGTCTAATTGTGGATTTTTTTTACAATGAATCGTGACGAGAACATTGTCCGTGAATCATTTTCGTTCAAAATTATTTTACGTACTCCGCTATAATCATCTATCACCTAATGTTTTTTTTATGATTTTGTTTAATGTGATCTTTTAAACGACATAATTGATTCCCTCTTGACTCGAAGTGTCAATAGTATAGATATCATTAGTGGTCACATGCACTGATTCTGTCTGACACGATTAGTAGGAATGTACCAAGGGTACAGTTAACAACTTACATTGGGTTTCATGCTTTTCAAGGAGTTTAATCAGCTGCATTTACTTCCCGTGAATTGTGATTAATAAACAGTATTTTTCGTGAAGCATGATGAGATCCCATCCCCCACTAATCTGTGTGTGTTAGTTAATGTGCGTAAAGAGACGACACCGGAAACACGGAAGTGACTAGCACCAAAGCCACCGGTAAAGATTGTTTTGTACGAGACGCTCCTGATATGGGTAGTTTACTTCCGCTCGTTTCACATATGCAAATAGTATGTGACGTATATACAACAACGTATTGGATACACAATAAATTGAGAGCATATAATAACGTAAAACACAATACTAACCAAATATATGGTCAAAACTAGTGAGTAGTTTAGTAGATTTCATGTCAAAACAGTATAGAAAATGATTTTTGTTTCTCTCGAACTATGAGTTGACCAGATTGTTTATATGTTCAATACAATATCAAAGATATCTGTTAAATATCGGTTTGGTTTAATTTGATTTATGGTGTTCAACGTCATTTTCAACAATATTTTAGACATTTCGTCACGGTAAGTTTTATTAGTGGAGTACTCGGAGTAAACGACCGACCTGTCGCTGGTCATTCATAAACTTTATCGTATATTGTTGTATCGAGTACACTTCACAATGAACGGGATTCGAACTCACAACGTCAGTGGTGATATGCATTGACTGCCCATGTAGTTGTATATCTAGCTAAAACACGATCACGACCTAGACGGCCCCTGTGAAATATAGGATGTCAATTTATTCCATATAATATTGTAACATAGCATCCTACATTATAATATGGATTAGTCACAGCCTACAGGCGAGCATCGCATCTACGCATAGACATGTACATGTCATTTTACTAGTCTATGCAGATATCAAATGTAATACGCAGTAGGCGTTTCTGTAATAATCTCCATTATGTACGCTCAAATTCAAAAGATTGGAAAACCAAATAAAAAAATATCTGATGGAGCAAGAACATCATAAGGGCATAAACAGGATAGACAAACATAGTGGTATGGTCATATATGCCCGAGGGAGGAGAACAAGAGTTTTAGTAATAATTACATTATTCAGTAACAGTAAAATTTCAATTATAGGTATATCTAATAAACCATGCCGGTGTCGAAACACTGGCTACTGGGTGAATGCTACCTCCGGATACAAATAGCACACATGCAGAGGTATCAACCTAGTGATTGTAACACTGACTACTCGGTAGATGATACCTCCGGAGACTAATAGTCCACCGGCAGAGGTATCAGCCTAGTGATAGTAACACTGACTACATGGTAGATGATACCTCCGGAGACTAATAGTCCACAAGCAGAGATATCAGCCTAGTGATAGTAACACTGATTACTGGGTGGATGATACCTCCGGAGACTAATAGTCCACCAGCAGAGGAATTAACCTAGTGATAGTAACAATGACTACTGGGTGGATGATACCTCCGGAGACTAATAGTCCACCAGCAGAGGTATTAACCTATTGATAGTAACAATGGCTACTGGGTGGATAATACCTCCGGAGACTAATAGTCCACCAGCAGAGGTATCAACTTAGTGATAGTAACACTGACTACTGGGTAGATGATACCTCCGGAGACTAATAGTCCACAAGCAGAGGTATCAACCTAGTGATAGTAACACAGACTACTGGGTGGATGATACCTCCGGAGACTAATAGTCCGCCAGCAGAGGTATCAACCTAGTGATAGTAACAATGACTACTGGGTGGATGATACCTTCGGAGACTAATAGTCCACCAGCAGAGATATCAACCTAGTTATTGTAACACTGACTACTGTTTGATGATACCTCAAGCTAGTGATAGTAATAAAAACGTAGATATCAAGTTTAGGGTGCATGACCTTTATAGTGTAGGCTCATTATTTAGACAATATAATATGCTTAAATTAAAATTGATAAAATGTTACAAATATCTGTTAAATATCTGTTTTCAATGTATTCCATATAATATAATAACATAGCATGCAATATTGTAATAAGTTCTGTTTTTCATAACCGCTATGTTTGTGGATGAACATGATGATTAGTTGATGTTAGGTCAATTTTAAGCATCAAGAATCATTTTCAAATCTACAAAGTATACATATACAATTATACAAAGAGAGTATCGTGGTTAGTAAGTAATATACTATCGATATTACCTGTTGTTATGGTGAATTTATTCGTATGAGTCAGACTTCATACAGTGGCTTCTCAAAAAAAACCCAAAAGAAACTAGCCCTATCATTTAATTTCAAGTTTCGCTATATAGATTATATCCTTTCACTAAATAATTCTAGGTTTGGTGATTTAGTTGATCGCATCTATCCCATTGCACTTGAAATGAAGGATACCACAGACACAGATAGGTCTGCTTCATACCTTGATCTACACATTGAAATTGACAGTAAGGAGAGATTGAGAATGAAACTTTACGACAAAAGAGATTATTTCAATTTTCCCATTGTGAAGCTCAATGGGATAGATGAGATCAACAAAATCACAAAGGATAAGGAAGATACACTTGCCTCTTTGTGTGTGTTGTTTCATTTTTTACAAATTGAATATATTTTCATTTCTTGTTATTGTAATTACTGCGATCAACAGTAGTGTTTTACCTAGAAATGTCCAACATTTCATAAATTCTTAAGCAAGTCTTAAAGGTTATTTGATGAACAAATTATGTAAGTATGGTGATAATATGTGTATCTGTGATACCTAACTTTTGTAAATACTGCGATACTGTGCCTGTTTAATACTTGTGATTAAATAATAATGTAAATATTGTGACTTGTCATCACTGTTTTGTTATTGATAATCTAATTAGGACACCAATTTTATAGTCTTTGGTTTGACTAGATTAGGGCTCGAAGCCATGATCTAACTTCAATTCAATCGAAACCAGCATGGTAACTATTACACCACGGATGCGGCTAAGTGAACAGAAATCGTTTTAGTGGTCAGTATGATGAGTGATGAGGGATAACTAAAGGTTATTACTGACATTTTACTCGTATGGCAAAACACTGGCATGATCGCATCGTTTTCACTAAGAAGGAAGTGTTGAGCCCATAGACTATATAATACCTAGCTAGTGTACCCATACAACTATAAAACATATAGCTAGTTTAATCCCTCTACTTGTTATTGGAGTGCCTATTCAAGGGACGGAACGTGAGCGGTCATGTATATATCTGTAGGTTCAATTTTTGCTCTGATTTACGATTATTCGAATCAATTTTGGATTTCTTCCTACAGTGAAGTATAATTTGTTTTCCATTTTAACATGACCTCACTCTTTCCCTTTGTAAAAAAAAGGAATTATTTCTTCGTATTATCTCATTAGCACATGCGCCGATGAATGTGACTGACGTTTCCATTGGCAGCATACATTGTGACCCGAATAATGCCGATAGAGGGCGCAGTAATATTCGAGTTACATAAATTGTGTGCGACATTTTCTGCAAGCGTATGTATAAATTACCGTCTTCCAATCAAAGTATACTACCGTATTTGTACTCTTAGACATATTAAAATCGAAATAAATCATGGAAGCCAGAATATGTTTTGAGCTTTAACATGGATTGGCGGATATTAGTAAATTTTATCCTTCGCTTCTGGCTCGGGATAAAATTTACTAATATCCGCCAATCCATGTTAAAACTCCCAACACATTCTGGCTTCCATGATTTATTTCTTAATTTTATGCGGAATGCTACAATTAAGCATAACGATATTGCAGTTATCCATAACCGAACTTTATGTTGTTCATGTAGAATACTGTTGAACTGCAAATTACCCCGAGATAAACAGAAACAGCGTATACTATGAGTCACCCTTTCCAAATGCTATATAATTCATAGTTTCTGTAAATATCTGTTTGCTAACAATAGCCAACTTTTTAATTGCATCCGATTACAGGCCATTTCTAAGACAAACATATTAAAAACGTGTTGTTAATGATTTCGCTGAGACGGAGCGATATGGTAATACAGTCTGTGTTCGAACATTCATTTAGTCATTCGTTATGTTATGTTTGCGGTTTACTTCTTAAATGCCTATTGTGTTCGCTGGACTTCCCTTGTCTTATCTACTTTACTTACCTATAACAGTAACTTTTATCTGTACTCGTTCTGAGACAACTGTGCAAAGATAAGTACCCTCGTCACGTAGATCAACATTATATATAATCAGAGATGCAGTAGTCACATTCCCGTATTTAGCTCCTTCCGGAAGTGTAATCAAATCATTTTTCAACAACTTTTCCCATTGGAAAGACGATCCTGACAATGGACATGCTAATGTAGTATTACTTCCAAATATGGCTTCCACTGAAATAAGTTCAAAATTATTAAGCAGTAAATTATAAGTATAATTTACTTACAGAAAAGACAAATGACATTTCAAAAATAAATGAACAAAACAATGACTAAAGAATGTTTTCTCGTGTTTATCTATGCTGTTATACAGATGAATAAATGGCACAAGTGCCAAAGTTAATATTACATGAAATTTTAACAAACAGTGTTTTGTCGTTTCTCAACATCTTTTTAATTTGTATGAAACGAAATAAACAACTAATTGATATATAATGTTGTAATGATAGTAACACACATATATTACGCAAGACTTATTTATTTGCTTTGAAGTATTGTCCTATGTATGTAGCAGTGTCCATATCTACACAATTTGCTTTCTCAAAAGAAATTGTTTTAACTGAAAACAAAAACGTTTGATAAACCTTCATTTCTTCTGGTTCTGTGTGTTCTTCTCGAGGAATTCCCGATTTAACGCCGATAAAAAGAAGCATAAAATGACATATTTCATTTTTCGAGATTTTTGTCGACCGCTTAAAGCAGTCATCTTTCGACCTGTCAACTTTATGATAATACTATCATTTGTATATTTGCGTAGATAAACAGGATAATTGTTAATTGGTCTATGTTAAAAAAATGTGGAAATCAAGCTCCGTCAGAAGTCGATTCGATATTTCTATGCTTTTCACGTAGTAAACAGGCATACATTGCCTCCCTCTTTCTGATCTGACATCAATCTGGAGAGGAGCATTAAAACCTTAAAGTTGTACATCATATCCGTATAATGTGATCACATATGGAATGTTTATATTGATTATTAAACTCATAGAAGAAATTTGGCTTCGCTTGGTAGAGTTACTATAATTCGATACACTGTTGGTATATATTTCTGCATACTGTATTTCGTATGCTGTGCAGATTAGTCGCGCCGTACTGACACATGCATTAATGAAAATTAGAGTCATCACATCAGTTCAGCTTTACAAATTAAGATTTTAAAAGTGGTAATTTGATTGGCCAAGCAAAGGTTATCTGAATGAGACTCTTTATGTCAGCTACATGATATCGATATTAGAACATGGGTACAAATTAATATAAATATTATCAACGTATGATATCATAAGTGTAACTTTATGCCATTATCTAAAATTACATGACGGTTTAAGTAAAAGATTGAAGAAACGATAGGCATTGAACAGCTACAAATTCAAATGAAAGGCTTTAAAAAGCTGTACATGTATCGTGTCTTGAAATCTGCTCGACAGTGCAATGAAATAGGTCATTTGCTTTGTTTACAATTTTCGCGCAGCACGAGACCGATGATGTCATTCTGGATATTAATAACGTACATAAACACAGAGGGAATTCAAATTATAAGATGAGATTAAAACAGATAAGATTGAATTGAATAAATTCCATGCAAGTAAAAAAGAAATGTTTTACTAATGTCTACTTTTCCTGATCATTATGGTTGTTAAATATGTCTTAAGCGATGATATTTCCCAAGCATTTTTACCTTTCCGGTTTGTTGATGTAATCGTCATCACATGTAGGCCATGCATGTGATGATTAATCATTCAGATTTCACCATTTTCTAGAAAATGGCCGTTTTTACCAGCAAGTGCTCTCCATTAATCACAAAATGGCAGATTTTTTTTTTTTTTGCATTCTAATATGACGTCTATAAAACGGCACACACGATATTACTCAATATCTCTATATTTAGCGCAAGTGCAGTACACAACAAATCTGGCTGTTCCATGTGACTCCCGCTGTGAAATTACCGTGACGACCGAGTGTAAACAAACAAAAC
>MJUT01034140.1:42823-75589 GCA_002080005.1 Gigantidas platifrons
GCCATGAAAATATTCACAAATACCCAGCACATTTCTGTAAATATTTACGCTCAAAGCAAAAAGGTTGGATAAAATAATACTGATTTTCGGAAAAAGGAGACACAATATTAATATCAATAAAATCAACTGATTTTTGTAATATATAAGCAGAGGTTGAACGTCTTGCTTTGTCGATCAATTGAAACTATGCAAATACATATGAATGGACTTAAATTAAAAACAAATAACAGAGATTTCAACTTGTCAGGTCAAAAGGTCATGCACGAGATATTTTCATTAGCGACATCTACAAAATTACGTGTATTGTAACAGTATCGAAGTGGATAATCTCCGTAACATACTAATAACATTAAGGAAACTTTTTCAATCGAATATTAACAACATAACGTAATTTATGGATTCGACAGACTTAGTTAGATTGAGTGTACCATATACCGAGTTAGATGTTCTTATCACTATACCAATGGTGTTAGAATTAAATGCCGAGCGACTTTTGTCCGAGATAGAACGTGTTTTATAATCTTATGAACAGTTCGTGTTAGATGAAAGTCAACTCATACAAGCCTATCACCAAATACGGCGTGGATTCGCGCCCGGCTTTGTAAATTACAAAAAGGGTGCACTCGACTCGCAGCCGCAAGTGATAAAGTTTACAAGTTGCTTACCATGGTCGGTGGTTCTCTCCGGGTACTCCGGCTTCTTCCACCACTAAAACTGGTCGTCATGATATAGCTGAAATATTGCTGAAAGTGGCGTCAAGCACCAAAAAAATCAAATCAAATCGTGTGTTGTCATTAAATTTTCATATGAAAAATTTACTGACACCCTATAAATACTTAGGTCACGAGCAAACTTTGTTACTTATAATATGGATACTGTATACTTCTCCATCTGTTAGTGTCAAAAACAAAATGAAATATGAATTTGGTCTGTTTAGATTTACATACAGGGATATGCTGTGTGTTTGTAGTTTATAACAATGATTCATTGGAACAATGCATCTCATCTTAAAAGTTAAAAGCTAAAGGTAAAATTTATATAGGATAATATCTGCACTGTATATGCAATTTGTGTAGAGCTTATAAAGTTAAATATAAAAATACCTCAAAATAATTCAAAAGTAAGTAACAGTATATTTTTGACACCACTCAAGGATGACCCTTAAAATCCCCCGGGCTTATTACCAAGGTGGTACTTTTAGTAATTTCTTATCGTATAACAACAATTGTGCAACAAGATTTTCATGCAGTTTAGGTTATGGTTATAGTGTTTAACGCCACTTCCAACAATATTTCAATTATATCTTGGCGGACAGTTTTATTGGTGGAGGAAACCGGATTACCCAGAGAAAACCACAGACCTGTCGCAAGTCACTGACAAACTACATTACATAATGTTTTATCGAGTACACCCCGCCATGAACGGGGTTTGAACTCAAAACGTTAGTGGTAATAGGCACTGATTGCATATGTAGTTGTAAATCCAACTACCATGCGATCACGACCACGACGCCCCACCTGAACGAGATTCGAACTCAAAACTTTAATGGTGATAATAACTGATTGCATAGGTAGTTGTAAATCCAACTACCATACGACTACGACGTCCCACGCTAAGTGGTTTGGGAAGTAACTTTTGATCATCGTGGTAGTCTAGCTATCTGTATTTTTGAGGGGGAGGGCACATTTCAAACAGTCGTGAAGAATAACTGTCTTATGTGAAGACATGTGTAATAATGGGAGAAATAATAATAAATATGTGATTAACACTAGTATAACAAAAAAACACTTTTGTCATGGAATTTCTAAAGCACGCCTTACTTATCAGAGAATATGCTTTTTTTGCTTTGGCTATTAAATACGAAGGAAGTTTATGAATGCAATGTTTTTGTATTACTGACATAAAACAGTGATTTACAGTGTATTTTATTTCCATTTACAGCGCGTATATGATATTACCGTCGCGTCTAGATGCCTTAAGTGCAATTTACTAGAACGGGAGTTGCGTTTTTGATTTTGGTCCATTTGCACTAAATTCTTTGAAAATGTAAACAATGCGATTTTCTTATACGTAACACTACATCGCAAAAGTTCTTTCATTTTAAATTTAAACTAAAAGCTGTAATTTGACCCAGTAACATTTGTCCAAATCCAAGACCAGGTTTCCATCAGCGAGTGCAATAAAGCATCATAAAATGTCATCGTACATGCAAATATGGAAAATAATTGCAAAAATGTTAGAAGGGATAAAGGTCTTATAAAATCAGGAAAAAATAAAAGGCTTCATTTTGTATTTTTCCCATTGTTCAGGTCAATTTTTGACCTTATCATGCCTACTCCTGTCCGTTTTGTCAACACACTTCTGTTCTGTATAATCTTATAATCGATTGCATTTCCGTTTTATTTAACTTATTTTTTTCCTTTTGTATTTTAATTTGTGCTTGTTTGTTTGTTTGTTTCGTTTTCGTCCAGATGTTGTCGTCCTATATCGTAGTTTTACATGAATCTTTTAATCAAATAACTGTTAAAACATTTTTATTATACGGAGATTAATCTATTTTTTGCATTGCCATCTAAGTCATTACTGTGTTCATATGAGTCTTTGTAACGTCAGTAACGCGAGTTCACCTTTCGTGTTGCTCAATATTTAGTTTTCTGTGTAGTGTTTTAAAGACCGTCGTTTGTCCTTCGGGTCAAACCAAAGACCATAAAACTATTCGGTTCGTCTTTACCGTCAGTTGTTTGTGGCGGCGTCGTGTCTTATTTACGATATTAGTGTTTGCTTGCGTATAGTGGTGTTCAACAGACATTGTGTTGTGTTTTTGTTCTGTTTGTCTTCGTTTTTTATATCCTATGTTGCCAATTTCTCTGGATTGTCCATTTTTGATTGCCAGTTCGGTATTCTCTAACGTTTATGCAATAAAAGGAATAGAATATCGGACGTCTATATCAGAATATTATTTTGTCTACTAACGTTCTGAACAGCTTCAAACACAATTCCTATTCTTTGAGATATTAAATTTTGCGAAAATATTGAAATCCTTCGTAACATATTTCACAATAAATTTATATTTCTGTGCAATTGTTTAACCTACATTCTGGTTTGCTGTTTTTAGATTTGGTTTGTATCAAGAATACACCTGAACAGCTGCTCTCTTGACGTTTATCAATTAATCTGCATCAAAACAAGAAGAGAAAACAATACATAGACAATTTACGTACATTGTCGGCAAATGTAAAATTTCTTTGTACGAGATTTATAAACAGGACGGAAAACGAGTACTAATTGGGTACGAGGAGACATTAGGTATCAAGAAATTTTAGATGTCTAGTAGACTAGAAAGCAAGATTTATACGTATACCCTTTAATAGTCAGTAAATGTACTGATTGCAGCACAAACTTGATCATTCGACTTTAAAGAGAATTTATCTGGAGCATTTTTACTCTAGGCTCAGGCTATGCTTTATAGTGTTTAACACAGCTTACAACAATATTTCAGTTATATTGTGGCGGTCAGTTTTATTGGTGGAGGAAGTCAGATTACACGGTCGGGATCGTATGGTAGCTGGATTTATAACTACCTATGAAATCAGTGCTTATCACCACTAACATTGTGAGTTCCAATCCGGCTAAGGCGAGGTGTACTTCATAGAGCATTATGTAATACAATTTGTCAGTGACTTTCGGCAGATCGGTGGTTTTCTCCGGCTATTCCAGGTTCCTCCACCAATAAAATTGACCTCAACGATGTAACTGATATATAGTTGAAAGTGGCATTGATCACCATAGTCTAAATTCTAACTCCTGTTTGCAAGAAAAACTTGAATAGGCCAAATGGAGTAATCAGAAAATATCAATCAAGGAAGGAGAGACAAGTCACTACTCAGAAAACAATTGAGTAACACGAGTCACAATAAAAACTGGGCATGAACTCAGGCGCTACGATCCAGGCATGCGTGAACTCGTCGTCGCGTGACAAGTGAACTCAGGCGCTATGGTTCAGGCCAGCGTGAACTCGTCGTTTGACAAGTGAACTCAGGCGCTACTGTCCAGGTCAGCGTGAACTCGTCGCGTGACAATAGCTGTAATACTGTAAGACAACAATTCATCAATTATAATATTTCAAGAATTAAAATTTGACTAACATTTGGATCAAAATTTCGTTCAAGCACAAATTGGCGTTCGGTAGTCTTCCTAGCTGATTATGTGCCATGTTCGCATCCATTTCCATTCGCGTTTAAATTTCTTTACATATACTTTTATAAGGTTACCAGTTTAAAGGAACCCACATGACTGTGTACTATCTTTGTGCTGAACCTTCCGGGTTTAAATTTAACGTTATCTTTTTTAAGACTATTTAAATATATAATACACATTAACCGTACTAGTTTTCAATCAAGGAATGTGTATAGACAATTAATTGTATTTGACATTCATTACACATGTAAGACAAACACTTGCTATTTTAATATTCAAATATCGAAATTATGAGACATGATGTATTCGTGTAAGGACAAATTATGAGACATGATGTATTCTTGTAAGTGCAAATTTTGTGTATCTTACTTAAGGTTTTAATTAAAAGAGGTTCAATTCATATGAACATTTCTATGACAGGTAAAGAAAAAGGCGACCTTTTAATACAGGTGACTTCTTAATAGAGATGGCCCCATGAGCAGGTTTTGACTGTATATATATTGAGGAATCAAGAGACCAGATCGAGTTGGTAATATCATGCATCCTACATTCCGATCTAGGTTAACAGTTAATAATAAAATGAAGGACTGTTACTGATTGAATGATACATACTGTATATAATGATATAATGCACAAATTGATGAATAATTTAAGATATCTTAGATGTGGTAATATTTTTTGATACACTGCCAAATAAAACAGATTATTATTCAATACAAACTTCAATAAACTGGTCTCGAGTATAAAAATTGGGATCAAATACACTTTTAAAACTGGCAAAGGAGGGAAATTGGCATCAATGTCTTTGACAGTTATTTTTGTGAAAATGAAGGGGGGTTTGGTGTTTAATGCCACTTTCAATAATATTTTGGTGTTCTTCTGATGACAAGACGAGTTTTGTGTTCCACTCCATTGCAATAATTAAGGTTTGGTTTGGTTTTATGGTGTTTAACGCCACTTTCAACAATATTTCAGCTATATTGGGGCGGTCAGTTGTATTGGTGGAGGAAACCGGAATGTCCGGAGAAAACCACCGACCTGCTGCAAGTTATTGTCAAACTATTCACCAACATATGTCTCTATACTCAATTGATATTTAATTTATCGGTTTTTCCTAAATTGATGAGATATCAGTTACATAGGTAAATGTCAATATTGTTGGTTATGTAAATTACATATTATGCAAGTTTTAAAGATAACATTGGTCAGTGATTCAGCACAGGGGCTAGGTGCGTCCGAAAACAAAATCTAGATAATAAAACAAGGGGAGGAGCTTACTTGCTTGCATTTGTTTTAAGTGGTCGTGTTAAATTGATCGTACCTTCAGAACGCCTTCATATTTACAAAAAATGTTTCACCAGTCGAAAGTCAAGTAATTTCCCTTTCCAATGAGACCCCAATTGTTAGTGTAGGCCTCCGAACTGCTGAGGTAAGCTACACGAACCAAAACAATACGGCGTGAAAATCAGAGGTCGTACAAATGCTGGGTTAACTTTTTCGGAACATCTCTAGACTCTACATGAATTTTGATGAAAAGGTGAAAGTCGTCAAATCTGTTGCCAATCATAACGCCCATTAGAACTCTCTCATATTTTCAAGTCTGTGGTGTTTGGGAAGGATGGAAAGGGGATTTCTTTCAAAAACAGACTTAAAGGGCATATAAATTGGCGAAAAGTAAGCAATTTTAACGTAATTTGAATGGATGAAAGTATTTAGCCAGTCAAAATGACTCGTTTACGCATGGGAAAGTCAACACAGATGTAAAGTGGTTAACCCAGCTTTTGTACGCTGTTTTGTTTTGGTTCGTGTAGGGTACCTCAGCAGTTAGGAGACCTACACTAACAATTGGGGTCTCTTTGGAAAGGAAAATTACTTGGCTTTTGACTAGTGAAAACATTTTTGGTAAATATTAAGGATATCAGTTATACATGTAAATGTCAATATTGTTGGTTATGTAAATTAAATATTATACAAGTTTAAACGATGAAGATTGTCAGTGACCTCCGGCCAGCTGATTGTTTTTCTCATGGTACTCCGATATCCTCCATCAGTAAAGCTTACCTCCACGATATAACTGACATATAGGTAAAAGTGAAATAACCATAAATTAACGGCTAAATATATAATCTATATCAAACTACATGTACTGCTTTCATACCATGTGCCAGGGTTAGCGTTATGGTTATTTATCGTGGCGGTCAATTTTATTGGTGGAGAAAATCGGAGTATCCGGAGAAAACCACCGACCTGCCGCAAGTTACTGATAAATTATATCACATAATGTTGTATCGAGTACACTTTGCCATGTTAAAACAAACTCTTGCTTCCGAAAGATATTTAAATTATTTGACTTTGCGGGTACCTAAGCCAATATGTATATCAGGAAAACCGTGGTATAAATGATCTGTAACATGAAACAATGAAATCTCACATCTAGGTCGTTGATTATTACACTGCTCTCTAAGAGTAATAAAACTACAGCTCAGATTTAAAGTGTTCAATATTTCGTTTCTGTGTGTTTTATTTCACAGTTCTAAGGTGTTGTCTACATTCTGGTATATAAATCATAAAAGATCAATAAGGGTAATAACTAAATTACCGAACTCCGAACAATCTTCCAAAGGGAAAGTCAAAACTCATAAGTATATAAACAGACAAAATCAGTCAACAAAGGACAATAATGTATTCATGTCACAATTACGGTTATTCCAGAGACGCGTCGTGTGCACTAAATTAAATATCGGTTTGTTTCCAGTTCGTCTCAGTTGGGTAATTACATATCATATAACAGTCCTATTTCTCTTTGGTAGAGATTTTATGTTCAGATATACCTCACTAAGGCAAAGTAGGAAGTCGTGTAAATTATGTGTTTTACAATTCAGTTGTAGTAGTAAGGTACGTATTACAATAATTTCAATAATACATATATTATGCATTTGGTTTACAATTTAAATGTAAATATTCTATCAGAAGGTCATAATGTATTAATGAGAATTAATTGTATATGCACAAGTACATTGTGTATCTACATATAATGCATTTAAATATTTACAATTCTTATTGTAAGAAATGTTCAGGTAATTTCCAACTACCTATACAATCAGTGCCTATCACAACTAAAGTTGTGTGTTCGAATCTCGATCAGGGCAAGGTGTGCAACATTATGTGATAAAGTTTGTCAGTTATTTGCGACAGGTCTGTGGTTTATATAAACCATAAAAGGATCAAAGGAAAAGAATGTATTCATGTCACAATTATGGTTATTACAAAGACGCGTCGTGTGCACTAAATTATGTATCGATTTGTTTCCAGATCGTCTCAGTTGGGTAATTACATATAATATAACAATCCTATTTCTCTTTGGTAGAGATTTCATGTTCAGATATACCTGTCTAGGTAACAGTAGGAAGTCGTGTAAATTATGTGCCATTTGTTTGTTTTACAATTCAGTTGTAGTAAGGGAACAGTCATTATTTAAAAAAAAGTAACTTCAAAATAATATTATTATTATAATGATGAAGAATGTCATTGCCGAATAATAACATGACACTTCGCAATCACCTCTTTCATGTAAATCTACTGGATGCGCCAGCACATCTTCTTTTCTTTCTTTCTTACCTTGCCTCCTGCCTTTTTTATCGAAACTATGTGGAAGCACATGCACCCGTGCCTCCGCATAGCTACGCCCCTGGGTCACAGTATAAGGAAAAGACCCCCCAAAGTTTTGGCAAATTGAAAATTGACCCCCACACAAATTTTATAATATTTGTTTTGACCCCCCCCCTCCAAATGGACAAATAACATAGTATTATTATATATAATATGTGAGAAGACATCTCAAGAATATACCTCTATATGACCATTGCTAAGTACCCATATATTATATTTAAATGGAAAATTATTTATATAGATAATAAATAAAAAGAACGGAGCATTTGCAAAGTCTTGACATGCTCTCATGCTTAGCATAATTTTCTCCTTAATAGCATTACTTTTTATTCTGCAGCCCTCTATAGCTTGCAAGCTGTTTAGTATGACTCTCTTTTATTGTTGGATGCCACATTGCAATCTATTGTTGCTTTATAATTTGATAGTTGGACTTCTGTATTGTGGTCTCATTGACATTTATGCAACTTTTTTTTTAGTTTTCATTAAGTGAAACATTGATGAAATAATTCAAACATATATTCCTAGTGATTTAAAGAAAACTTGGAAGAACTGTTTTATATACATAAAACTTATGTCTCCCCTTAATGCGGCCATCTGTACAACAATGAGTTACACATTATGAGTTGAATGATACTATTTAAAAACAATTATTTGACCTTGAGGTCAAAGGTCAAGGTCCCATGAAGGTCATTACGGTACGCGACACACCGCCTTATGGTCATGCACCCACATACCAAATATCATTGACCTATCTCGAAAGACAAAAATGTTATGTCCCGGACAAGAAAATACTATTTAAAAAACAATAATTTGACCTTCAGGTAAAAGGTCATGGTCCCACGAAGGTCATTACGGTATGCGACACACCGCCTGATGGTCATGCACCCACATACCAAATATAATTGACATAACAGTACATTTCCTTAAAATATTAAAAACAACATTAACAAAGTCATATTTTCTGATTTCACCCTACAGCATTCCCAATTATTTAAATGAAGATATTACTCTATTTTTCTCAACTGGTTGGGCGTGGCTTAACACGGGTTGACTGATTACAGGAAAGTCCATGTATTTAGGAGGGTCAGGTTACCTGATCAATTTCATTTACACAGCTATATTCAATCGTGCTTTTGTGATCCAGTCTGTGTATTTAAATTATTTGATTAAAAGAATACTATTGTGACATAACTTTAAATACACAGTGATTTCAAAAGGTAACTATTCTCTTATATACACGCAAAATTCGTGAATTTGTTCCTCTTTTTTTCTGTAAGAAAGAGGGGGAGGGGGATCGTTTCAAAGGAATTATGTGAAAATAGGAGTACAAAAACATGCAACGTCCATCTTTTTAGATTTTAGATTTTTAATCGTGACTAATATACGAAAGATTCATATTGCAAACATCGGAAAAACACATCGAACAATTTTTAATAACCCACACAATACACCCTTGTGCGTTCTATTCCTTTTGTATGAATTGATTTCGGTGACATTGCTGAATACTGTTCAATAATGTCAATAACGGGAATTACCCTGTACATAAAATCGAATGCTCTGATGTAACTTTAAATGTCAACTCCGGCCGACCAGTTAAATAAAATAGAGTAATACATGTATATATGAAAAATGTCACCTATATACATGTACAAGTTTAAGCTACAAAATGTTTAATATCTATCTTTTTGTTGACCATATAAACATACTTCAATTATGATCATGCACCTTACTTCCTCGTTCACTTTCATCTGTTTCATTACCAGTCAATTCCTGATCACTCTCACTTCCATCCATATCCACCTCTTCCATGCTCTCATTTTCACCATTCACATTATAATGGTTTTCAAATAACTTCCAATATCGTTTTTCAACAACAGGGCGTTATTAGTAGGCTGATCATTGTTTTTTCTTAATAAATCATTCATGGTTTTCACATTTTTTTAAATCGAGATATTCTGCAATTAATCTAGAACTTCTATAAATCACAGAAGTGAGCGGAATTTAAATTTAGAATTTTGTGACACCTGTAATAAGCCATTTAGCTTATTCCGATTATTTGCATTAGTTTTTGTGAAATGTGAGGATATCCGTATATTGTTTTCCGAATCTATAACAACATCAGTACTTCTTTGCAGAGAAGTGCTGTACGATTTCTTTGGTTCACTACTAAAGTATTAATTGCTGTGAGTTCATTTTCAATCAGAATCTTTCATTTCAAAATACATGTGAATAAAATTCCAGGTAATTATAGCTATAGTGATATAAATCCTAGTTAGATACTTCCCAAAAGTTGCATGACTAATTATTTAAAAGTTACATTGAATATCACCTCTTACTCTCATGTCCTTCACACTTAAGTGTTTAGAACTGTTTAGGTTTTCAAAATTATTTATTCATTTATTTTATTTTATTTCTTGTTAACTTTAATTTTTTTTTTACAACCAAATGTTTTAAGGATAAAATTGACCCCCCCCCCCTAAGCTGAGTGGTTTTGAAAAGTGACCCCCACAATACCTATATACAAATTGTTTTGACCACACCCCCCCCCTACAATTTTCCAGCCCCTCCACCTGATAAATAATGACTGTTCCCTAAGGTGTAGTATTACAATAATTACAATAATGTATATATTATGCTATTTTTTTTTAATTTAAATGTAAATATTCGAATAGAAGGTCATAACGTATTAATTGTATATATACATGTACATTGTGTATGTACATACAATGCATTTAATTATTTACTTTCTTATTGTAATAGAACATTCATCTAAAATTGATAATATTTCTTAAAAGCACCATCTCATTGTGTGATCTAAATTCCTGAGTAATCAATATATACATTTGTATATTGGGAGGGAGGGTGGGAGTTTGTAAAATTCCTTTAAAACTTTTCCACATATATTTGCTGTTGCTGAAACAACATATAATGGTCGAATGATTTAGGTAAAAGTCGTCCATTAATGAAAATAGGGGTTGAGGTGAACTCATATTAGTCATACGAAGTTTGAGATACTCCCATAAAGCTTTAACTGTACAAAGGTCGTTTTGGGAAGTGTTCTGTTGTACAAGCAATACCGGGATATGTTTTCCAGAACCGTGTTTGAACTGACTCATTCGAATTTCAATGGCAACTGGTAACTGAGAATTGTCGAATGTAAACTTGATGTTGCTCAACTGTAAATTATTACCCTTAGGTGGCAGTTGTCCAGTTATTTCGCCAACTCGTAAAAACGCATGAAATGACAGAAGATACATGGCTTTTAGTAGTTTGGACATAAAAAGGGAAGTACATATATGAGGTAAGGAATTGATCAATCCTTTTAAAATTGAAGGGGTAATAGGTAAGCGGTTATCGTTGGAAGTCCGTAGTTTTTGAAATCCATTTAAAGTTTTGTTGACAATGAAATGTTGTGTGTTATCTTGCAAACCTAAAAGTTTGTGTATGTAACTGAGTGCCGATATGTATGTAGCGACTGTTGCCGCGGCATAATTTTTTTTCAAACCAGTGAGCTATGAACATAGTGAGAGATTCTAAAGTTGCGGGAAGGATTTGCTGATTTGGAAAATAGAATTTTGAACATTGCTCATAATTATGGTAAATGCGATTATATGAATCTCTTGATGATTTAGTCAGCGCTTCCTGCAGCAGTTTAGATGCCACACCTTTCAAATTTCCAGCAGATCCGGACTCACCAGTTCTGGTGTTGAGTTCATGAACGGGAAATCTGTCCTGAACTGACGAATCTGAAAACGAGAAAGTTGGTCAGCTGCCTTATCTTTAGCGCCTTCGATGTGGAAGGCTTTAAACATGATGTTATATTTCAGAATAAGTAAAACAAACTGTCTGACAAATTTCATAATAGTCCGGTCTTTTGAAGTTTGGTTATTGATGATATAAACCACTGCCATATTGTCCGTGTGAAATTGAACACATTTGTTTTGTAAATTTCTGCCCCACAAATGGATTGCTAAAACAATAGGAACAAGTTCTCGAATAGTAATATGGTATTGTAACCAATTAACTGGCCATCGTTCAGCAAACCATTTGTTTCCAAAAACACCCCCAAGGCCCAAATTTCTTGCATCTGTGTACAGACAAAGTTGTTCTGAATTCATCCACTGGTCATTCAAAAACAAAGATTTCCCATTGAAACTTTCAATGAACAACGACCATGCTGATAAATCTGCTCTTGCTTCCTTTGTTAGCCGTCTCCTATGTGTCGGACACTTTAGACCTAATGTGAGATCAATAATGCGTCTAAAAAAGGCCCTTCCTGGCCGAGCTACTGCACATGCAAAGTTGAGAAGCCCTATCAAAGACTGTAATTCCTTCAAGGTACATTTTTTCTTGTTTTGGAAAGATTTCAATTCGTCCCTTAACTTACAAAGTTTGTCATCAGGCAATCTGATTTCCATTTCTATAGAATCCAGTTCTAAACCTAAGAAAATGATTTTTGTTGAAGGAAATACAGTCTTTTCAACTTTAATAGGGATGCCAATGTCTTGTGCCATGTTTAAAAATTGCGACAAAGTTTGGTGGCATAAATCTGTATTTGGTGGACCCACAAATAAAAAATCATCTAATACATGTACACATCCTCCGCTTTTAATCATATGATCAACCAGCCAATGAATGGAAGTACTGAATTTCTCAAACAAGTTGTATGAGTAACTGAAACCCATAGGTAAAGTTTTATCATAATAAAATTTTCCATCAACTGTAAAACCTAGGAGTTCGTGATCTTTTTCATTTATGGGTACCAAACGGTAACTGTTTCCCAAATCTGTTTTTGACATCAGACTTCCCTTTTGATGAAATTTTAGTAAAGATACTGCATCGTCTATAGTTTGGTACTGAACTGTACACATATCTTGGGGAATGTCATCATTTACCGACAGCTGATCAGGGTGAGACAAGTGGTGAATAACGCGATGTTCACCTATTTTCTTTTTCGGAACTAAACCTAAAGGGGATATTTTTAGGTTAGAAAATGGGAGAACATCAAATGGACCATCTACCCGTCCCGCCTTAACCTCTTTGAAAATTGTTTTCCGTAAAATATCAGGATTCTCATTAGCCGATTTCAAATGTTTACTGTATCTGTATTCCCGTTTACCTACATATGGGATATTAAAACCAAATTTGAAACCTGTTAGGAGAAAGTCTTTTTCCTTTTCATTATATCCTTGTAACCAGTGTTCAAATTTCTCCACCTTTATAGGAGTAACAACTGTACTATTAATGTTGAGTTTACTTAGAATTGATGTTTCTTGTAGCAGGTTTTGCGAAATGTTTACTTGTGGTATTTGATTTGGACATAGACCCTGGTCGTTGCTCTCTTGGACATATTTGTCGATGATGTGGGCCGCCACATTTTTCACACACGTGCGGGAAGAGACAATTTTGTCCTCGTTCACATTTGCCCTTGTTATTGTAGAAGCTGTAGCAATATGCATTATTTGGTTTATTACCCCCTTCATTTGGGGGTTTGTTGGGAAAGGGCAATTTTGGAAATGTCTTTGTACCATGCTTATTTGACCTGCCATTCTGGTTCAGTTTGATTTGTAAGCCTAAATGCATAGCATCATTATGTAGTTCTGAATTAACTTGGTCCCATGGCAAATGTACCCAAGCAGTTTCCCGCCAACGACGAAAGGTTTGATTATATATAAATGCTGCTGGATCGCAAGAACGTCTCGCCAAATTTTGGATTGTGTGCGCATATTTCATTAAAGGTCCTACTTCATGGGGATATTTTTCACACTATATGCTAACAAAAATATGGAAAGCTGAAAGCCAGTGTGCCACAGATTCAAACCTATAAGCTGGAGGGTTTTGTTTTTCTAGAGCAACACACCCTTCTGGTGGTTCCACCATTGAATAACGGTGTTTGGAAAACCTTGTATTAATTAAACAACCTAAATCAATGTATTCATGTGACCATATTTGTGCTTTTATCTTTGGGCTTATTCCCAACGCCAGTGGTTTTGAAATACCTTGTCTAGTATAATTATATGGGTTAGTGTTAGTAAAACATGTACCTGAAAATATATCATGCAATGTCCCTTGTGAAGATGTTGGATGCAAGGCACTGCCACTAGCCAAAACAGGTTGGTGAAATAGTCCTGGAGGAGCATGAGTTTGTTGTATGTTGGTGGATGGTCCTACTATGTCATTCGATGGTACAGTGAATGATGTCGAGTGAGAGAGTAGACCAGATCATGCTATTTGTTGTGAACTGTGTGTAGCAGGTAATGGGTACAGCTGACTATTTAAACTGGGTAGCTGATACACAGATGGAGACATCGCTGGTGATAATGTGGGTATCGATATTGAATTAACTGCATTCATTGCGGTGTTGTTTGTGAATAGTGCCTGTGAGAAAACAGGAGCGATATAAATATCTCTATAAATTATGGATTGAGATGGTGTGCTATTGTTCAATGTAGTAGTTGCTGCTGAACTGGTGCTACATGAAAGGTGAATAACGTGAGCCTGTGTTGGCTGTTGCCTGTCTGATATACTGTCGCCCGGAAATATAAATTCGTATCCAGACAATGCTGCTACAACTGAATTTGTAATGTCAGGTATTGCTGCATTAATTTGAGATTTAATTAGTTCTGATGTACATGTGGAGCTGGCATTTGTTTCTGTAGTTTGACCCTGATCTGTCATGGGTGCATTTGTTTGTGGAGGTCTCCGAGCTGCAATGCGCCTCGACTTTCGTGGTGGAGCCTAAATCACTCTACAAGTACAAAAGTACATGTAAGTATAGGAAATCAACATGATTTGTTTATTGACTTATAATATATTTTGAGTTTTGCATGTTTTACTTTGTATGGTAGCTGAAATACTTGTAATACAAGTATTGAATTTGATATTGAGTGGCATGTCCCTTGCATCCTTGCATATATCATACATGTACATGTATGTTGACATTACAACATCTTGTATCCCATCATGGAACTATTTCGACATGGTGATATTTGTTTTCCTTTATTTCGATGTTTTACCCCACTATGATATACAACATCAAACCATATATTATCTCTTTAAGTATACTTATCAACGCACATATATATTACTTCAGCTATTCCGCGTCAAGCATTAAACCAATGTAAATTATTGTGAGGTGTTGATATTCTAGACACATAATTATTAAATCAATTATTTAGATTGTAGATTTGTCAAATAATACAAAAAATGGTTCTCGTTTTATCATGTGTCACGATATAGGAAGTGAAATGCAAACCTATTGGTGCACTATCAATGTCGTTACATGGCATTTTAAATAAGTATTTTTTCGATGAAACACTATAATTATCCAATTATGTATACGAAATACAGAATTGTAAAATCACTTATTCCTATGAGTTACTCTCCACCACTTGTTATAGAAGTGTTTGCACCAAGCCATGAAAGAAAGAGACCATGTATTTGTATGTTAGGGGTATCGATTTTACCTCTTTTTTCATATTACGATTTTTCTATTGGATGTTAGAACTGTTTCTACATTGTAGGATTTGTTGTCTTTCATTTTATTATGAGAGCGAAGTCCAATAGAAGCTAAGTGTTTCACTATACATATTATCATTGCATTTTTATACTTTATTTTCGCAGCTCTAGACAACAAAATTATACATATTAATTACGGATTTGTAGAATAATGAACGTTCTATTGGGGGATGTTTGAGGGTAGAGGTTATGATGTTAAACACCACTTTCAATATTTCAATTATAGCGTGGCGGTCAATTTTATGGGTGGAGGAAACCGGAGTTCAGCAGAAAATCACCCACATGTCGCAAGTCACTGACAAACTTTATCACATAATGCTGGAATGAGTACACTGCACCTGGGCGGGGCCGGAGTGGGAGGCAAATGGTGATGCTACATATGTGCATAATCGCTATGACGTAATATCTTAACAACAAAGATGGACCTTGCAGGAGACTTTTAATATGACATTGAGAAACTATAAATAGGTTAATATTCGTTATAGTTTTACAGCGAAAATGTCTCTGCCAACCAAATATGAATATGACGAGAAGAAACAGCGTAATTTACAACAGTTCCACAAAGAATTTAAAGATCAGCTACCTATGTTAGTCATAGTAACAGACGGTTTATCTGGAGAAACAAAGTATGATGACTTCTCAAACGATCAGGTACGTAATATTGGAGAACTATATCAATGTCAATAGTAACGTGGATATCTAATTAATTGTGCTAGATGTCCTCGTACTCCGCAATTGTCCAATCAGAATTCTGTACTTATTGAAAGAAAAGTTTGAGGATACCAAAGGGGTAATCAGAAGCCGTAATTCGAAAAAGTACAGACAATAGTGTATGAGGACAATAGAAACAGAAAAACAAATATCAGATCATTTTACGAAATATTTCCAGCCATGAATTCAGAGCGTGACGTTTCAGAAATAAAATCAGAAATATCAAATTTGGTTTGCAAGAAACGTTTCTGGAATAACCTTCATTTGGTACTCTCAAAGCCAAGATGTTTGAAACTAAACAATTTAAAAGTCTTTCTGAACAAGAAAACCAAAAGGTATAAGCAGGATACCAACAATTATAATATGACGTCCCGTATTCGGTATACAAATAAAAGCATATTTGAATACCAATAAAATATAGGCCACACATGCGCGCTGAGCTAAAAAAAAAAACAACCCACCTACATAAACACTGACTATTTTCAGAAAATTCTTCATGGTTAGCGATTTTCTATTATTGTTTATCTAAAATTTGTTGAAATAAATGAAGTTAAAATGAAATAAATCCTAATCAAGTCTTATTATAATGAAACACGGCTTTGTTGTGGCTATTCCAATTAACTCCGATTTCTATCTTATGCTTCACCCATAATTTCCGATTAACGGTGAAAGAAAAAATATGAACACTGACATCACAAATAAACGGTTTAAATATCAATTAGAAACGACGAAACGTTATCATTGGAATACCTTAATAAAAACATGGGTAAGAACAAACAAAAAACATCTTTACAACGAAAAAATCCACACATATTTCACTCTTTATGTTTATGCATTGATATGTAAAGTGCCGGCCACCTCTTGACCGCCTCGAATTTTAAAATTACCGTATTTGTCCTATTAGAATCAAATTAATTTATTCCGGCCATACTTTATTGTTATTCACATATGGGTAGACATTATATTCATGAGATTTAACACCTCGCTATCGCTCGGGGTTAAATATTATTTCTTAAATCAGTTGAAGTCGCATATGCCTGAGGAAGAAATGAATGTCTGCAAGGTAAGCTTTTGCTGTACATAAACGTTAGAGAATACCGAAGGGGCAATCAAAAATTAACAATCCATAGCAACTGTAAATAAACGTTAGAGAATACCGAAGGGGCAATCAAAAATTAACAATCCATAGCAACTGTAATCATAGGGTACACAATACGAAGAAAAACGCAACACAACACAATATGTGTTGGACACCACTATGTGCAAACAAACACAAATAATGTTAATAAGACATGATCCCTCCTACAAACAACTGGAGATAAAAACGAACCAAACATCGTTTTATTTATCTAAGGTCATTACTAGTTTATCATTTATCTACCAGGTAATTCGACTTCACCGTCCATGTCAACAGCTAAGAGCACTTGGGATGTTATCACGTGATGGCAAACGTTTAAGAGACGAGTTTCTAAGTATACCTGTAGATGGAATATATACGTTTGCTGTCGTTAAAGACTCAAAGACAGGTATCGAATTTTCCCATTATTCATGTATATGCAGTAGTACTAATTTAATTACTGTGGTTTCATTTATTCTCGTGTGTATCAACCATATGAAATAGAAAAGGAACAGTCGATGCAATTACCAAAAGCAAAAGAAGAAGCAATGATCTACATAACACTAGTACAAGAACTAAAGACTGAGCAACAAAAATCCCGTAAAAACTGGGGGATGAATTCAAACGCTTTTGAAGGTTGACCAGTCCTGCTCCATTATATTGCCAACTGTCTTGTCACTATTTAACGACGCCAAGATTGGCTAATGCGGAAATCGTGGACAGCCCTTTAATACTCATTGTTGCAAAACATTCACCCATATTGAAATACTCAATAAATAATTATTTGATATCAAAATTACATTTATTTCATAGGAGGGTGTGGCATCAAATACAATAATGTTTGAATATACCAAAGAGGTAATCAGAAGTCGTAAATAGAAAAGGGACATACAGGCAATACAATGGTCAAAAGAAAAAGGACAAGCAGATGATCTACAAAAACACTACACAGACAATTAAAGATTGAGCAAAACGTCAACACCACAAAAGAAACGGGAGTGCACACAAGTGCTCCGGAAGGGTCAGCAGTTCCTGCTCTACTACTAGAGTAATTGTGTAAATTATTTTGGTTTCTACCTTAATTTTAAACTGATATAAAAATTATTTATTTATACATAGTCGGTGATGCACAGTCAATGGATGAAATACTATCGGAAAACGAGTTACCAGTACAAGTGAGATATGCTAGTAATAACATTGAACTAAACTCAACACTGAAGAGTATTATAGGAGTCAATATCTTGATACTCAAGATTTATAATGAAGACTACATGCAAGGAAATTGCATGGAGAATAGTAAGATTTACTTTTTTATATGAAAAACACTCACCCCCTTTTTTTCTTTTTTTTATTGGGAGGTTGGCATTCTGTGTTCGTCCGACAATCGAATTTAACACTGCCACATTTGTGAGATCGTTCCAAGCCATGCGCTGGATTTCTAACGTAATGTATTGCCTTTCACATATGTTCCTCTTAGAATTAATTGTATTTTCTATGTGAATATAGCGCCATTGTAAAGAATAATTCAGCTATTTCGTAGAGGAAGGACTCGGGTGGCTCAACGAATTAGGTAGTTGGATTACCTAACAACTCATACAAGCCTATCACCAATGCGGCGTGGGTTCGTGCTCGGCTTTGTAAATCACAAAAAAAGGATGCACTCGACTCGCAGCCGCCAGTGATAAAGTTTACCAATTGCTTGCCCATGGTTGGTGGTTTTCTCTGGGTACTCCGGCTTCTTCCACCACTAACATTGGTCACCATGATATAGGTGAAATATTGCTGAAAGTGGCGTTAAGCACCAACAAAAATCAAATCGTAGAGGAGAAATGTGTTAATAGGGGTGTCACTTGCGCCAGAACGGTAGATTTCCAAGCAAATGACAAATATATAAATTTGATATTGCTGAAAGTAGCGCAAGACACTCATTATCAACAGTATTATGAATTTCAATTTAATAATAAATATTATATTTACATTTTTTGTAATATTAATGAGCGTAATTTGCCTACTTTCTTGTACATATTTATTTTGAAAGCCTCGATGTATTGCGATTTCTGCATAAAACGATGTTCGGTTCGGCTTTACCTCCCGTTCTTTGTAGCAGGGTTCGTGCTTTTGTTACGTTATTTATGTTTGTTTGCACTTAGTGGTGTATTGTGTTGTGTTTTTGTTGAGTTTTTCTTCCTCTTGTGTACTCTATGTTGCCAGTTTCTCTGGATTGTCCATTTTTGATTGCCCCTTCGGTATTCTCTAACGTTTATTTGTAAACACATATGACATATGAAGACCGTCCGTAAGTTGCCGAAACGAGTGAGAGATAGTGATCATTGTTTAACGCAAAGTGAGCAATATACCATTTGCCAATTCCCGACTTGATTCTAAAATAATACGCCTTTTCCACATGTTTGTAGAATTTGTCTCCCTTTAAGGCGGACAAAAGTGTCAATGTCATACAATATTCAACCAAAATGACATATATTTTTCTCATACTCTGTATAAAATTTGAATGTTGTAACGACTTGTGAATTTTTTATTTGCTATAAAGTTAACAACTATTATTTTACAAGGTTCAATTATCTATAAATTTTCAGAAAATTATACTCAAATTCTGAATCCTTTATGTTGCTCTTGCATTGAACGGGAACCATTTTGTCCTCTGTAAGGGAAATAACTAAAATAATGAAATGTTAAAAGTGTATAATTTTAGAATCAAGTCGGGAATTAGCAAGTGGTGTATTGTGCAGATATATCACTGTGAAAACAAGCTAGATTCGATGGGGTGATGGTAATGTCAGCTTTGTATTAAACCAACACGCTTAGCTGTATTTTATAGTTCTAGCTCACTGAAACAACAGTCCGCTATTAGACATGTTGCTCCAATGAGACACATTATTCTGATTCCGAGCCAATCAATCTTTGGTTTTACTCCTTAATGATGCATGCTTAGCTGAGAAGCAACAAATAACAATATTATATTCTTTGGTTTGACCCGACCAGGACTGGAATCCACAATCTACGCAGTCGAGTTCAGTACACTGACCATTTCACCCACGATGCGGTTCAAAATTATAGTATATATTTCCAGATTAATACATATACTAAATATGCTATAAAAAAGAAGAGTTTTAGGATCCCAAAAGGGTAGCTAGAATCCGTACAGACAACACAATGGCCGAAAGAAAAAGGACAATCAACGATCTACAAAACATACGCATAAAACTAAATAACATACAAAATTTCAATAGAGTATAAATCATTTTGCAATTTTACGAGAAATATCAAGCAATACTAGTATGATAGAATTATGCCAATGCAAAAATCGTCAAAATTAATATTGAAATTAAATTCGACAAAACACGGAAATAGATATGCACAATTAAAGATGTCCATGTGGTCACCCCTATTAAGCAGTCACATGCATTAAAGGTCACAAGTTGCGTGTTCTGTCATAGAACATTTCATATTAATTGAACATCTTTTAAGAGGTCACCTGTCTTATAAGACCATTTTTTCGTTATCCTCCCCATGGTGACCACTTAATACTGGTTCGTCTGAACATCAATATCTGATTACTACCGATGATGTGGGATTTAACTAGATGTACATGACTATGATAAAGTTTGGAATTCCACTAAAAAGCGAAGCTTAGGCCCATAAAACTTAGTCTAAACACGCCACGTTTTATTGAGGAGTCATATATTATATGTCTTATAGTATCGATTTGGCATATTTCTAAGATTTTTCTGTTGTATTTCTGGAAATGTCCCGACAGTGTGACAGTTGTCTTTTCATTTCATTACAATTTCAATTTGCAAAAGATATAAATAAAATCCAAATGCACACCCATCATCAAAATATCAAAACGACATATATACCCATATGCAGCGTTAATCGATATATTTAAAGAGTGTTCAACTGCAGGCTAAGAGGTGTTTCACACTCATTCTAAAGTATGGGTTATGCTCATTATTGATGATCCTACAGTGACTGTGAATTGTATAGCAGCAATAAATATGTTGTTCTTTTATATTTATTTGTGTCTGGCAAAAACGTAGATATCAAATATAGTGTACACGACGCGTTTCTGGAATAACCTTCATCAGGTACGCTGTAAGTCAAAATATTTGAGAGTCAAATAATTTAAAGGTCTTCGGGAGCAAGAAAACCAAAGGGCCTACCGTAAACAGGATAGCCACAATCGGTTAAGGTCAACATATGCCACTAAGTGTAAAATTGGATAGTCTCTCATGTTCATTTACATTCATATCCTATGTTAATAACAGGTGTTCTCAGTCCAAGATGTACATTGGTGGCTTTGTCCCCGAATATCTATGTAGCTGCTATAACGGGATATACAAAAAAATCAAAGAAAGCTTTTCAAAGAGAAATTAAGTCGATGGATACATTTGTCGAAAAGAATGTAAAGTTTCAAGAACACGACGGTTGCCCAGGTAAGAAACTCCAACTAGGTCATATGAGGTGCCCAGGTAGGAAAACATAAGTAGGTCATATGGGGAGGTCAGACAGGAAACCATAGCTAGGTCATAATGAGGAGCCAGGTAGAGATATTACTAGGTCATAATGAGGAGCCCAGGTAGATAGATAGAACTATGTCATAATGAGGAGTCCAGATAAGAAGCTATGACTAGGTCATAATGAGGAGCCCAGGTAGGAAGCTATAACTAGATTGTAATGAGGCGCCCAGGTAGAAAAATATAACTAGGTCATATGAAGATTCCAGGTAGGAAGCTATAACTAGGTCATATGAGGAGCTCAGATAGAAACCTATAACTAGGTCATAATGAGGTGCCCAGGTAGGAAGCTATAACTAGATTGCAATGAGGAGCCAAGGTAGAAAGCTATAACTAGGGAATAATGAGAAACCCAGGTAGAAAACTAGAACTAGGTCATAATGAGGAGCCCAGGTAGAAAACTAAAATTAGGTCATAACGAGGAGTCCAGTTAGAAAACTGTAGCTAAATCATAGTGAGGAACCAAGGTAGAAAGCTATAACTAGATCATAATGAGGGGCCCAGGTAGGAAGATATAACTAGATCATAAAGAGGAGCCCGGGTAGGGAACTATGACTAAGTTATAATGAGGAGCCCAGGTAGAAAACCATAACCAGGTCATCATGAAGAAGTGTAGCTTCATTCATCATCATAGACAATAGAAATATTAAATTGTAATATATTTTGGGATGTTTGTACCTGCCAGGTGTTCAATATGTATATATATATTATTAGTGTGCCAAAAGCACAATCTAAATCAAATTAGGTGTTTGTTTTATCTTGTCCAATGTTTTTCGTTCGGTAATACACCAAAATGTAGCTGCATTCCGTTCATGTATCAAGACCTACCATATGCCAAGAGCTGACTCCGATTATTCCATATATTACGGGTTATGGTGTTTAACGCCACTTTCAACAATATTTCAGTTATATCGTGATTATCAGTTTTATTGGTGGAGGAAACCAACCGGAGTAACCTGGAGAAAAGCACCGTCCTGCCACAAGTCACTGTCAAATTGTATCACATAATGTTGTATCGATTACATCTCGTATGAGCGAGATTCGAACTCACACCTTTAATGTTGATAGGCACTGATTGCACCGGTAGTTGTAAATCCAACTACTATACGATAACGACACATGTTTAACTCCATGTGTTTAACTGTCTTCTATATGATTGGGGGTGCAATGATGAATGAAAGGTTATATGACAAGACCCCAAAAAGGCTGATGATCGATAAAAGAGGTACATCGTTGGGTAAGGTGGTTAATTCTAATAATATCAGAGTTATATCATGGAGTTCAGATTAACATTACTGCTCAAATTCAGGAATTGATAACCCCTCCGGAGCACCTTAGTTCACCCCATGATTATTAGTAGTGTTCTTGTTACTCGATCTTTAATTTTTTGTGTAGTGTTGTGTAGACATCTGTTTGTCCTTTTGCCAATTGTTTTTTCTATCCATTTTCGATTTACGGAATCTGATGACCTCTTTGGTATATTCAAACTCTCCTTCAAATAACAGAACGATAACCGTGAGTGAGTGATAATTGTTTAATGCCAAATGAGCAATGTTTCTGAGCTATTTTGTATTGTACCATAAATACGCATTTTTCCTTTGATGGTTTTATGCAGTAATCAACTGAAAAATAGTGAACTTTTACAAACCATGGTCTAACATGAAGATCTTGATGTTATTCCATGATTTTGACCTCACGTGAGAATAATAGTTAAGCTTCTATGGAAGTGGGAGGAGCCTACGTCATGGTTTAATATAAAGATCTACATGTTATTCCATGGTTTACACGAACCTCGACGAAAGTACCCAATATTGATTCCTGTTACAAACCATATATACCATGGATCTTACTCATGAACTTATTTAAACCAACTCATCCCTCGGATTCGTTGGTGTACATAAGTTAATTCATAAGATCCATGGTATATATAATACTTGGCTAATCAAATACTAAACAATAAGTTATAGAAATGGACAAATTCACTTTCATGGTTGTGTAACAAATTTAGCAAGAAGAAAAATCATGATAGTATATTTGATTATCATGCTCTTATAAAAGGATTTTCGTTTCTTGCAGACCTGACTATGTTTGAACGAGGCGACATAACTACTGGTACAGGAAACCCTGTTCCGCCTGATTTATTACCACGTGACTATTCACATGGCGGTGATAATGATTCACCCCAACCTCCATTACCACCCAGGTCATCTATAAAAAATAAAGACAAATTTAAAGAAGACGAATTTGCAGAAGACGAACATTATGAAGCACCTCCAATTCCGCAACGACCACTAAAGAAAGGCAGCAGACCTTCGTTACCGCTTCGTTCAGATGAGACACTTCCCTCTACGGATGATGACCAGATTTACGATGAGGTTGATGCAGTCGAGAGTACAACGTTACCGTCTGCTAGCGGTGGTGTCTACGTGAATACAAATGAAGTAACTTCTCCTGAAAGTGGGTATAATTCTGCTAAGGAGAGTAAAGACAGTTGGTCCTTCGGTTCAACCGGGTCCTATATAAGTAACAAGTCCGTTCAAAATATACAAGATATCTTAAAATCTCTTAATCTGTCAAAATACCGTGATGTCTTTAAAAATCATTTAATTGATGGTATTATATTAGAAGATCTCACGGTGCAAGCCTTGAGAAACGATTTTCCATTCATGCACGTTGAGGCTGTAAGGTTAATGAAATACGTACGAACCGGTCATGTACCAAAGTGACAGATTTTGGAATACGTATTTTTGTTCCTAAACTGACTTATTTTCATCATATGCAGTCAAACCTGTATTAAGAGGTCACCATTGGCACCAAGAAAAAGTGGCTCTATAAGACAGGTGACCTTTTAAAAGACGTTCAATTCATATGAAATTTTCTAGGACAGGACAACAAAAAAGTGACATTTTAATACAAGTGTCTGCTTAATAGAGGTGACCGTATAAGCAGATTTTACTGTATACAGTGGAACATCACTATGTAGAACTTAAGTCATTTCCATGTATAACCCGTGCTGATAGAGCAACACTATTTCAGTTATATCGTGGCGGTCAGTTTTATTGGTGAAGGAAACTGGAGGACCCGGAAAAACCCACTGACCTGTCGCATGTCACTGACAAACTTTATCACATAATGTTGTACATCCCGTCCTGATCGAGATTCGAACTCACCCCATTAGTGGTGATAGGTACTGATTACATAGGTAGTTGTAAATCCAACTATCATACGACCACGGCCACGACGGCACCTCGATTATATTAAGTGCATGTATATTCTGTACCGCGGATAACTCCAATAAACGGCTAATTAGAAATAGATTTGTATGTCTCTGCGACTATGACACAAAGATGATGGGATGTATTTGTAGTTTACTTAGTATAATACTCCATTTGCCAATTCCCGACTTGATTCTAAAATTATACACTTTTTACATTTTATTATTTCAGTTATTTCCCTTACATAGGACAAAAGTTTCAATTTCATGCAATATTCAACCAAAATGACATATATTTTTATCATACTCTGTATAAAATTTAAATGTTGTAACAACGTTGCTATCAAGTTAAGCTCTTTTATTTTACAAGTTTCAATTATCTATAAATTTTAAGAAAATTATACTCAAATTCTGAATCCTTTCTGTTGCTCTTGCATTGAACGGGAACCATTTTGTCCTCTGTAAGGGAAATAACTCAAATAATAAAATGTTAAAAGTGTATAATTTTAGAATCAAGTCGGGAATTAGCAAGTGGTGTATTGTGCAGATATATCACGGTGAGAACAAGCTAGATTCGATGGGGTGATGGTGATGTCAGCTTTGTATTAAACCAACACTTTTAGCTGTATTTTATAGTTCTAGCTCACTGAAACAACAGTCCGCTATTAGACATGTTGCTCCAATGAGACACATTATTCTGATTCCGAGCCAATCAATCTTTGGTTTTACTCCTTAATGATGCATGCTTAGCTGAGAAGCAACAAATAACAATATTATATTCTTTGGTTTGACCCGACCGGGACTGGAACCCACAATCTACCGCACTCGAGGTCAGTACACTGACCATTTCACCCACGATGCGGTTCAAAATTATACTATATGTTTTCAGATTAATACATATACTAAATATGCTATGAAAAAAGAAGAGTTTTAGGATTCCAAAAGGGTAGCTAGAATCCGTACAGACAACACAATGGCCAAAAGAAAAAGGACAATCAACGATCTACAAAACATACGCATAAAACTAAATAACATACAAAATTTCAATAGAGTATAAATCATTTTGCAATTTTACGAGAAATATCAAGCAATACTAGTACGATAGAATTATGCCAATGCAAAAATCGTCAAAATTAATATAGAAGTTAAATTCGACAAAACACGGAAATAGAGATGCACAATTAAAGATGTCCATGTGGTCACCCCTATTAAGCAGTCACCTGCATTAAAAGGTCACATGTTGCGTGTTCTGTCATAGAACATTTCATATTAATTGAACATCTTTTAAGAGGTCACCTGTCTTATAAGACCATTTTTTCGTTATCCTCCCCATGGTGACCACTTAATACTGGTTCGTCAGAACATCAATATCTGATTACTACCGATGCTGTGGGGTTTAACTAGATGTACATGTCTATGATAAAGCTTAGAATTCCACTAAAAAGCGAAGCTTAGGCCCATAAAACTTAGTCTAAACACGCCACGTTTTATTGAGGAGTCATATATTATATGTCTTATAGTATCGATTTGGCATATTTCTACGATTTTTCTGTTGTATTTCTGGAAATGTCCCGACAGTGTGACAGTTGTCTTTTCATTTCATTACAATTTCAATTTGTAAAAGATATAAATAAAATCCAAATGCACACCCATAATCAAAATCTCAAAACGACATATATACCCATATGCAGCGTTAATCGATATATTTAAAGAGTTTTCAACTGCAGGCTAAGAGGTGATTCACATTCATCCTAAAGTATGGGTTATGCTCATTATTGATGATCCTACAGTGACTGTGAATTGTATAGCCGCAATAAATATGTTGTTCTTTTATATTAATTTGTGTCTGGCAAAAACGTAGATATCAAATATAGTGCACACGACGCGTTTCTGGAATAACCTTCATCAGGTACTCTGTAAGTCAAAATATTTGAGAGTCAAATAATTTAAAGGTCTTCGGGAGCAAGAAAACCAAAGGGCCTAAACAGGATAGCCACAATCGGCTAAGGTCAACATATGCCTCTAAGTGTAAAATGGGATAGTCTCTTATATTCATTTACATCTATATCATATATTTCTAACTAAATATGTATTGTTTTATATAATAATAGGTGTTATCAGTCATGGTTATACATTGGTGGCTTTGTCCCCGAATATCTCCGTAGCTGCTATAACGGGATATACAGAAAAATCAAAGGAAGCTTTTCAAAGAAAAATTAAGTCGATGGATAAATTTATCGAAAAAAATGCCAAGTTTAAAGAACACGACGGTTGCCCAGGTAAGAAATTCCAACTAGGTCATATGCGGAGCCCAGGTAGGACAACATAAGTAGGTCATATGGGGAGGTCAGACAGGAAACCAATACTAGGTCATAATGAGGAGCCAGGTAGATAGATATTACTAGGTCATAATGAGGAGCCCAGGTAGATAGATAAAACTATGTCATAATGAGGAGCCTAGATATGAAGCTATAACTAGGTCATAACGATGAGCCCAGGTATGAAGCTATAACAAGATTGTAATGAGGCGCCCAGGTAGAAAACTATAACTAGGTCATATAAAGAACCCTGGTAGAAACCTATAACTAGGCCATAATGTGGTGCCAAGGTAGGAAGCTATAACTAGATTGCACTGAGGAGCCAATGTAGAAAGCTGTAACTATGTCATAATGAGGAGCCTAGGTAGAAAACTATAACTAGGGCATAATTATGAGCCCTAGTAGGAAACTATAACTAGGTCATAATGAGGAGTCCAGGTAGAAAACTATAACTAGGTCATAAGTAGGAGCCCAGGTAGAAAACTATAACTAGGTCATAACGAGGAGCTCAGGTAGAAAACTATAACTAGATCATAGTGAGGAACATAGGTAGAAAACTATAACTAGGTGATAATGAGAAACCCAAGTAGGAAACTATAACTAGATCGTAATGAGGGGCCCAGGTAGGAAGCTGTAACTAGATCATAAAGAGGAGCCCGGGTAGGGAACTATGACTAGGTCATAATGAGGAGCCCAGGTAAAAAAATATAACTAGGTCATCATGAAGAAGTGTAGCTTTTTTCATCATCCCAGACAATAGAAATATTAAATTGTAATATATTTTGGGTTGTTTGTACCTGCCAGGTGTTCAATATGTATATATATACTCCGACAAAAGTTAAGCACCACCCTATATTTTTATCCATATATTTTTTTTTACATCAATACTGTTAAAACAATAAAATATATATCACCATTTTTCTTACACTTCTTAAAAGACTACACCAAGGGCTCTAAAATTACCAATCTACGAAGTATTCATTATCCTGAAAGACGTGACTATGACGTGGCAAAAATGGGTTTCAAAACAGGCGCTGGAAAAACGTAAAACCAGTTTGTCTTTGATGGAAGTTTTTAACGTTGCATTAAAATGCAGAGTCTTCAAATTTTAAGAACTTTTAAATGCATCTATTGTGCGTATGTGTAAGGCATAAACATCAACAACGAGTATATCCACCGCGTTTATTGTGAAGTTCTGTAACACGCCTCACTATGCTTCGAACAAGACGCCTAAGCCGTTCTTGGGGGAACTGTTGCCACTCCTGTAAGGTAGCAGTTCTTAATTCGTCAATAATTTGACATTTTGGATTGCGTTGGTTAATTTTTTGGCCAATAAAGTCCCATACATGCTCTACAGGATTCGTGTCTGGCGACATCGCAGGCCATGCAATTGTCTGAACAGCCTCTTGCTGTAAAAAATGTTGTACAATTATATGTGGCCTAGCGTTGTCGTCCATGAACATTGGCCTGTCAGCCAACGCATGATTGTCGAAATGGAGGACTACGCGTGGAGCGAGCACATTATCACAGTATTTTTTACCTGTTAGATTACCATCAAGAACGTACAACTCCAACTTACATTCAAGGGAAAAACAACTCCAGACAGTTACACCCCCACTCCCAAAAGCAGTTGTGCCCAAAATGTGGTTGTCCTGAAATGAAGTGTTTCGTTGGCATCAAACCCTTGCACGACCGTCGGTAGGGCGTAACAAAAAACGAATTTCATCAGACCAGTGGATCCATCTCCGCTCACATTCCCTGATGGTGGAGGCGTCTGATTACAGTGAGTGTGCTAATGTGGTCTCCAAACGGTAAATTACCACGAAGTGTACCAGCTGTACTGAACGGCCGTTGCCGCGCCCGTCTGGATATGAGCCGGGCCTCTCTCGGCGTCGTTTTGCAAGGTCGACCTGCACGTTTGACGAAAACGCTGAATCAGTCGTACAATGATGCAATGGTTAACCCTGAAGTGGTCGGCTACTCTTCTATGGCTAACTCCATGCCAACAGATTGCCACCTTTCTGGTATGGTTAATTTTTGCCGCACCATACCACACCAATAGAAAATGAAACTTAAAACTCTACACAAAAGAAAATCAGCTTTCGTTCACAAACACAAATGTTGAAAAGTATACGTGGCACTTTACACACCCTGTCATATACACATAAATACAAATCGATCAATAACGTGTTTCACGGTTAAGTAAGTATGTGTGTACAGGTAACGAAAACAGCAAACTGATTTGACATAAGTTCATAATTAAAAAATATATTATTGAAACAAGTCAGGTGGTGCTTACCTTTTGTCGGACTGTATATATATTATAAGTGTGCCAAAAGCACAATCTAAATAAAATTAGGTCTTTGTTTTATATTGTCCAATGTTTTTTCGTTCGGTTATACACTAAAATGTAGCTACATTCCGTCCATGTATCAAGACCTACCATATGCCAAGAGCTGACGTCCGATTATTCCATATATTTCGGGTTATGGTGTTTAACGCCACTTTCAACAATATTTCAGTTATATCTTGATTGTCAGTTTTATTGGTGGAGGAGACCAGAGGACCCAGCGAAAACCACCGACCTGCCACACTGTGTAGCTATATTCCGTCCATGTATCAATACATAGCATATGCCAAGAGCTGGCGTCCGATTATTCCATTCCATATATTTCGGGTTATGGTGCTTAACGCCACTTTCAACAATATTTCAGTTATATCGTGATTGTTAGTTTTATTGGTGGAGGAAACCAACCGGAGTAACCGGGAGAAAACCACCGACCTGCCACAAGTCACTGTCAAAATGTATCACATAATGTTGTATCAATTGCATCTCGCATGAGCGAGATTCGAACTCACACCTTTAATGTTGATAGGCACTGATTGCACCGGTAGTTGTAAATCCAACTACTATACGATAACGACACATGTTTAACTCCATGTGCTTAACTGTCTTCTATATGATTGGGGTGCAATGATGAATGAAAGGTTATATGACAAGACCCCAGAAAGGCTGTTGAACGATGGAAGATGTACATCGTTGGGTAAGGTGGTTAATTCTAAAAATATCAGAGTTATATCATGGAGTTCATATTTACATTAGTGCTCAAATTCAGGAATTAATTACCCCTCCGGAGCACCTTAGTTCACCCCATGATTATTAGTAGTATTCCTGTTACTCGATCTTTAATTTTTGTGTAGTGTTTTGTAGACATCTGTTTGTCCTTTTGCAAATTGTGTTGTCTGTCCATCTTCGATTCGAGTGGGGGCCAGGGTGGCTCAATGAGTTAGGTCGCTGGATCTAACAACTCATACAAGCCTATGACCAATACGGTGTGGGTTCGCGACCGGCTTTGTAAATAACTGAAAAAGGTACACTCGACTCGCAACCGCAAGTGATAAAGTCTACCAGTTGCTTGCCCATGGTCGGTAGTTCTCTCCGGGTACTCCGGCTTCCTCCACCACTAAAACTGGTCGCCATGATATAGTTGAAATATTGTTGAAAGTGGCGTTAAACACCAAAAATCAATCATCGATTTACGGATTCTGATGACCCCTTTGGTATATTCAACTCTCCTTCAAATAACAGAACGATAACCGTGAGTGAGTGAGTGAGTGAGTGAGTGAGTGAGTGAGTGAGTGAGTGAGTGAGTGAGTGAGTGAGTGAGTGAGTGATAATTGTTTAATGCCAAATGAGCAATTTTTGTGAGCTACTATGCATTGTAACATAAATACGCATTTTTCCTTTGATGTTTTTATGCAGTAATCAACTTAAAAATAATGAACGTTTACAAACATTGTCTAACATGAAGATTTTGATGTTATTCCATGATTTTGACATCACATGATAATAATAGTTAAGTTTCTATAGAAGTGGGAGGAGCTTACGTCATGGCTTAATATAAAGATCTACATGTTATTCCATGGTTAACATGAACCTCGACGAAAGTACCCAATATTGATTTCTGTTACAAACCATATATACTATGGATCTTACTCATGAACTTATTTAAACCAACTCATCCTTCGGATTCGTTGGTGTACATAAGTTAATTCATAAGATCCATGGTATATATAATAGTTGGCTAATCAAATACTAAACAATAAGTTATAGAAATGGACAGATTCACTTTCATGGTTGTGTAACAAATTTAGCAAGAAGAAAAATCATGATAGTATATTTGATTATCATGCTCTTATAAAAGGATTTTCGTTTCTTGCAGACCTGACTATGTTTGAACGAGGCGACATAACTACTCGTACAGGAAACCCTGTTCCGCCTGATTTATTACCACGTTCACCCAGGCCATCTATAGAAAAAAAAGGCAAATTTAAAGAAGAGGAAGATTATCAAGCACCTCCAATTCCGGATAAGAACTGGACTTCAGCAATTGACATACCTTCGTTACCGCTTCGTCCAGATGAGACACTTCCCTCTACGGTTGATGACCAGATTTACGATGAGATTGATGTAGTCGAGGAGAGAAAAGACAGTTGGTCCTTCGGTTCAACCGGGTCTTATGTAAGTAACAAGTCCGTTCAAAATTTACAAGATATCTTAAAATCTCTTAATCTGTCAAAATACTGTGATGTCTTTAAAAATCAATTAATTGATGGTAGTTTATTAGAATATCTCACAGAGCAAGCCTTGATAAATGAATTTTCATTTATGCACGTTGAGGCTGAAAGGTTAATGAAATACGTACGAACCGGTCATGTACCAAAGTGACAGATTTTGGAATACGTATTTTTTTCCTTAAACTGACTCATTTTAATCATATACAGTCAAACCTGTATTAAGAGGTCACCATTGTCACCAAGAAAAATTGGCCTTATAAGACAGGTCACCTTTTAAAAGACTTTCAATTCATATGAAATTTTCTAGGACAGGACAAGAAAAAGGTGACATTTCAAAACAAGTGACTGCTTAATAGAGGTGACCGTATAAGCAGATTTTACTGTATACAGTTGAACATCACTATGTAGAACTTATGTCATTTCCATTTATAACCCGTGCTGATAGAGCAACAATATATCAGTTATATCGTGGCGGTCAGTTTTATTAGTGGAGGAAACTGGAGAGGACCCGGAAAAACCCACTGACCTGTCGCATGTCACTGACAAATTTTATCACATAATGTTGTACACCTCGCCCTGATCGACATTCGAACTCATCCCATCAGTGGCGATAGGCACTGATTACATATGTAGTTGTAAATCCAACTATCATATGACCACGGCCACGACGGCACCTCGATTATATTAAGTGTATGTATATGCTGTACCACGGATAACTCCAATAAACGGCTAATTAGAAATAGATTGTAGGTCTCTTCGACTATGACACAAAGATGATGGGATGTTTTTGTATTTTACTTAGTATAATACTCCATTTGCCAATTCCCGACTTGATTCTAAAATTATACACTTTTTACATTTTATTATTTCAGTTATTTCCCTTACAGAGGACAAAAGTGTCAATTTCAT
>MJUT01034140.1:98102-111944 GCA_002080005.1 Gigantidas platifrons
AGTTTGTAAAATTCCTTTAAAACTTTTCCACATATATTTGCTGTTGCTGAAACAACATATAATGGTCGAATGATTTAGGTAAGATATTTCCGCGCAATCGCAGTCATTGTGATGATTGTATAACTTTTAGTACATGGGAGTTAACTCTGTTCATTTTATGAAATTCTTAGCAATATTGTAGGAATTACCCCCCTTCTGCCATTGGATAAGTCATCACCCCAACTTGCCATAAATTTATTTATCTCTATAAAATTACTTTTATTAGAGGTCATAAATCATAATTACTGGATAGGTGTAAATAATGATAGATTATAGATTATTGGTTAAAACACATCACAATGTTTCCAGAGCAAACGATATTGTCAAGGAATTCGCTATGATAATATATTTGTAAAATGGTGAACACTTTCCCCATAATTTCCAATGTATATGTGTAATAAAAACGTAGATATCAAATTTAGTAATCACAAGACGTTTCTATAATTACCTTCATCAGGTACGTTCATAGTCACAAGACTTGAAAGTCTAGTAATTGGAGGTATTTTTGTGGGTAAATACAGCAAATGACCTAAACAGAATATATCAGATCGGCTATGGTCAACTGTGCATGTGCATTAGCGATATTGATTTTGCCTCTTTCTACAGTTTTTCTATTAATAAAAAACATAGATATTAATTTAGTGCGCACGACGCGTTTCTGAAATAACCATCATCAGGTACGCGCAATACCAAAAGATGGGAAAGCTGTTAAATGTTGGAACTATTTCGACATGGTGATATTTGTTTTTCTTTATTTCAATTTTTTACCCCACTATGATATACAACATCAAACCATATATTATCTCTTTAAGTATACTTATCAACGCACATATATATTACTTCAGCTATTCCACGTCAAGCATTAAACCAATGCAAATTATTGTGAGGTGTTGATATTTTAGACACATAATTATTAAATAAATTATTTAGATTGTAGATTTGTCAAATAATAAAAAAAATGTTTCTCGTTTTATCATGTGTCACAATATATGAAGTGAAATGCAAACATATTGGTGAACTACCAATGTCGTTACATGGAATTTTAAATAAGTATTTTGTCGACGAAACACTATAATTATCCAATTATGTATACGAAATACAGAATTGTAAAGTCACTTATTCCTATGAGTTACTCTCCACCACTTGTAATAGAAGTGTTTGCACCAAGCCATGAAAGAAAGAGATCATGTATTTGTATGTTAGGCGTATCGATTTTTCCTCTTTTTTCATATTACGATTTTTCTATTGGATGTTAGAACTGTTTCTACATTGTAGGATTTGTTGTGTTTCATTTTGCTATTAAGTCCAATAGAAGCGAAGTCCAATAGAAGCTAATTGTTTCACTATCCATATTATCATTGCATTTTTATACATTATTTTCGCAGCTCTAGACAACACAATTATGCATATTAATTACGGATTTGTAGAATAATGAACGTTCTATTAGGGGATGTTTGAGGGTAGAGGTTATGATGTTTAACACCACTTTCAACAATATTTCAATTATATCGTGGCGGTCAATTTTATGGGTGGAGGAAACCGGAGTACAGCAGAAAATCACCCACATGTCGCAAGTCACTGACAAACTTTTATCACATAATGCTGGAATGAGTACACTGCACCTGAGTGGGGTCGGAGTCGGAGGCAAATGGTGATGTTACATATGTGCATAATCGCTATGACGTAATATCATGACAACAAAGATGGACCTTGCAGGAGACTTATAATATGATGTTGAGAAACTATAAATATGTACATATTCGTTATAGTTTTACAGCGAAAATGTCTCTGCCAACCGAATATGAATATGACGAGAAGAAACAGCGTAATTTACAACAGTTCCACAAAGAATTTAAAGATCAGCTACCTATGTTAGTCATAGTAACAGAAGGTTCCTATGGAGAAACAAAGTATGATGACTTCTCAAACGATCAGGTACGTAATATTGGAGAACTATATCAATGTCAATGGTAACGTGGGTATCTAATTAATTGTGCTCGATGTCCTCGTACTCCGCAATTGTCCAATCAGAATTCTATACTTACTGAAAGAAAAGTTTGAGGATACCAAAGGGGTAATCAGAAGCCGAAACTCGAAAAAGTACAGACAATAGTGTATGAGGACAATAGAAACAGAAAAACAAATATCAGATCATTTTACGAAATATTTCCAGCCATGAATTCAGAGCGTCCTGTTTCAGAAATAAAATCAGATATATCAAATTTGGTTTGCAAGAAGCGTTTCTGGAATAACCTTCAATATTGTTATTCACATATGGGTAGACATTATATTCATGAGATTTAACCCCTCGCTGTCGCTCGGGGTTAAATATTCATGAATATATGGCCGACATGAATTATTTCTTAAATCAGCTGAAGTCGCATATGCCTGAGGAAGAAATGAATTTCTGCAAGGTAAGCGTTTGCTGTACATAAACGTTAGAGAATACCGAAGGGGCAATCAAAAATTAACAATCCATAGCAACTGTAAATAAACGTTAGAGAATACCGAAGGGGCAATCAAAAATTAACAATCCATAACAACTGTAAATAAACGTTAGAGAATACCGAAGGGGCAATCGAAAATTAACAATCCATAGCAACTGTAAATAAACGTTAGAGAATACCGAAGGGGCAATCAAAAATTAACAATCCATAGCAACTGTAAATAAACGTTAGATACTACCGAAGGGGCAATCAAAAATTAACAATCCATAGCCACTGTAAATAAACGTTAGAGAATACCGAAGGGCAATCGAAAATTAACAATCCATAGCAACTGTAAATAAACGTTAGAGAATACCGAAGGGGCAATCAAAAATTAACAATCCATAGCAACTGTAAATAAACGTTAGAGAATACCGAAGGGGCAATCAAAAATTAACAATCCTTAGCAACTGTAAATAAACGCTAGAGAATACCGAAGGGGCAATCGAAAATTAACAATCCATAGCAACTGTAAACATAGGGTACACAATACGAAGAAAAACGCAACACAACACAATATGTGTTGGACACCACTATGTGCAAACAAACACAAACAATGTTAATAAGACATGATCCCTCCTACAAACAACTGGAGATACATACGAACCAAACATCGTTTTATTTATCTAAGGTCATTACTAGTTTATCATTTATCTACCAGGTAATTCGACTTCACCGTCCATGTCAACAGCTAAGAGCACTTGGGAGGTTATCACGTGATGTCAAACGTTTAAGAGAGGAGTTTCTAAGTATACCTGTAGATGAAAGATATATGTTTTCTGTCGTTAAAGACTCGAAGAGAGGTATATAATCTTTCCATTATTCATGTATATGCAGTAGTACTAAATTAATTACTGTGGTTTCATTTATTCTCGTGTGTATCAACCATAAGAAATAGAAAAGGAACAGTCGATGCAATTACCAAAAGCAAAAGAAGAAGCAATGATCTACATTACACTAGTACAAGAACTAAAGACTGAGCAACAAAAACCCCGTAAATACTGGGGAATAAATTCAAACGCTTTTGAAGGTTGACCAGTCCTGCTCCATTATATTGCTAACTGTCTTGTAACTATTTAATGACGCCAAGATTGGCTAATGCGGAAATCGTGGACAGCCCTTTAATACTCATTGTTGCAAAACATTCACCCATATTGAAATACTCAATAAATAATTATTTGATATCAAAATTACATTTATTTCATAGGTGGGTGTGGCATCAAATAAAAGAATGTTTGAATATACCAAAGAGGTAATCAGAAGTCGTAAATAGAAAAAGGACATACAGGCAATACAATGGTCGAAAGAAAAAGGACAAGCAAATGATCTACAAAAACACTACACAGAAAACTAAAGATTGCGCAACACGAAAACACCACAAAAGAAACGTGTGTGCACACAGGTGCTCCGGAAGGGCCAGCAGTTCCTGCTCTACAACTGGAGTAATTGTGTAAATTATTTTGGTTTATACCTTAATTTTAAACTGATATAAAAATTATTTATTTATACATAGTCGGTGATGCACAGTCAATGGATGAAATACTATCGGAAAACGAGTTACCAGTACAAGTGAGATATGCTAATAATAACATTGAACTAAACTCAACACTGAAGAGTATTATAGGAGTCAATATCTTGATACTCAAGATTTATAATGAAGACTACATGCAAGGAAATTGCATGAAGGATAGTAAGATTTACTTTTTTATATGAAAAACACTCACCCCCTTTTTCCTTTTTTTTATTGGGAGGTTGGCATTCTGTGTTCGTCCGACAATCGAATTTAACACTGCCACATTTGTGAGCTCGTTCCAAGCCATGCGCCGGATTTCTAACGTAATGTATTGCCTTTCACATATGTTCCTCTTATAATTAATATTATTTTCTATGTGAATATAGCGCCATTGTAAAGAATAATTCAGCTATTTCGTAGAGGAAGGACTCGGGTGGCTCAATGAATTAGGTAGTTGGATTACCTAACAACTCACCAATACGGCGTGGGTTCGTTCCCGGCTTTGTAAATTACAAAAAAGGATGCACTGGACGCGCAGCCGCAAGTGATAAAGTTTACCAATTGCTTGCCCATGGTTGGTGGTTTTCTCTGGGTACTCCGGCTTCTTCCACCACTAACATTGGTCACCATGATATAGCTGAAATATTGCTGAAAGTGGCGTTAAGCACCAACAAAAATCAAATCGTAGAGGAGAAATGTGTTAATAGGGGTGTCACTTGCACCAGAACGGTAGATTTCCAAGCAAATAACAAATATATAAATTTGATATTGCTGAATGTAGCGCAAGACACTCATTATCAACAGTATTATGAATTTCAATTTAATAATAAATATTCTATTTACATTTTTTGTAATATTAATGAGCGTAATTTGCCTACTTTCTTGTACATGTGATATAAAATATTTATTTTGAACGCCTCGATGGTATTGCGATTTCTGCATAAAACGATGTTCGGTTCGGCTTTACCTCCCGTTGTTTGTAGGAGGGTTCGTGCTTTTGTTACGTTATTTGTGTTTGTTTGCACATAGTGGTGTATTGTGTTGTGTTTTTGTTAAGTTTTTCTTCCTCTTGTGTACTCTATGTTGCCAGTTTCTCTGGATTGTCCATTTTTGATTTCCCCTTCGGTATTCTCTAACGTTTATTTGTGAACACATATGACATATGAAGACCGTCCGTAAGTTGTCGTAAATAGTAGCAATCCAAACAATGCTACACACAGTGAAACGAGTGAGAAATACTGATCATTGTTTAACGCAAAGTGAGCTATATGCCATTTGCCAATTCCCGACTTGATTCTAAAATAATATGCCTTTTCCACATGTTTGTAGAATTTGTCTCCATTTAAGGCGGGCAAAAGTGTCAATGTCATGCAATATTCAACCAAAATGACATATATTTTTCTCATACTCTGTATAAAATTTTAATGTTGTAACGACTTGTGAATTTTTTATTTGCTATAAAGTTAACTACTATTATTTAACAAGGTTCAATTATCTATACATTTTCAGAAAATTATACTCAAATTCTGAATCCTTTATGTTGCTCTTGCATTGAACGGGAACCATTTTGTCCTCTGTAAGGGAAATAACTCAAATAATAAAATGTTAAAAGTGTATAATTTTAGAATCAAGTCGGGAATTAGCAAGTGGTGTATTGTGAAGATATATCACGGTGAGAACAAGCTAGATTCGATGGGGTGATGGTGATTTCAGCTTTGTATTAAACCAACACGCTTAGCTGTATTTTATAGTTCTAGCTCACTGAAACAACAGTCCGTTATTAGACATGTTGCTCCAATGAGACACATTATTCTGATTCCGAGCCAATCAATCTTTGGTTTTACTCCTTAATGATGCATGCTTAGCTGAGAAGCAACAAATAACAATATTATATTCTTTGGTTTGACCCGACCGGGACTGGAACCCACAATCTACCGCACTCGAGGTCAGTACACTGACCATTTCACCCACGATGCGGTTAAAAATTATAGTATATATTTCCAGATTAATACATATACTGAATATGCTATAAAAAAAGAAGAGTTTTAGGATCCCAAAAGGGTAGCTAGAATCCGTACAGACAACACAATGGCCAAAAGAAAAAGGACAATCAACGATCTACAAAACATACGCATAAAACTAAATAACATACAAAATTTCAATAGAGTATAAATCATTTTGCAATCTTACGAGAAATATCAAGCAATACTAGTATAATAGAATTATGCCAATGGAAAAATCGTCAAAATTAATATAGAAATTAAATTCGACAAAACACGGAAATAGAGATGCACAATTAAAGTTGTCGATGTGGTCACCCCTATTAAGCATTCACATGCATTAAAAGGTCACATGTTGCGTACTCTGTCATAGATTATTTCATATTAATTGAACATCTTTTAAGAGGTCACCTGTCTTATAAGACCATTTTTTCGTTATCCTCCCCATGGTGACCACTTAATACTGGTTCGTCTGAACATCAATATCTGATTACTACCGATGCTGTGGGATTTAACTAGATGTACATGACTATGATAAAGTTTGGAATTCCATTAAAAAGCGAAGCTTAGGCCCATAAAACTTAGTCTAAGCACGCAACGTTTTATTGAGGAGTCATATATTATATGTCTTATAGTATCGATTTGGCATATTTCTACGATTTTTCTCTTGTATTTCTGGAAATGTCCCGAAAGTGTGACAGATGTCTTTTCATTTCATTCCAATTTCAATTTGCAAAAGATATAAATAAAATCCAAATGCACACCCATCATCAAAATCTCAAAACAACATATATACCCATATGCAGCGTTAATCGATATATTTAAAGAGTGTTCAACTGCAGGCTAGGAGCTGTGTCCCACTCATTCTAAAGTATTGGTTATGCTCATTATTGATGATCCTACAGTGGCTGTGAATTGTATAGCAGCAATAAATATGTTGTTCTTTTATATTTGTGTCTGGCAAAAACGTAGATATCAAATATAGTGCACACGACGCGTTTCTGGAATAACTTTCATCGGGTACGCTGTAAGTCAAAATATTTGAGAGTCAAATAATTTAAAAGTCTTCGGGAGCAAGAAAACCAAAGGGCCTAAACAGGATAGCCACAATCGGCTAAGGTCAACATATGCCTCTAAGTGTAAAATGGGATATTGTCTCATGTTTATTTACATTCATATCCTATATTGATAATAATAGATGTATATTTCATATAATAGCAGGTGTTCTCAGTCCAGGTTGTACATTGGTGGCTTTGTCCCCGAATATCTCTGTAGCTGCTATAACGGGATATACAGAAAAATCAATGGAAGCTTTTCAAAGAGAAATTAAGTCGATGGATATATTTGTCGAAAAGAATGTCAAGTTTCAAGAACACGACGGTTGCCCAGGTAAGAAACTCCAACTAGGTCATATGAGGTGCCCAGGTAGGAAAACATAAGTAGGTCATATGGGGAGGTCAGACAGGAAACCATAACTAGGTCGTAATGAGGAGCCAGGTAGAGATATTACTAGGTCATAATGAGGAGCCCAAGTAGATAGATAGAACTATGTCATAATGAGGAGCCCAGATAAGAAGCTATGACTAGGTCATAATGAGGAGCCCAGGTAGGAAGCTATAACTAGATTGTAATGAGGCGCCCAGGTAGAAAAATATAACTAGGTCATATGAAGAGTCCAGGTAGCAAGCTATATCTAGGTCATATGATGAGCTCAGGTAGAAACCTATAACTAGGTCATAATGAGGTGCCCAGGTAGGAAGCTATAACTAGATTGCAATGAGGAGCCAAGGTAGAAAGCTATAACTAGGGAATAATGAGGAGCCCAGGTAGAAAACTATAATTAGGTCATAACGAGGAGTCCAGTTGGAAAACTATTGCTAAATCATAGTGAGGAAACTAGGTCGAAAACTATAACTAGATCATAATGAGGGGCCCAGGTAGGAAGCTATAACTAGATCATAAAGAGGAGCCCGGGTAGGGAACTATGACTAAGTTATAACGAGGCGCCCAGGTAGAAAACCATAACTAGGTCATCATGAAGAAGTGTAGCTTCATTCATCATCATAGACAATAGAAATATTAAATTGTAATATATTTTGATATGTTTGTACCTGCCAGGTGTTTAATATGTATATATATATATATTATTAGTGTGCCAAAAGCACAATCTAAATAAAATTAGGTGTTTGTTTTATCTTGTCCAATGTTTTTCGTTCGGTGATACACTAAAATGTAGCTACATTCCGTTCATGTATCAAGACCTACCATATGCCAAGAGCTGACTCCGATTATTCCATATATTACGGGTTATGGTATTTAACGGCACTTTCAACAATATTTCAGTTATATCGTGATTGTTAGTTTTATTGGTGGAGGAAACCAACCGGAGTAACCAGGAGAAAAGCACCGACCTGCCACAAGTCACTGTCAAATTGTATCACATAATGTTGTATCGATTACATCTCGTATGAGCGAGATTCGAACTCACACCTTTAATGTTGATAGGCACTGATTGCACCGGTAGTTGTAAATCCAACCACTATACGATAACGACACATGTTTAACTCCATGTGTTTAACTGTCTTCTATATCATTGGGGGTGCAATGATGAATGAAAGGTTATAAGACAAGACACCGAAAAGGCTTTTGATCGATGGAAGATGTACATTGTTGGGTAAGGTGGTTAATTCTAATAATATCAGAGTTATATCATGGAGTTCAGATTTACATTACTGCTCAAATTCAGGAATTGATGACCCCTCCGGAGCACCTTAGTTCACCTCATGATTATTAGTAGTGTTACTCGTCTTTAATTTTTTGTGTAGTGTTTTGTAGACATCTGTTTATCCTTTTGCCAATTGTGTTGTCTATCCATTTTCGATTTACGAATTCTGATGACCTCTTTGGTATATTCAAACTCTCCTTCAAATAACAGAACGATAACCGTGAGTGAGTGATAATTGTTTAATGCCAAATGTGCAATTTATCTGAGCTATTATGTATTGTACCATAAATACGCATTTTTCCTTTGCTGTTTTTATGCAGTAATCAACTTAAAAATAGTGAACTTTTACAAACCATGGTCTAACATGAAGATCTTGATGTTATTCCATGATTTTGACATCACATGATAATAACAGTTAAGTTTCTATGGAAGTGGGAGGAGCCTACGTCATGGTTTAATATAAAGATCTACATGTTATTCCATGGTTAACACGAACCTCGACGAAAGTACCCAATATTGATATCTGTTACAAACCATATATACCATGGATCTTACTCATGAACTTATTTAAACCAACTCATCCCTCGGATTCGTTGGTGTAAATAAGTTAATTCATAAGATCCATTGTATATATAATACTTGGCTAATCAAATACTAAACAATAAGTTATAAAAATGGACAGATTCACTTTCATGGTTGTGTAACAAATTTAGCAAGAAGAAAAATCATTATAGTATATTTGATTATCATGCTCTTATATAAGGATTTTCGTTTCTTGCAGACCTGACTATGTTTGAACGAGGCGACATAACTACTGGTACAGGAAACCCTGTTCCGCCTGATTTATTACCACGTGACTATTCACATGGCGGTGATGATGATTCACCCCCACCTCCATTATCACCCAGGCCATCTATAAAGAATAAAGACAAATTTAAAGAAGACGAATTTGCAGAAGACGAAGATTATGAAGCACCTCCAATTCCGCAACGACCACTAAAGAAAGGCAGCAGACCTTCGTTACCGCTTCGTCCAGATGAGACACTTCCCTCTACGGATGCTGACCATATTTACGTGGAGATTATTGCAGACGAGAGTACAACGTTACCGTCTGCTAGCGGTGGAGTCTACGTGAACACAAATGAAGTAACTTTTCCTGAAAGTGGGTATAATTCTGCTAAGGAGAGTAAAGACAGTTGGTCCTTCGGTTCAACCGGGTCCTATATAAGTAACAAGTCCGTTCAAAATATACAAGATATCTTAAAATCTCTTAATCTGTCAAAATATTGTGATGTCTTTAAAAAGCATTTAATTGATGGTATTATATTAGAAGATCTCATGGAGCAAGCCTTGAGAAACGATTTTTCATTCATGCACGTTGAGGCTATAAGGTTAATGAAATACGTACGAACCGGTCATGTACCAAAGTGACATATTTTGGAATACGTATTTTTGTTCCTAAACTGACTTATTTTCATCATATGCAGTCAAACCTGTATTAAGAGGTCACCATTGGCACCAAGAAAAAGTGGCTCTATAAGACAGGTGACCTTTTAAAAGACGTTCAATTCATATGAAATTTTCTAGGACAGGACAAGAAAAAGGTGACATTTCAATACAAGTGACTGCTTAATAGAGGTGACCATATAAGCAGATTTTACTGTATACAGTGGAACATCACTATGTAGAACTTAAGTCATTTCCATGTATAGCCCGTGCTGGTAGAGCAACACTATATCAGCTATATCATGGCGGTCAGTTTTATTAGTGGAGGAAAGTGGAGGACCCGGAAAAACCCACTGACCTGTCGCATGTCACTGACAAACTTTATCACATAATGTTGTACACCTCGTCCTGATCGAGATTCGAACTCACCCCATTAGTGGTGATAGGCACTGATTACATAGGTAGTTGTAAATCCAACTATCATACGACCACGGCCACGACGGCACCTCGATTATATTAAGTGCATGTATATGATGTACCGCGGATAACTCCAATAAACGGCTAATTAGAAATAGATTTATATGTCTCTTCGACTATGACACAAAGATGATGGGATATATTTGTAGTTTACGTAGTATAATACTCCATTTGCCAATTCCCGACTTGATTCTAAAATTATACACTTTTTACATTTTATTATTTGAGTTATTTTCCCTTACAGAGGACAAAAGTGTCAATTTCATGCAATATTCAACCAAAATGACATATATTTTTCTCATACTCTGTAAAAAATTTAAATGTTGTAACAACTTTGCTATCAAGTTAAGCTCTATTATTTTACAAGGTTCAATTATCTATAAATTTTAAGAAAATTATACTCAAATTCTTAATCCTTTCTGTTGCTCTTGCATTGAACGGGAACCATTTTGTCCTCTGTAAGGGAAATAACTCAAATAATAAAATGTTAAAAGTGTATAATTTTAGAATCAAGTCGGGAATTAGCAATTGGTGTATTGTGCAGATATATCACGGTGAGAACAAGCTAGATTCAATGGGGTGATGGTGATGTCAGCTTTGTATTAAACCAACACGCTTAGCTGTATTTTATAGTTCTAGCTCACTGAAACAACAGTCCGCTATTAGACATGTTGCTCCAATGAGACACATTATTCTGATTCCGAGCCAATCAATCTTTGGTTTTACTCCTTAATGATGCATGCTTAGCTGAGAAGCAACAAATAACAATATTATATTCTTTGATTTGACCCGACCGGGACTGGAACCCACAATCTACCGCACTCGGGGTCAGTACACTGACCATTTCACCCACGATGCGGTTCAAAATTATAGTATATATTTCCAGATTAATACATATACTAAATATGCTATTAATAAAGAAGAGTTTTAGGATCCCAAAAGGGTAGCTAGAATCCGTACAGACAACACAATGGCCAAAAGAAAAAGGACAATCAACATCTACAAAACATACGCATAAAACTAAATAACATACAAATTTCAATAGAGTATAAATCATTTTGCAATTTTACGAGAAATATCAAGCAATACTAGTATGATAAAATTATGCCAATGCAAAAATCGTCAAAATTAATATAGAAATTAAATTCGACAAAACACGGAAATAGAGATGCACAATTAAAGATGTCCATGTGGTCACCCCTATTAAGCAGTCACCTGCATTAAAAGGTCACATGTTGCGTGTTCTGTCATAGAACATTTCATATTAATTGAACATCTTTTAAGAGGTCACCTGTCTTATAAGACCATTTTTTCGTTATCCTCCCCATGGTGACCACTTAATACTGGTTCGTCTGAACATCAATATCTGATTACTACCGATGATGTGGGATTTAACTAGATGTACATGACTATGATAAAGTTTGGAATTCCACTAAAAAGCGAAGCTTAGGCCCATAAAACTTAGTCTAAACACGCCACGCTTTATTGAGGAGTCATATATTATATGTCTTATAGTATCGATTTGGTATATTTCTACGATTTCGCTGTTGTATTTCTGGAAATGTCCCGACAGTGTGACAGTTGTCTTTTCATTTCATTCCAATTTCAATTTGCAAAAGATATAAATAAAATCCAAATGCACACCCATCATCAAAATCTCAAAACGACATATATACCCATAAGCAGCGTTAATCGATATATTTAAAGAGTGTTCAACTGCAGGCTAAGAGGTGTGTCCCACTCATTCTAAAGTATGGGTTATGCTCATTATTGATGATCCTACAGTGACTGTGAATTGCATAGCAGCAATAAATATGTTGTTCTTTTATATTAATTTGTGTCTGGCAAAAACGTAGATATCAAATATAGTGCACACGACGCGTTTCTGGAATAACCTTCATCGTGTACGCTGTAAGTCAAAATATATGAGAGTCAAATAATTTATTGGTCTTCGGGAGCAAGAAAACCAAAGGGCCTAAACAGGATAGCCACAATCGGCTAAGGTCAACATATGCATCTAAGTGTAAAATGGGATAGTCTCTCATGTTCATTTACATCTATATCCTATGTTGCTAATAATAGATGTATATTTTATATAATAACAGGTGTTCTCAGTCCAAGTTGTACATTGGTGGCTTTGTCCCCGAATATCTCTGTAGCTGCTATAACAGGATATAGAGAAAAATCAAAGGAAGCTTTTCAAAGAGAAATTAAGTCGATGGATACATTTGTCGAAAATAATGTCAAGTTTAAAGAACACGACGGTTGCCCAGGTAAGAAACTCCAACTAGGTCATATGAGGTGCCCAGGTAGGAAAACATAAGTAGGTCATATGGGGAGGTCAGACAGGAAACCATAACTAGGTCATAATGAGGAGCCAGGTAGAGATATTGCTAGGTCATAATTAGCAGCCCAGGTAGATAGATAGAACTATGTCATAATGAGGAGCCCAGATAAGAAGCTATGACTAGGTCATAATGAGGAGTCTAGGTAGGAAGCTATAACTAGATTGTAATGAGGCGCCCAGGTAGAAAAATATAACTAGGTCATATGAAGAGTCCAGGTAGGAAGCTATAACTAGTTCATATGAGGAGCCCAGGTAGAAACCTATAACTAGGTCATAATGAGGTGCCCAGGTAGGAAGCTATAACTAGATTGCAATGAGGAGCCAAGGTAGAAAGCTATAACTAGGGAATAATGAGGAGCCCAGGTAGGAAACTAGAACTAGGTCATAATGAGGAGCCCAGGTAGAAAACTATAATTAGGTCATAACGAGGTGCTCGGGTAGGGAACTATGACTAAGTTATAATGAGGAGCGCAGGTAAAAAACTATAACTAGGTCATCATGAAGAAGTGTAGCTTCATTCATCATCATAGACAATAGAAATATTAAATTGTAATATATTTTGGGATGTTTGTACCTGCCAGGTGTTTAATATGTATATATATATTATTAGTGTGCCAAAAGCACAATCTAAATAAAATTAGGTGTTTGTTTGTCCAATATTTTTCGTTCGGTGATACACTAAAATGTAGCTACATTCCGTTCATGTATCAAGACCTACCATATGGCAAGAGCTGACTCCGATTATTCCATATATTACGGGTTATGGTGTTTAACGCCACTTTCAACAATATTTCAGTTATATCGTGATT
>MJUT01034140.1:118831-129959 GCA_002080005.1 Gigantidas platifrons
AGTGTGCCAAAAGCACAATCTAAATAAAATTAGGTGTTTGTTTTATCTTGTCCAATGTTTTTTCGTTCGGTGATACACTAAAATGTAGCTAGAGTCCGTCCATGTATCAAGACCTACCATATGCCAAGAGCTGACGTCCGATTATTCCATATATTTCGGGTTATGGTGTTTAACGCCACTTTCAACAATATTTCAGTTATATCGTGATTGTTAGTTTTATTGGTGGAGGAAACCAACCGGAGTAACCGGGAGAAAACCACCGACCTGCCACAAGTCACTGTCAAATTGTATCACATAATGTTGTATCGATTGCATCTCGCATGAGCGAGATTCGAACTCACACCTTTAATGTTGATAGGCACTGATTGCACCGGTAGTTGTAAATCCAACTACTATACGATAACGACACATGTTTAACTCCATGTGCTTAACTGTCTTCTATATGATTGGGGTGCAATGATGAATGAAAGGTTATATGACAAGACCCCAAAAAGGCTGTTGATCGATGGAAGATGTACATCGTTGGGTAAGGTGGTTAATTCTAATAATATCAGAGTTATATCATGGAGTTCAGATTTACATTAGTGCTCAAATTCAGGAATTAATTACACCTCCGGAGAACCTTTGTTCACCCCATGATTATTAGTAGTATTCCTGTTACTCGATCTTTAATTTTTTGTGTAGTGTTTTGTAGACATCTGTTTGTCCTTTTGCAAATTGTGTTGTCTGTCCATCTTCGATTAGAGTGGGGGCCCGGGTGGCTCAATGAGTTTAGGTCGCTGGATCTAACAACTCATACAAGCCTATGACCAATACGGTGTGGGTTCGCGCCCGGCTTTGTAAATTACAAAAAAGGGTACACTCGACTCGCAACCGCAAGTGATAAAGTTTACCAGTTGCTTGCCCATGGTCGGTAGTTCTCTCCGGGTACTCCGGCGTCCTCCACCACTAAAACTGGTCGCCATGATATAGCTGAAATATTGTTGAAAGAGGCCTCAAACACCAAAAATCAATCATCGATTTACGGATTCTGATGACCCCTTTGGTATATTCAAACTCTCCTTTGAGTGAGTGAGTGAGTGAGTGAGTGAGTGAGTGAGTGAGTGAGTGAGTGAGTGATAATTGTTTAATGCCAAATGAGCAATTTTTGTGAGCTATTATGCATTGTAACATAAATACGCATTTTTCTGTTGATGTTTTTATGCAGTAATCAACTTAAAAATAGTGGACGTTTACAAACATTGTCTAACATGAAGATTTTGATGTTATTCCATGATTTTGACATCACATGAGAATAATAGTTAAGTTTCTATGGAAGTGGGAGGAGCTTACGTCATGGTTTAATATAAAGATCTACATGTTATTCCATGGTTAACACGAACCTCGACGAAAGTACCCAATATTGATTTCTGTTTCAAACCATATATACCATGGATCTTACTCATGAACTTATTTAAACCAACTTATCCTTCGGATTCATTTGTGTACATAAGTTAACTCATAAGATCCATGGTATATATAATACTTGGCTAATCAAATACTAAACAATAAGTTATAGAAATGGACAGATTCAATTTCATGGTTGTGTAACAAATTTAGCAAGAAGAAAAATCATGATAGTATATTTGATTATCATGCTCTTATAAAAGGATTTTCGTTTCTTGCAGACCTGACTATGTTTGAACGAAGCGACATAACTACTGGTACAGGAAACCCTGTTCCGCCTGATTTATTACCACGTTCACACAGGCCATCTATAGAAAAAAAAGGCAAATTTAAAGAAGAGGAAGATTATGAAGCACCTCCAATTCATGATAAGAACTGGACTCCAGGAATTGACATACCTTCGTTACCGCTTCGTCCAGATGAGACACTTCCCTCTACGGTTGATGACCAGATTTACGATGAGATTGATGTAGTCGATGAGAGTAAAGACAGTTGGTCTTTCGGTTCAACCGGGTCTTATGTAAGTAACAAGTCCGTTCAAAATTTACAAGATATCTTAAAATCTCTTAATCTGTCAAAATACTGTGATGTCTTTAACAATCAATTAATTGATGGTAGTTTATTAGAAGATCTCACGGAGCAAGCCTTGATAAATGATTTTTCATTCATGCACGTTGAGGCTGTAAGATTAATGGAATACGTACGAACCGGTCATGTACCAAAGTGACAGATTTTGGAATACGTATTTTTGTCCCTAAACTGACTCATTTTAATCATATACAGTCAAACCTGTAATAAGAGGTCACCATTGTCACCAAGAATAAAGTGGCCTTATAAGACAGGTGACCTTTTAAAAGACGTTCAATTCATATGAAATGTTCTAGGACAGGACAAGAAAAAGGTGACATTTCAATACAAGTGACTGCTTAATAGAGGTGACCGTATAAGCAGATTTTACTGTATACAGTTGAACATCACTATGTAGAACTTATGTCATTTCCATTTATAACCCGTGCTGATAGAGCAACAATATATCAGTTATATCGTGGCGGTCAGTTTTATTAGTGGAGGAAACTGGGGAGGACCCAGAAAAACCCACTGACCTGTCGCATGTCACTGACAAACTTTATCACATAATGTTGTACACCTCGGCCTGATCGAGATTCGAACTCACCCCATCAGTGGTGATAGGCACTGATTACATAGGTAGTTGCAAATCCAACTATCATACGACCACGGTCACGACGGCACCTCGATTATATTAAGTGTATGTTTATGCTGTACCACGGATAACTCCAATAAACGGCTAATTAGAAATAGATTGTAGGTCTCTTCGACTATGACACAAAGATGATGAGGTGTATTTGTATTTTACTTAGTATAATACTCCATTTGCCAATTCCCGACTTGATTCTAAAATTATACACTTTTTACATTTTATTATTTGAGTTATTTCCCTTAGAGAGGACAAAAGTGTCAATTTCATCCAATATTCAACCAAAATGACATATATTTTTCTCATAAAATTTATATGTTGTAACAACTTGTGAATTTTTTATTTGCTATAAAGTTAAGTTCTATTATTTTACATTTTACAAGGTTCAATTATCTATAAATTTTAAGAAAATTATACTCAAATTCTTAATCCTTTCTGTTGCTCTTGCATTGAACGCGAACCACTTTGTCCTCTGTAAGGAAAATAACTCAAATAATAAAATGTTAAAAGTGTGTAATTTTAGAATCAAGCCGGGAATTGGCAAATGGCATATTGTGAATGCTAAATGAAAGCAGAATTGTGAATCGGTGTATGACAGTTTTAGAGACCAGTAGTTTTTTTTCACAAAAAAAATACGATAATTAATTATCGTTAGTGTAAAATTAAGATCATGAAGAGTTTTACGGAAAAAAACTTATGCAAAATTTGTCGTTCGTCTATGTAATTGTTAAATTTGCATTAATAGCTAGAAATGATAAATTTGTATTAATAACTAATATTGTTAAATTTGTATTAATAACTAGAATGGTTAAATTTGCATTAACAACTAGAATGGTTAAATTTTTATTAATAACTAGAATGGTTAAGTTTGTATTAATAACTAGAATTGTTAAATTTGTATTAATAACTATAATAGTTAAATTTGTATTGATAACTAGAATTGTTAAGTTTGTATTAATAACTAGAATTGCTAAATTTGTATTAATAACTAATATTGTTAAATTTTTATAAATAACTAGAATTGCTAGATTTGTATTAATAACTAAAATTTTCAAATATACATGCATGCTCTATTTGTATAATAGATACTGATATGGAGGGCAATATCAAGATAAACAGACTACCCAAGGGTCGTGGTACTGACCAGTGGAAATTATATTGCCTGAGCCGGAGGCGAGGGAAATATCAGTTCCACGGTCCGCACCGCGACCCAAGGACAGTCTGTCTATTCTGATATTGCCATCCATATCAGTAACTATTGTGGTTATTGCATTGAAGAACTGAGTCTGTCACATATCATATAACTGCACAGAACACATAAATCTTGCAAGGAATCAAGAAACCTACAAGATGCCCTACATATCAGTAACTATTGTGTTATTCTATTGAATATCAGAATCTGACAAAGAGAATATTAATGCACAGAATTGTTTCAAGGAATCAAGAAACTAATAGGAACTGCAATGTTATATGCTGATATACACCGATCCAAAAAATAATTGTATAGACTGGTAACACCAGTCAATACACGGTTTTTGGACCGGTCCATATCAGTACCACAGTTAGTATCGCGGAATAGTGAAGGTTACATGGAGAGATTCGACCAATTAAATGTATGCTTTTCATTCTAATATGCAATAACAAATAATGTTGTAACTTATTGTATATAGGAGAAGACTTAATAAGTTTGCTGAACTTGTGTCTTACACCCTTTTTGCACATTTCAGTAATAAAATATGCTTAAACTAAAAAAGACATTGCTCCCCTCTAGGTTTGTGCATATGTATATCCCCTTTCATTCATATTGTCCCTCCACCCACAAGACTACTAAAAGTGAAAGGGGGTCAGATGATCAATAGCACTCTTCCTGGCGCCTTTGCTTTACATATGCGTTTTATATCAATTCTGGCAATTAAATTTACCTCATGTACCAGTAACTGATTTTGAATAAGTAAATCATTATTTTACCCTTTTGAGATGGGTTAGGGTTGTGGTGTTTAACGTCACTTTCAACAATTTATCAGTTATATCATGGCCATAAGTCACTGACAAACATTATGTTTTGAAGAAGTCAAATATTTTCTATTGAGTTCAGTTAAAATATCATTTCTCTCGTATCTAATCATTTCATAATTCTCAGCTTTGATAGTAAAAACGTACATATCGAATTCCCATGGGGCCTTTATTTTGGAATAACCTTCATCGGGTTCGCTCATAATCAAATGATTTGAAGGCCAAATAAAATACCCTAATGAGTTTACGCCCATACAATGTATCACATGAAGCGTTTTATCTTGCCAGCAATTCTCTAAATCATGTACGGAAATTGCATACATTTTGTATTTTTGGCAAATGTATTCCGTGAAACTGTCAACTATCTACTTAGAGTTAATTATTTATATGTTATTTATTTTAATTTTCATTGTATTTTGTCAATATATTGTTACATGTTGCGTCTTAGATTTTTTTAAGTCATGATTTCCCACCATATTGTATTTCAAGCATTAATTGCACATGTTTTAGCTTCAGTGCAGTGCTTGTAGTTAATGTATTGTAAAATGCTATTTGTAATTGTATATAGAAATAAATTAAGCCTTTGTGATAATTACGTTTTATATTAAGCCTGTGTTTGAAAATCTTTAATGGTCGTGATCGTATGGTTGTTGGATGTACAACTACATATGCAATCAGTGCATATCCCCACTAAAGTTGTGAGTTCGAATCCCCTCGGACGAGGTGTACTGGATACAACATTATGTGATAAAGTTTTCAGTGACTTGCGACGGGTCGGTGGTTTGCTCCGGTTTCCTCTACCAATAAAACCGACGGCCACGATATAACTGAACTATTGTTGAAAGTGGTGTTAAACATCATAAATCAAACCAAACAATGAAAATCTTTAACCGTATCTTTTCTTTCTGTGAACGATATTATATTGGCATTTTAAATATTGTTCCGGTTACATATATTTGAACGGTTTATTTGTTGAAGACCACGAAGTGCATCAGCTGTACTGAACGGCCGTTGCCGCGCCCGTCTGGATATGAGCCGGTCCTCTCTCGGTGTCGTTTTGCGAGGTCTACCTGCATGTGGACGGTCAGTAACATTCCCCGTTTGACGAAAACGCTGCACCAGTCGTACAATGATGGAATGGTTAACCCTGAAGTGGTCTGCCACCCTTCTATGGCTAATAGCACCGTTATGCATGCCAACAGCTTGCCACCTTTCTTATATGGTTAATTGTCGCCGCACCACATCAAACCAATAGAAAATGAAACTTTAAACTCTATACAAAAAAATAAGCAAACACAAATGTTGAAAAGTACGCGTGGCATTTTACACACCCTGTCATATACACATAAATAAAAATCGATCAATAACCTGTTTCACAGGTAAGTAAGCATGTGTGTACAGGTAACGAAAACAGAAAACCGATTTGAAATAAGTTCATTATTAGAAAAGATATTATTGAAACAAGTCAGGTGGTGCTTAACTTTTGTCGGACTGTATATAAACCTGCATAGGTCTATGGGAGCAAGGTTAGATAGACACATACATGTAATGAAGAATACAATGGGGATGGTAATCAATTTTAGGTTGCATCAGCAAAACAATGACCACTCCCTCTTAACAAGCTATTGCTAATGGTAAGCTGCTGATAGACTGATAGTTGTTTTAAATGGCAATTGCAATACATAATACACTTTTTTATGTTTCGTCAACAGTGAGGGAGGGGCAGGACTTATGTATTTGGTTCGTCCTACGCAACCAGAAGAAGGTCTTGTACATAGCAATAGTGAAACAAGTCCTATATTTCTACATCCGGGTTCCCACTAGCATATGTGTACACATAACCACGGTGGAGATTCCAACTCAAAGACAATAATGGTGGTAAACATTTATTGAATAGCTAGCCTATGTAACTCTGACTAATTGCCTTCACAAAACTTTCAAGGCTATAGACATTTCCTTTACAAAATGCCATTATCATTACACGACGGGTGCCACATGTGGATCAGAAACTGCCCACACTTCCGGTTTACCTGGATTCATTCCTGCTTTTTAGTGTGGTTCGTGTTACTCGATCTTTAGTTTTCAATACCTGCTCTAATATTGTTTCCTCTAAATCAATATTCAAATACGTTATACGTTAACGTTTGAATTTTGTTTTACATATGAGAAAATTCGTGATTATTGATGGAGTTTTTCTAATGGGCTCTAAAAAAAGTATATCTAAGATAAAAACGGAGACATCAAATTTCGTATGTATGACGCGTATCTGTTATAACCTTTATTAGCCACGCTCAAAACCAAAATATGTAGATTAAACATATTTTAATTCTATTGCTGAATATTTTAATAATTGGATTGGACACAAGTTATATCACCTTACAAGGGTCCTCTCTATACTATTTGAAATCCCAGTGATATAACACTATTTGAAAGTCAAAAAACAAAAGGGACTAACATGTTTTCTATGTATATTACTGCGAGTCCATAGTTTCAATTATGACTCAAAATATTGGGCTATATAAATTGTATAAAACACATATTGACTGTTTCAACAAACTCTTTATTTTGACGCCTTATTCAGTCAATATTGTAGTTATAGTCAAACAAAGAGTCATACATTTCGAAGGTATGTACCATGGACAGCCTCTTAAAGCTTACCACACTTGGCCAATAAAATAATCCCTTGAAATTTACATATCCGTTATGTGAAAATACGATTCACGTGACTGACACACGATTGATGATGAAGGGGGAAATGGTTTCGTGATCTTTGAATAGGCCTTAAACATTCACAAGAACTTCTTTTTCTTGTTTACTTAAATTTGGTTCAATATTAATAAAAGCAACACTAAAATATTAATATAAATCAACTGTTAATTTGAATACTCACAGAGTCATCTGCTTTCATGGACGCTGCCATTTTTGTTTGGTGTGGAAATGCAAGTCGGAAGTCTGAAGTCTGCAGATACCTCTCGCTTTCCGTACAATTGTCTAGTATTTTTTTTATTATTTGACTTTCTTGTTCACTGAAATTGAATTGTACAATCATTCAGTTAATGATTCATTTCATGAAGATGGGGGGTGTCCCTAAAGCTAAATATATTTCGTCGCACATTTTATGCAAACTACTGTACATTTATCATCTGATGATAATTCATCTTAGACTATTTCTTTTTAAATTATTGATGTACAACGGTTATTTTGTCAATTAAATATCTGTCAAACGTGTCAAATAAATGGTTTAGTGGGGTCCGTGTTTCTCATCTTTTTCTTTCCTTTTTTTTTGGTCCAATGTTGCCTATGTCTCTCGATTGCACATTCTAGAAAACTTTCGGTTTTCTCTAACGTTGTATTAAATGTGCTTTAATATCCCTCAAAACCATTTGTTATTCTTCGTCTTCTTTCTGTGTCTTGTGTCCAATGTCGACTGTGCTCTCGGGATTGTCCATTCTTTTCGCTCCTTCGGTTTTCTTTAACGTTGATTTATATGTGTTTCAACATGCCTCAAAACCATGGAAGGTTCTATTATTAGTATTTAATTTAAAAATCTACCCGGATTAACTATTAACTATTACGTTTACATTGTCATTCAATAGTTATATATGCTTAATCACACACAAAAAAAACCATATTCCGAAGAATTGTCAGCTCTGTAGGCATACAATAAAGAAGGGCAACGCAGAGCGTGACGTATCTTGACATTTGACCCATGATCTTCAAAAATCAACAGGGTTCCATATTTTCTTAAGGACTAAGTATGTACCAAGTTTGGTCAAAATCCATTGAAGGATGTTGATTATAGAGTGTTCACAAGGATGTTACGGAAGGATGGACGGAAGTTACTATATCCCTTCGCACATATGTAATCAATTTCTCTCCATGGTACAGTAAGTGGCTGTTGAAGCTACTTGCATCCATTTTTCTTTGTAAGAATTGTATTGCTAGTTTTCTATATTTGACGGTTGCTGTTTTGTGTATTAAGTTTAATTTGATGCGAACCTGTTAACTCTGCTCATTCATGACTTTTCAACTGGTGTGTAACAAGAGTAACACGATGGGTGCCACTATTGGAGCAGGAACGGCTTACCCTTCCAAAAGAAAAAGGACAAAAGGATAAGCAACTATCTACAAAACAATGAGCAACATGAACCCCATTAAAACCGGGGTTGAACTCAGATGGAGCATTTTTGTTTTTTTTGTAGATCGTTGTTTATCCTTTTGTCCTTTTTCTTTTGGTCATTGTATTGCTTGTCCTTCGATTTACAGATTCTGATTACCCATTTGTTATCTTAGATTTACGGATTCTGATTACCCATTTGTTATCTTAGATTTACGAATTCTGATTACCCATTTGTTATCTCAGATTTACGGATTCTGATTACCCATTTGTTATCTCAGATTTACGGATTCTGATTACCCATTTGTTGTCTCAGATTTACGGATTCTGATTACCCCTTTGTTATCTTAGATTTACGGATTCTGATTACCCATTTGTTATCTCAGATTTACGGATTCTGATTACCCATTTGTTATCTTAGATTTACGGATTCTGATTACCCATTTGTTATCTTAGATTTACGGATTCTGATTACCCATTTGTTATCTCAGATTTACGGATTCTGATTACTCCTTTGTTTTCTTAGATTTACGGATTCTGATTACCACTTTGTTATCTTCAAACTCTTCTAAATAGAACATTCTACAATACTATAGAGGAATAAAAATCGTAGATGATTATAAAAATGATTATCAATTAAAATTGAGGTTAGTTTGTACGTTCCATTACAGCAGGACTTTCCCATGCAGACTGTCCATATAAATTTAAGCCTCATGGCAACAGCTCAAGGTCAGCATGACGGGTGGACGGAGGTGTGTTTTTGGTCTCCGCATTTTATGTTTTTATTGCTGGTTATATCAACAACTATTACAAATTGTCAATTCCCCCTACAAATTTAATATGTAGACATCATTATTTTGACTTTTCTGGTTTAAATTCTTTCCAAAAAAGTGATTTTGGAAAGGTTTTAATCTTTGATATAAAAATATTTTTGACAGCCGAAGTTCATTTTGATCATGGAACTCGTCATGCACGAATGAAAAATATTTTTGTCAACTCTGGTCAGCACACTTTTTCCAAAACCTCTACCGGGTCTCTTTTTCTATTCTTTCTCTTACAAAGTGGTGATATCCATCCACATCCAGGGCCAAATCCATGTAAACGGAATCCAAAATATCCGTGTAGTAAATGTTCAAAGGGCGTCATAAAAAGTAGTAAATCTATCAACTGCTCTATTTGCGACCAGAAAACCCACATAAAATGTACAAATATCACTAGCAACCAAATTTCTAAAGAAAAAACGCAAAATGATGTACACAATTCGTTTATTTCCGATCAATGTACAATCAAATCCCTTCCTTTTAATCAAAATAAAAATGTTGTAGAAGATCATCATCAGTCTTTTGAAAAAAAAAAAAAATTTAACCCAAAACTTCATTTGAAGATTCGGACCATTTTAAATTTTCTAAACAAAGGGGCCTTCATTTTATTCATCTTAATGCTAGGTCACTGCTCCCAAAAAATATCAGAATTAAACATTATTGCATGTAAAACCAAAGCCGCAGTGATATCTATTTCGGAAACATGGCTCGACGATTCTGTTACCGATGCAGAAATCTGGATTGAAAATTACAGTATTGTGAGGTAGGATAGAACTAGAAATGGCGGTGGAGTTTGCTCTTATATTAGAGATGACATCTCTTTTACTTTAGTACAAGACATCTCAGTCGATGAGCTAGAATCTGTATGGATAGAGTTGTTATTACCAAAACCCAAACCTATAATAGTAGGAACTTGCTATAGGCCACCAAAGCAAAACAATTTTCTGGAACTGTTTGACCTTATTCTGAACAAAATAAGACCGGAGTGTGAAATCATAATTCTTGGCGATTTTAATATTTGTATGAAAAACAAAAATTCTGATATATACAAAAAATACTCGAATATCCTTAACATGTATGCATTGGAACAATTAATTTCCAAACCAACGCGAATTTCATCATCCAGTAGTTCATTAATATACCATATTTAATGTAATACTAGTGAAAAGATTTGCCAATCCGGTGTCATTGAAGTTGGAATTAGTGACCATTTTGCCATTTGTTGCACTAGAAAACACACAGGTAACCAGAGTACTGTACGTATACGATCATTAAAACATTATACACAAGAAGCCTTTATAGAAAAACTTGAACAAACTGACTGGTCGGAACTCTATCTATGCAGAAACGTAAATCAAGCATGGGAAATTTTTCGAAAATTATTTCAATCAACTTTAAATTCAATAGGTCCATATAAAGAAATAAAAATTAAACAGAATTCCGAACCATGGATGACTTCAGAAATTTTAGATAATATTAGAAAACGAGATCAATATTTAATATCATATAAAAAAA
>MJUT01034140.1:130629-171674 GCA_002080005.1 Gigantidas platifrons
GAAAAAGCAGTATATAAACAGCTAGAATCATATTTAGTAAAAAACAACTTGCTATATGAACTTCAATCTGGTTTCAGAAGCGCTTATTCCACCGATACCTGCCTTATTCATCTTTTTGATCATATTAAATCTCAAACATCTAAAGGCCTCTTCACTGGTATGGTAATGATAGATCTTCAAAAGGCATTCGATACGTCGATCATCAAATTCTTTGCAACACGCTTCAAGCGATGGGAGTATCTAACATTAAATGGTTTGAATCGTATTTAACAGGCAGACAACAATTGGTTAATGTTAATGGCACAGAATCCAACCCAGCAAACATTAGCTGTGGTGTTCCACATGGAAGTATTCTAGGTCCTTTACTTTTCCTTTATAATGTCAATGATATATCCATAAGCATTAACTCAGACTGTAAATTACTTCTGTACGCAGATGACAGTCCTATTATGTTTTCTCATAAAAATCATGAATTTATCTCTCAAAAACTTGGTCAAGAACTCGAATCCTGTAGTGAATGGCTCGTTGACAACAAACTTTCTCTCCACCTTGGTAAAACAGAATGCATTCTTTTTTGTCCAAAGAGAAAATAAAAAAATGTAACTGAATTTCAAATTAACTGTAATGGTCATATAATAAATTCACAAAATAGTGTTAAATATTTAGGCATTGACATTGATCAAAACCTGTCTGGCGAAAAAACAGCTAACTCTATTATTAAAAAGGTTAATTCCCGGTTGAGGTTTATGTATAGAAAGGCAAATTGTCTATCTGCGGAAACGCGGAAAACTTTATGTATGGCACTTATTCAATGTCATTTTGATTATTCTTGTTCCTCCTGGTACGCTGGTATAACTCGTGTTTTAAAAAACAAACTGCAAGTGGCACAAAACAAAACAGTTAGATTCATCAAAAGCATGGACCCAAAAACTAGTATAAAGCAAGCTGAATTATCTAGTCTAGGATTTTTTAATATTGAAAACAGAGTAAAACAACTTCGATTGAACCATGCTCATAAAATCTATTATGATACATGTCCTTCTTATTTGAAAAATAATTTCATCAAAATTAATGAATATCATGCCTATAATACTAGATCAAGTCAGATTAATTATGTTACACCAAAAATTAAAGGCATCGAATCAACAACATTTTACTACAATGGAATCCATGATTGGAATTCTCTACCCGATTCGATCAAATCCATCAATGATTTGCAAAGATTTAAAAAAGAAGTGAAGTGCCACCTGATACATACCAGTGAAGAACGGGAAAGACGTGTCATATCATAATAATGACAATTATATATACATATATATTTTCATAGATAATGTACTTATTTTAAAATTAAGTAATCCCTCTACCCGCTCATGTTGATCTTGTAATGTCCACTTGAACTTTAAGCTGATACTTATAAAGGACCCCATTGGAAATAAGCTGAATGGCTTTCATGGGCTATCCTTGGTGAGAAAGTTATCAGCAGCTACAATTTGTGGATTGAAGTTTCAGTTAAAGATGGCAGTTTAATGTTTTATTTTTAACTTAACGAGAAAATTTTAAACACTTGTGTATGATGTTGAAATTTTTAAACCTAAATATATTTTACCTTTACCTTTACGTTATTTGATCGTTACTAATGTTCTGGCAACATGGTTTGAACCATATATATATATTATATATACGTCTGAAAATTAAACCAAAGTGTTAGAATTAGATCTTTGAGCTGACAAATGTTTGTTCTTCCCTCGACGGGATTTGAACTCACACCATTGATACACTGCAACACCAATCGCTTAGCACTATGTCCAGCGCCCTAGACCACTCGGCCACATCTGCTATATAAAAGATATAGCTTGAATAGTCGAAGTTTGACCTTGTCTCATAAGGAAAATCTAGTGATAGACATAAGACATGTGAATAAGCGAAAGGGGTTATCAGAAGCCGTATATCGACGACGAACAGACAACGCAATGACCAAAAGAAAAAGTACACAACTCTTTTCGGCAATTTACAAAACATGTCTTTTCGAGTGGATGGAACATGGAACTCTCCAAACACTTTGTCCACTATGGTCCAGGATCTGGCTTTCTGTAAAATAATCTGATATTGACAACCCATCGAGAGAGCACCTGTCCACCATCACGGGACACGCTGGGCAACTCTGTGGATTTGCGCCATGAAAATATTCACAAATACCCAGCACGTTTCTGGAAATACTTGCGTCTGGTATACGCTCAAAGCAAATAGGTTGGATAAAATAATACTGATTTTCGGAAAAGGGAGACACAATATTAATATCAATAAAATCAACTGATTTTTGTAAAATATAAGCAGAGGTTGAACGTCTTGCTTTGTCGATCAATTGAGACTATGTAAATACATATGATTGGACTTAAATTAAAAACAAATAACAGCGATTTGATCTTGTCAGGTCAAAAGGTCATGCACGAGATATTTTCATTACCGACATCTACAAAATTACGTGTATTGTAACAGTATTGAAGTGGATAATCTCCGTGACATACTAATAACATTAAGGAACCTTTTTCAATCGATTATTAACAACATAGCGTAATTTATGGATTCGACAGACTTAGTTAGATTGAGTGTACCATGTCCTGAGTTAGACGTTCCTATCACTATACCAATGGTGTTAGAATTAAATGCCGAGCGACTTTTGTCCGAGATAGAACGTGTTTTACAATCTTATGAACAGTTCGAGTTAGATGAAAGTCAACTCATACAAGCCTATCACCAAATACGGTGTGGGTTCGCGCCCGGCTTTGTAAATTACAAAAAGGGTACACTCGACTCGCAGCCGCAAGTAATAAAGTTTACCAGTTGCTTGCCATGGTCGGTGGTTCTCTCCGGGTACTCCGGCTTCTTCCACAACTAATACTGGTCGTCATGATATAGCTGAAATATTGCTAAAAGTGGCGTTAAGCACCAAAAAAATCCAATCAAATCAAATCAAATCGTAATACGATCTGTGTGTTGTCATTAAATTTTCATATGAGAAATTTACTGACACCCTAAAAATACTTAGGTCACGAGCAAACTTTGTAACTTATGGATACTGTATACTTCACCATCTGTTAGTATCAAAAACAAAATGAAATATGAAGTTGATCTGTTTAGATTTACATACAGGGATATGCTTGTTTGTAGTTTATAATAATGATACATTGGAACAATGCATCGCATCTTAAAAGTTAAAAGCTAAAGGTAAAATTTATATAGGATAATATCTGCATTGCATATGCAATATGTGTAGAGCTTAAAGTTAAATATAAAAATACCTCAAATTAATTCAAAAGTAAGTAACGGTATATTTTTGACACCATCCAAGGATGACCCTTAAAATCCCCCGGGCATATTACCAAGGTGGTGTTTTTAGTAATTTCTTACCGTATAACAACAATTGTGCAAGAAGATTTTCATGCAGTTTAGGTTATGGTTATAGTGTTTTACGCCACTTTCAACAATATTTCAATTATATCTTGGCGGACAGTTTTATTGGTGGAGGAAACCGGAGTACCCAGAAAAACCACCGACCTGTAGCAAGTCACTGACAAACTACATTACATAATGTTTTATCGAGTACACCCCGCCATGAACGGGGTTTGAACTCAAAACGTTAGTGATAATAGGCACTGATTGCATAGGTAGTTGTAAATCCAATTACCATACGACTACGACGTCCCACCCTAAGCGGTTTGGGAAGTAGATTTTGATCATCGTGGTAGTCTAGCTATCTGTATTTTTGAGGGGGAGGGCACATTTCAAACAGTCGTGAAGAATAACTGTCTTATGTGAAGACATGTGTAATAATGGGAGAAATAATAATAAATATGTGATTAACACTAGTATAACAAAAAAAAATTGTCATAGAATTTCTAAAGCACACCTTACTTATCAGAAAATATGCTTTTTTGCTTTGGCTATAAAATACGAAGGAAGTTTATGAATGTAATGTTTTTGTATTACTGACATAAAACAGTGATTTACAGTGTATTCTATTTCCATTTACAGCGCGTATATGATATTACCATAGCCGTCTAGATGCCTTAAGTGCAATTTACTAGAACGGGAGTTGCATTTTTGATCTTGGTCCATTTGCACTAAATTCTTTGAAAATGAAAACAATGCGATTTTCTTATACGTAACACTACATCGCAAACGATCTTTCATTTTAAATTTAAATTAAAAGCTGTAATTTGACCCAGTAACATTTGTCCAAATCCAAGACCAGGCTTCCATCAGCGAGTGCAATAAAGAATGATAAAATGTCATCGTACATGCAAATATGGAAAATGATTGCCAAAATGTTAGAAGGGATAAAGGTCTTATAAAATCAAGAAATAATAAAAGGCTTCATTTTGTATTTTTCCCATTGTTGAGGTCAATTTCTGACCTTATCATGCCTACTCCTGTCCGTTTTGTCAACACGTTTCTGTTCTGTATAATCTTATAATCGATTGCATTTCGGTTTTATTTAACTTATTTTTTTTGTATTTTAATTTGTGGTTGTTTGTTTGTTTGTTTGTTTCGTTTTCGTCCACATGTTGTCGTCCTATATTGTAGTTTTACATGAATCTTTTAATCAAATAACTGTTGAAACATTTTTATGATACGGAATTTATTAAATTTTTTGCATTGGCATCTAAGTCATTACTGTGTTCATATGAGTCTTTGTAACGTCAGTAACGAGAGTTCACCTTTCGTGTTGCTCAATATTTAGTTTTCTGTGTAGTGTTTTAAAGATCGTCGTTTGTCCTTCGGGTCAAACCAACGACCATAACACTATTCGGTTCGTCTTTACCTCCAGTTGTTTGTGGGAGAGGTCGTGTCTTATTTACGATATGTGTGTTTGCTTTCGTATATTGGTGTCCAACAGACATTGTGTTGTGTTTTTGTTCTGTTTGTCTTCGTTTTTTATGTCCTATGTTGCCAATTTCTCTGGATTGTCCATTTTTGATCGCCAGTTCGGTATTCTCTAACGTTTATGCAATAAAAGGAATAGATTACCGGACGTCTATGTCAGAATATTATTTTGTCTACTAACGTTCTGAACAGCTTCAAACACAATTCCCATTCTTTGAGATATTAAATTTTGCAAAAATATTGAAATCCTTCGTAACCTATTTCACAATAAATTTCTATTTCTGTGCAATTGTTTAACCTACATTCTGGTTTGCTGTTTTTAGATTTGTTTTATATCAAGAATACACCTGAACAGCTGCTCTCTTGACGTTTAACAATTAATCTGCATAAAAACAAGAAGAGAAAACAATACATAGACAATTTACGTACATTGTCGGCAAATGTAATATTTCTTTGTACGAGATTTAGAAACAGGACGGAAAACGAGTACTAATAGGGTACGAGGAGACATTAGGTACCAAGACATTTTAGATGTCTAGTAGACTAGAAAGCAAGATTTATACGTATACCTTTTTATAGTCAGTAAATGTACTGATTGCAGCACAAATCTTGAACATTCGACTTTAAAGAGAATTTATCTGAAGTATTTTTACTCTAGGCTCAGGCTATGCTTTATAGTGTTTAACACAGCTTACACCAATATTTCAGTTATATTGTGGCGGTCAGTTTTATTGGTGGAGGAAATCAGATTACACGGTCGGGATCGTATGGTAGCTGGATTTATAACTACCTATGAAATCAGTGCTTATCACCACTAACATTGTGAGTTCGAATCCGACTCAGGCGAGGTGTACTTCATAGAGCATTATGTAATACAATTTGTCAGTGACTTTCGACAGGTCGGTGGTTTTCTCCGGCTACTCCAGGTTCCTCAACCAATAAAACTGACCTCAACGATGTAACTGATATATAGTTCAAAGTGGCATTGATCACCATAGCCTAAATCCTAACCCCTGTTTGCAAGAAAAACTTGAAGATGCCAAATGGAGTAATCAGAAAATATCAATCAAGGAAGGAGAGACAAGTCACTACTCAGAAAACAATTGAGTAACACGAGTCACAATAAAAACTGGACATGAACTCAGGCGCTACGATCCAGGCATGCGTGAACTCGTCGCGTGACAAGTGAACTCGGGCGCTATGGTCCAGGCTAGCGTGAACTGGTCGTGTGACAAGTGAACTCAGGCGCTATGGTCCAGGTCAGCGTGAACTCGTCGCGTGACAATAGTTGTAATACTGTAAGAAAACAATTCATCAATTATAATATTTCAAGAATTAAAATTTGACTAACATTTGGATCAAAATTTCGTTCAAGCACAAATTGGCGTTCGGTAGTCTTCCTAGCTGATCATGTGCCATGTTCGCATCCATTTCCATTCGCGTTTAAATTTCTTTACATATACTTTTATAAGGTTACCAGTTTAAAGGAAACCACATGACTGTGTACTATCTTTGTGTTGAAACTTCCGGGTTTAAATTTAACGTTATCTTTTTTAAAACTGGTTAAATATAAAATACACATTAACCGTACTAGTTTTCAATCAAGGAATGTGTATAGACAATTAATTGTATTTGACATTCATTACACAGGTAAGACAAACACTTGCTATTTTAATATTCAAATATCGAAATTATGAGACATGATGTATTCGTGTAAGTACAAATTATGAGACATGATGTATTCGTGTAAGTACAAATTATGAGACATGATGTATTCTTGTAAGTTCAAGTTTGTGTATCTTACTTAAGGTTTTAATTAAAAGAGGTTCAATTCATATTGACATTTCTATGACAGGCAAAGAAAAAGGTGACCTTTTAATACAGGTGACTGCTTAATAGAGGTGACCACATGAGCAGGTTTTGAGTATATACAGTCAATATATATATTGAGCAATCAAGAGACCAGATCGAGTTGGTAATATCGTGCACCCTACATTCCGATCATAAAATCAAGGACTGTTACTGATTGAATGATACATACTGTATATGATGATATAATGCACAAATTGATGAATAATTTAAGATATCTTAGATGTGGTAATATTTTTTGATACACTGCCAAATAAAACAGATTATTATTCAATACAAACTTCAATAAACTGGTCTCGAGTATAAACATTGGAATCAAATACACTTTTAAAATTGGCAAAGGAGGGAAATGGGCATCAATGTCTTTGACATTTATTTTTGTGAAAATGAAGGGGGGTTTGGTGTTTAATGCCACTTTCAATAATATGTTGGTACTCTTCTGATGGCAAGACGAGTTTTGTGTTCCACTCCATTGCAATAATTAAGGCTTGGTTTTTGTTTTATGGTGTTTAATGCCACTTTCAACAATATTTCAGTTATATTGGGGCGGTCAGTTGTATTGTTGGAGGAAACCGGAATGCCCGGAGAAAACCACCGACCTGCTGCAAGTTATTGTCAAACTATTCACCAACATATGTCTCTATACTCAATTGATATTTAATTTATCGGTTTTTCCTAAATTGATGAGATATTAGTTACATAGGTAAATGTCAATATTGTTGGTTATGTAAATTACATATTATGCAAGTTTAAAAGATAACATTGGTCAGTGACTCAGCACAGGGGCTAGGTGCGTCCGAAAAAAATTTAGATAATAAAACAAGGGGAGGAGCTTACTTGCTTGCATTTCTTTAAGTGGTCGTGTTAAATTTATCGTAACTTCAGAACGCCTTCATATTTACAAAAAATTTTCCACCAGTCGAAAGTCAAGTAATTTCCCTTTCCAATGAGACCCCAATTGTTAGTGTAGGCCTCCGAACTGCTGAGGTAAGCTACACGAACCAAAACAATACGGCGTGAAAATCAGAGGTCGTACAAATGCTGGGTTAACTTTTTCGGAACATCTCTAGACTCTACATGAATTTTGATGAAAAGGGGAAAGTCGTCAAATCTGTTGCCAATCATAACGCCCATTAGAACTCTCTCATATTTTCAAGTCTGTGGTGTTTGGGAAGGATGGAAAGGGGATTTCTTTCAAAAACAGACTTAAAGGGCATATAAATTGGCGAAAAGTAAGCAATTTTAACGTAATTTGAATGGATGAAAGTATTTAGCCAGTCAAAATGACTCGTTTACGCATGGAAAAGTCTACAGAGATGTAAAGTGGTTAACCCAGCTTTTGTACGCTGTTTTGTTTTGGTTCGTGTAGGGTACCTCAGCAGTTCGGAGACCTACACTAACAATTGGGGTCTCTTTGGAAATGAAAATTACTTGGCTTTTGACTAGTGAAAACATTTTTTGTAAATATTAAGGATATCAGTTATACATGTAAATGTCAATATTGTTGGTTATGTAAATTAAATATTATACAAGTTTAAACGATGAAGAGATGAAGATTATCAGTGACCTCCGGCCAGCTGATTGTTTTTCTCATAGTACTCCGATATCCTCCATCAGTAAAGCTTACCTCCACGATATAACTGACATATAGGTGAAAGTGAAATAACCATAAATTAACGGCTAAATATAAAATCTATATCAAACTACATGTACTGCTTTTATACCATGTGCCAGGGTTAGCGTTATGGTTATTTATCGTGGCGGTCAATTTTATTGGTGGAGAAAATCGGAGTACCCGGAGAAAACCACCGACCTGCCGCAAGTCACTGATAAATTATATCACATAATGTTGTATCGAGTACACTTTGCCATGCTAAGACCTTTGGGTTTCTTGCTCCGAAAGATATTTAAATTATTTGACTTTGCGGTACCTAAGCAATATGTATATCAGGGGAAACCGTGGTATAAATGATCTGTAACATGAAACAATGAAATCTCACTTCTAGGTCGTTGATTATTACACGGCTCTCTAAGAGTAATAAAACAACAGCCCAGATTTAAAGTGGGCAATATTTCGTTTCTGTGTGTTTTATTTCACAGTTTTAAGGTGTTGTCTACATTCTGGTATATAAACCATAAAAGATCAATAAGGGTAATAACAAAATTACCGAACTCCGAACAATCTACCAAAGGGAAAGTCAAACTCATAAGTTTATAAACAGACAAAATCAGTCAACAAAGGAAAATAATGTATTCATGTCACAATTACGGTTATTCCAGAGACGCGTCGTGTGCACTAAATTATGTATCGGTTTGTTTCCATTTCGTCTCAGTTGGGAAATTACATATTATATAACAGTCCTATTTTGTTTTGGTAGAGATTTTATGTTCAGATATACCTCACTAAGGCAAAGTAGGAAGTCGTGTAAATTATGTGCCATTTGTTTGTTTTACAATTCAGTTGTAGTAGTAAGGTGTAGTATTACAATAATTTCAATAATACATATATTATGCATTTGGTTTACAATTTAAATGTAAATATTCTATCAGAAGGTCATAATGTATTAATTATAATTAATTGTATATGTACATGTACATTGTGTATGTACATATAATGCATTTAAATATTTACATTCTTACTGTAAGAAATGTTCAGGTAATGTACAACTACCTATACAATCAGTGCCTATCACCTCTAAAGTTGTGTGTTCGAATCTCGATCAGGTGTACAACTTTATGTGATAACGTTTGTCAGTGAATATTGCAACAGGTCTGTTGTTTTCTTCGGATACTCCGTTTTCCTCCACCAATAAAACTGACCGCCACGATATAACTGAAATATTGTTGAAAGTGGCGTTAAACATCATAACCCTAACCCTGACCCAATATGAAATTTATATCAGTCAATTCAGTTATTAGTTTAAAGTCATTACAATGCTTCCTTCCACAGCAAAGGTTTACCGTGGAAGTAATAATAGCATGCATGGTTTGTTTGTTTGTTTGTTTGTTTGTTTGTTTGTTTGATGTTGCTTAGCACCACTTGCAAAAATATTTCTATTATATCGTGGCGGTCAGTTGTATTTGTGGAGGAAACCGGAGTACCCAGAGAAGGCCATCGACTTGTGGCAATTCACTGACAAACTTTATCACATAATGTTGTACACCTCGTCCTAATCGAGATTCGAACTCACAACATCAGTGGTGATAGGCACTGATTGAATAGGAAAATCCAGCTACCATACGTTCACGGCCGCGACGGCCCCTTAGCATGTTTGGGTGTTGATGCTTAGAAAAACATTATTGTCAAATAATTTGTATTGATAATGTCTATATGAATATGTTTCACTTGTCGTAAACACTTCCCGGTCCTTTCCTCATTCCCGACTTATTACCGGGTTTGTACCTAGATTAACACGACGGGCGCCACTAGTGGAGCAGGAACTGCTCACCCTTCTGGAGCACCTGAGTTCACCCCTGGTTTTTAGTGGGGTTCGTGTTACTCGATCTTTAGTTTTATATGTATGTTTTGTAGATCGTTGTTTGTCCTTTTGTACTTTTCTTTTGGCCACAGTTTTGTCTGTCCTTCTTCGATATACGGTTTCTGATTACCCCTTTGGTATCTTCAAACTCTTCTCTATCAGGTACGCGCAATACCAAAAGATGGGAAAGCTGTTAAATTTGGAACTATTCCGACAGGGTGATATTTGTTTTCCTTTATTTCGATTATATAGCCCACTATGATATACAACATCAAACATATATTATCACTTTAAGTATACTTATCAACGCACATATATATTATTTCAGTTATTCCGCGTCAAGCATTAAACCATTGGAAATTATTGTGAGGTATTCATATTCTAGACACCATAATTATTAAATAAATTAATTAGATTACAGATTTGTCAAATAATGAACAAATATATTTCTCGTATTATCATGTGTCACGATCAGGAAGTTCAATGCAAACCATTTAAACCAATGCATTATCAATGTCGTTACATAGCATTTTAAATAAGCAGTTTGTATATCTAGACACCATAATTATCAAACTATGTATGCTGAATGCGGCATAGTAAAGTCATTTATTCCTAAGTTTTTAGCCCAACCGCTTGTTCTAGAAGTGGCTCTACCAAGCCAGGAAAATAAGAAGTCATGTATTTATTTGTAGGTTAGGGGTATATCGATTTTGCCTCTTTTTCTATCTTTTTTTTTCTCTCCATATTTCGATTTTTTTTTATTGAATTTTAGAACTTTTTCAACAGCGTAGTATTTGTTCATTTTCAGTTTTACTATGAGAGCGAAGTCCAAAAGCAGACATTTGCTTCACTTTACATATCATCATTAGATTTTCAATCATTATTTTTGCAGTTCTATGCAACAAAATTATGTATATCTATAACGGATTTGTAGAATGAACGTTTTATTAGGGAAGGTTTGGGTTATGAAACTAGCGTAGCCCCGCCACTTTTCATGGAAGTGTCTGCACCGAGCCAGAAAAGTAAGACGTCATGTATCTGTGTTAATGGTATAGATTGTGCTTATGTTACTACAATTTTTTATTAGATTTTGGAATTGTTCCGACAATGTCGTATTTTATTTTATTTCATGTTTTATGGTTATCAAATCCAACACAAGTCAAAAACATTGTGAAGATAATAAAGGGGTAATCCGAAGCTGTAAATCGAAGAAGGCCAGATAATACATTGGGTAAAAGAAAAAGGACATTATGACAAACAATGACCAGCAAAACAAAACATCGAACAACATGACATCCACATATAATTACGTCCCCCTGAGAGGTAGGGGTTAGGGAAGAAGGACAGATAATACATTGGGTAAAATAAAAAGGACATCATGACAAACAATGATCAACAAAACAAAACATCGAACAACATGACACCCACATATATTTACGTCCCCCTGAGAGGTAGGGGGTTAGGGTAATGGGATTCAAGTTAACTCCACTTTCAAAAATAGTTTAGTTATGTCGTGGCTGTCAGTTTTATTGGTGGAGGAAACCGGAGTGACCAGAGAAAACCAGCGGCCAAATCACTGACAAACTGTATCACACAATGTTGTACACCTCGTCATGAACGGGGTTCAAACTCAAAACTTTAGAGGTGATAGGTATTGATTGCACAGGTAAAAATATATAAATAAATAAACAAATAAACAATAAATAAATAAGCAAATAAATAATAAATAAATAAGCAAATAAATAATAAATAAATAAGCAAATAAATAATAAATAAATAAATTTAAAAACAAAATACAAATTAAATAAAAAATTAAATAGAAAATAATTTAATAAATAAAAATAAATTAATTAAAAAAATAGTGGTAAAAGACGTTGATTGCACAGTTAGATGTTATTTCAACTATGATACAATCTCGCCTATAACATAATAGCGTTTACTTTATGCATACAAACTTTCTACATTTGGGTGAGTAAAAATAAAACTCTTCTTTATGAATACACATCTTTGATGTGACTAAGAGCGAGGTTTCTATGATATAATGCAATCCAATGGAAAACAGACTGATAATTGAACTCGATAGTGAATTAGATGTCATGGTCTGCCCATTTAGATATTAGGGGAAGGATATATGTCCTCCCTCCCCGAATCAGAATTTGTTTTCACATCAAACAAAGATCAGATTATTTAGTTTGTGGACATGAAAAATCACTATCCCCATTCCCCCCTACTCACACACCAAATTTTAATAATTTTAACTTCGCCATGAGCGGGATTCGAATTCGCAACTGTAGTGGTGATAAGCACCAATTGCATAGATAGTTATATATCCAACTACCATACGATCACGACCACCACGCCCCCTTTCTTTGACGTAGAGAAACTATGAATATGTACATATTCGCTTATTACCATATATTTTTACAGCAAAGATGTCTCTGCCAACCTATTATGAATATGACGAAAAGAACCAACGTAGTTTGCCACAGTTTCACAAAGAATTTAAAGATCAACTACCTATGTTAGTTATTGTAACAGGAGGTTACTATGGAGAAACAAAGTATGATGACTTCTCAAACGATCAGGTATTTAATAATGGAGAACTATACCAATGTCAGTGATAACATATATATCTAATATAGTGCGCTTGATGTCATCATACTCTAAAATTGTGAAATCAGAATTGTGTATTTATTGACGTACAGCCAAACCTGTATTAAGCCGTCACCTTTGGGACAACATAAAAGTGGACTTATATGACAGGTGACCTCTTAAAAAAGTTCAATTTACATGAAATTTTCTATGATAAAACAAGAAAAGGGTGACCTTTTTATACAGGTCACTGGTTGATATAGATAGCCGTATGGCCAGGTTTGACTGTACGTGAACAAGATACAAGCAAAACAATCAATTCAATAGTGTGAGCACTGTTAGACACAAAGAACACAATTTGTGTACGATGACAATAGAAACAGAAAAAAAATAGTAGTGGAACAAATACCCGCTTCAGAAAAATAATATCACCTCATGACATCATTTCACGAAATATTCCCAGCTATGAATTCAGAGCCTCGTGTTTCAGAAATATACAATATTGGTGTATTCAAGGGAAATATAGAATTTATGTGGCGAGGCTTAGAAACGGGGGAAAGACGAGATTATAGCGAGTTTTTCCAACCATTTCGTGCCGAGCCACATAAATTCTATATTTACCCTGAATACACCGATATTGTATTTATCCTGCAATAATATTTGCAAAAATAAAATGTTATTTATCTTAATGGAGAAAAAGATAACGGTAACCCCATTGATACCTCAATAGTAGTTCTGGTAAGGGGCGTGGCTTAATAGCTTTATTAGGCTAATGTGTAAAGTGTTAATTATGATAAGGGTGTGGCTTAATAGCTTTATTAGGCTAATGTGAAAAGCGTTATTATAACACCGTCATAATAAAGCAACGGTTTATTTCAATCCATTTATTATGACAGAAAATAATCCAATGGCAGGATAAAGTAAAATAAAGATATCAAATTTGGTTTGCAGAAAGGGTTTCTGGAATAACCTTCATCAAAGCCAAAATATTTGAAACCAAATAAAGTCTTTGGGACCAAGAAAACCAAAGGGCCTAAGCAGGCTAGCCACAATCGGTTTAAGTCACATATTCCTGAGACAGTAATGCATTTCTGCATTGTAAACTTCTGTTCGGATTCTGATTATCACTTTGGTATCTTCAAACTCTTCTTTTGATGTGTCTAATGTAATTACTAGTTTATCATTTATCTACCAGGTAATCGCGTGCTTGTTATCCCCTCGCCAACGAAGTTGCGATGGGATATAGTAACGCTACCGTCCGTCCGTCCTTCCGTAACATCCTTGTGAACACTCTCAAATCAACATCCTTCAATGTACTTTGACCACACTTGGCATATACTTAGTCCTTAAAAGAATCTGGAACCAATTGATTTTCAAGGTCAAAGGTCAAGGTCATCGGGTCAGATCTGTACCGTGTAACATCCCTGTGAACACTCTAGAATCAATATCCTTCAAGGTCAAAGGTCAAGGTCACAGGGACAATTTTTTAGCACATAACATCCTTCTGAACATTCTAGAATCAGCATCCTTCAATGGATTTTGCCCAAACTTGGTAGATACTTAGTCTTTAGGTGCGTCTGGACCCTATTGATTTTGAAGGTCATAGGTCAAGGTCACAGGGTCTAATTTTTGCCCTGTAACATCTTTGTGAACGCTCTAGAATCAACATCCTTTAATGGATTTTGACCACAGTTGGTACACATTTAGTCCTCAAAAGAATATGGAACTCTATTGATTTTCAAGGTCGGAGGTCAAAGGTCAAGGTCACCGGGTCGACATTTTTACAGCGTAACAGCCTTGTGAACACTCTAGAATCAACATCCTTCAATGGATTTTCACCACACTTGGAACATACTTAGTCCTCAAAAGAATCTGGAACCTTATTGATTTTCAAGGTCGGAGGTCAAAGGTCAAGGTCACCGGGTCAACATTTTTACAGCGTAGCATCCTTGTGAACACACTAGAATCAACATCTCCCAATTGATTTTGACCAAACTTGGTACATACTTAGTCCTTAAAAGAATCTGGAACCTTATTGATTTTTAAGGTCAAAGGTCAAGGTCACCGGGTCAAATTTTAACCACATAGCATTCTTCTGAACACTCTAGAATCAGCATCCTTCAATGGATTTTGACCAAACTTGGTACATACTTAGTCCTTAGGAGAGTGTGGACCCTATTGATTTTCGTGGTCATAGGTCAAGTTCACAGGGTCTAATTTTTACCCTGTAACATCTTTGTGAACACTCTAGAATCAATATCCTTCAATGGAATTTGACCACACTTGGTACAAACTTAGTCCTCACTAGAATCTGGAGCACTATTGATTTTCAAGGTCGGAGGTCAAAGGTCAAGTTCACCGGGTAAAAATTTGTACAGCGTCACATCCTTGTGAACACTCTAGAATCAACATCCTTCAATGGATTTTTACCAAACTTGGTACATACTTAGTCCTTAAGAGAATCTGGAACCCTATTGATTTTCAAGGTCATAGGTAAAAGTCAGAAGGTCAAATTTTTAGGCGAGGGCATACGCCACGCTCTGCGTTGCACTTGTTTATCCTTTATTTACCATTTATCTACTAGGTAATCCGACTACACCGTCCATGTCAACAGCTAAGAGCACTTGGAAGGTTATCACGTGATGCCAATCGTTTAAGAGACGAGTTTCTAAGTATACCAGTAGATGGAAAATATAAGTTTTCTGTCGTTAAAGACTCAAAGACAGGTATCGAATTTTTCTATTATTCATGTATATGCAGTGATACTAAAAATTAATTACTGTGGTTTCATTTATTCTCATGGGTATCAATCAGAAGAAATAGAAAAAGAACAGTCGATGCAATTGCCATATGAACTAGAACAAAAGAACAAGCAATGATCTACAAAACACTGCTAACAGAACTAAAGACTGAGCAGCAAAAACCGCGGAATGAATTCAAGTGCCTTTGTTGGTTAACCTGTCCTGCTCCACTAGTACTATCTCTCTTATTACTGTTTTATCGAATATCGGCTAATATGGAAATCGTGTGTAACCTTTTAATACTCATTGTTGCGAAACATTGACCTATATTGAAATGCTTAAATCATTTATTATTTGATATCAAAATTACATTTATTTCATAGGAGGGTGTAGCATCAAATAAAAGAAAGTTTGAATATACCAAAGAGGTAATCAGAAGCCGTCAATAGAAAAAGGACATACAGGCAATACAATGGTCGAAAGAAAAAGGACAAGCAAATGATCTACAAAAACACTACACAGAAAATTAAAGATTGAGTAACACGAAAACACCACAAAAGAAACGTGTGTGCACACAGGTGCTCCGGGAGGGCCAGCAGTTCCTGCTCTACTACTGGAATAATTGTGTAAATTATTGTGGTTTATACCTTAATTTTGAACTGATATAAAAATTGTTTATTTATATATAGTCGGCGATGCACAGTCAATGGAAGATATACTATTGGACAACGAGTTACCAGTACACGTGAGATATGCTAGTTATAACATTGAATTAAACTCAATACTGAGGAGTATCTACGGAGTAAATATCTTGATAATCAAGACTTATATTGAAGATTATATGCAAGGAAATTCCATGGAGGAAAGTAAGATTTACTTTTTTGTATGAAAAACACTCACCACTCCCCTTTTTGGATTTTTATTGGAAGGATGGCACTATGTGTTCGTCCGACAATCGAATTTAACACTGCTACATTTTATGCTCGTTCCAAGCCATGATCTGGATTTCTAACGTCTTTCATTTCCTTTCACATATGTTACTCTTAGAATTAATATTATTTTCTATGTGTATATAGCGCCATTTTAAACAATAATGCAGTTATTTCGTAGAGGAAGCCCTGGTGGCTCAATGAGTTAGATCGTTGGATTACCTAACAACTCATACAATCCTATCACCAATACGGCGTGGGTTCATTCCCGGCTTTGTAAATTACAAAAAAGTGTGCACTCGACTCGCAGCCTCAAGTGATAAAATTTACCAATTACTTGCGCATGGTCGGTGGTTTTCTATGGGTACTCCGGATCTTTCCACCATTAAAACTGTTCGCCATGATATAGCTGAAATATTGCTGAAAGTGGCGTTAAACACAAAAAAAAATCAAATCGTAGAGGAGAAATGTGTTAATAGAGGTGTCACTAGCCCCAGATCAGTAGATTTCCAAGCATATGACAAATATATAAATGGCATATTGTTCAAAGTGGCGCAAAACATTCATTATCAACATTATTATTAATTTCAATGTCATACTAAATATTATATTTACATTTTTGTAATATTAATAAGCGTATTTTGCTTACTTACTTGTACATGTGATATAAAACGTTTATTTTGAACACCTCAGTGGTATTGCGATTTCCGCTTAAAAAGGATGTTCGGTTCGGCTTTACCTCCCGTTGTTTATAGGAGGGTTTTTGTTTTTGTTTGCATATGGTGGTGTCAACCACATACAATATATTGTGTTGTGTTTTTGTTTTGTTTGTCTTCCTCTTGTGTACTCTATGTTGCCAGTTTCTCTGGATTGTCCATTTTTTATTGCACCTTCGGTATTCTCTAACGTTTATTTGTGAACATGCCTTTATATATGAAGACCTTTCGTAAGTTGCCGTAAATAGTAGCAATCCAAACAATGATATACACAGTGAAACGATTGAAAGATAGCGATCATTGTTTAACGCAAAGTGAGCAGCTATATGACGGTGAGAACAAGCTACATGCCATGGGGTGATGGTGATGTCAGCTTTGTACTAAACCAACACGCTTAGCTGGATTTCATAGTGCCAGCTCAGTCCGCTATTATACATGTTGTCCCAATGAGACACATTTTTGAGAGCCAATCAATCTTTGGTTTTACGCCTTAATGCTACAATGCTTAGCTGAAAAGCAACAAATAACAATATTATATTCTTTGGTTTGCCCCGACCGGGGCTGGAACCCACAATCTACCGCACTCGAGGTGAGCACCCTAACCATTTCATTTGAGGATACCGAACTGCTAGTCAGAATCCGTACAGACAACACAATGGCCAAAAGAACTAGAGGCTCACCTGAGCTTGCATCGCTCACCTGATGTAAAAAGTTAGCGGACGACAGAGGACCGACGACGGACGCCGGACGCCAAGTGATGGCAAAAGCTCACATTGCCTTTGGCAAGGTGAGCTAAAAAGGACAATTAACGATCTACAAAACATACACATAAAACTAAATAACGTATACAAAATTATTTTTCAATTTGACGAGAAATATCAAGCAATACTAGTATGATATAATTATGCCAATGCAAAAATCGTCAAAATTACTATAGAAATTAAATTCGACAAACTACGGAAATGGAGAAGTGTTGTCAAACCTGCCCATTCGTTCACCTCTATGAAGCAGTCACATGGATTAAGAGGTCCCATTTTTCACGTTCTGTAATATAACATTTCATATCAATTGAACCTCTTTTAAAAGGTCACCTGTCTTATAAGACCACTTTTTCGTTATCCTCTCAAAGGTAACCTCTTAATACAGGTTCGAATGTTGATAGATATCTGATTATTCGGCTACTTTCGATGCTGATGGTGTTTAACTAGATGTATATCACTATGATATAGCTTCGAATTCCATTAAGAAGTGAGGTTTGTGCCCATAAACCTACTGTAATCCCGCCACTTTTTATTGAAATGCCTGTAAAAAGCCAGGAAAGTGAATAGATAGATGCAAAGAGTGTCCAACTGCAGGCTAGGAACTGTTTCCCACTCATTCTGAAGTATGAGTTATGCTCATTATTGAAAAGCCTACAGCAACTGTGAATTGTATAACAGCAATAAATGTGCTGTTCTTTTACATTAATTTGTGTCTAGGTGTAAAACGTGACAGTCATCTTCATTTACATCCATATCATATATTATTAAATATTGATGTATATTCTATATAATAACAGGTATTCTCAGTCCAGTTTATACATTGTTGGCTTTGTCCCCGGATATTTATGTAGCTGCTATAACGGGATATACAGAAAAATCAAAGGAAGCTTTTCAAAGAAAAATTAAGTCGATGGACAAATTTGTCGAACAGAATGTCAAGTTTAAAGAACAAGACGGTTGCCCAGGTAAGAAACTCCAACTAGGTCATATGAGGAGCCCAGGTAGGAAAACATAAGTAGGTCATATGGGGAGGTCAGACAGGAAACCATAAATAGGTCATAATGAGGAGCCAGGTAGATATATATTACTAGGTCATAATGAGGAGTCCAGGTATATAGATATAACTAGGTCATAATGAGGAGCCAGGTAGAAAGCTATAACTATGTCATAATGAGGAGCCCATGTAGTAAGCTATAACCATTCATAATGAGGAGGTCAGGTAGAAACCTATAACTAGGTCATAATGAGGAGCCCAGGTAGGAAGCTATAACTAGATTGTAATGAGGAGTCCAGGTATACAGCTACAACTAGGTTATAATAAGGAGTCCAGGTAGAAAGCTATAACTAAGTCATGATGAGGAGTTTACGTTAGGAAACTATAACTAGGTAATAATGAGGAACCTAGGTAGAATACTATAACTAGGTTAATTGAGGATCCCATGTAGAAACCTATAACTAGTTCATAATGAGGAGCCCAGGTAGAAAGCTATAACTAGATTGTTATGAGGAGCCCATGTAGAAATCTATAGCTAAATCATAATGAGGATCCCAGGTAGAAAACTATGACTAAGTCATAATAAGGATCCCAGGTAGAAAACTATAACTAGGGCATAATGAAGAGCCCAGGTAGGAAACTATGACTAGGTCATAATGAGGAGCCCATGTAAAAAAATATAACTAGGTCATCATGAGGACGTTTAGCCTCTTTCATCATCACAGACAATAGAAATATTCAATTGTAATATATTTCGGTTTTTTTACTTGCCAGGTGTCCGATATGTATATATATATTATAAGTGTGCCAAAAGTACAATCTAAATAAAATTAGGTCTTTGTTTTATCTTGTCCAATGTTTTTCGTTCGGCGATACACTAAAATGTACCTACATTCCTTCCATATTTTCAACCGACCAATAAACAACGAGCCTATCGAATCGTTATGTATCAAGACCTAGAATATACCAAGAGGGTGAGGGAGGGAGGGAGGGAGGGAGGGAGTGAGTGAGTGAGTGAGTGAGTGAGTGAGTGAGTGAGTGAGTGAGTGAGTGAGTGAGTGAGTGAGTGAGTGAGTGAGTTGTGTAATAAATTTAGGAAGAAGAAAAATCATTATAGTATATTTGATTATCATGCTCTTATATAAGGATTTTCGTTTCTTGCAGACCTGACTATGTTTGAACGAGGCGCCATGACTACTGGTACAGGAAACGCTGTTCCGCCTGATTTATTACCACGTGACTATTCACATGGCGGTGATGATGATTCACCCCCACCTCCACGTCCACCCAGATCGTCTATAAAGGAGAAAGACGAAATTGAAGAAGACGACAATTATGAACAAGCTCCAATTCCAGGCAATAACTGGATTCCACCACAAAATCAAAAGCCAGACAAGAAACGCTTGTTACCGCCTCGTCCACACGAGACACGTCACTCTACGGATAATGACCAGCATTACCGTGTGATTGACGCAAACGAGAGTACAAGATTACCGTATGCCAGTAGTGGTGTCTACATGAGCATAAGTGAAGTAACTTCTCCTGAAAGTGGGTATAATTCTGCTAAAGACAGTAAAGACAGTTGGTCCTTTGGTTCAACGGGGTCATATGTAAGTGACAAGTCCGTTCAAAATATACAAGATATCTTAAAATCTCTTAATTTGTCAAAATACTGTGATGTCTTTCGAAAGCATTTGATTGATGGTATTATATTAGAAGATCTCTCGGAGCAAGCCTTGAGAAATGATTTTTCATTCATGCACGTTGAGGCTGTAAGGTTAATGAAATACGTACGAACGGGTCATGTACCAAAGTGACATATTTTGGAATACGTATTTTTGTCCCTAAACTGACTCATTTTAATCATATACAGTCAAACCTGTATTAAGAGGTCACCATTGAAACCAAGAAAAAGTGGCCTTATAAGACAGGTGACTTTTAAAAGACGTTCAATTCATATGGAATTTTCTAGAACAGGACAAGAAAAAGGTGACATTTTAATACAAGTGACTGCTTAATAGAGGTGACCGTATAAGCAGATTTTACTGTATACAGTTGAACATCACTATGTAGAACTTGTCATTTTCATGTATAACCCGTGATGATAGAACAACAATATTTCACTTATATCGTGGTAGCCAATTTTATTGGTGGTGTAAACTGGAGGACCCGGAGAAACCCACCGACCTGTCGCAAGTCACTGACAAACTTTATCACATAATGTTGTTCATCTCGCCCTGATCGAGATTCGAACTCATCCCATCAGTTGTGATAGACACTGATTACATAGGTAGTTATAAATCCAACTATCATACGACCACGGCCACGACGGCACCTCGATTATATTAAGTGTGTGTATATGCTGTACCACGGAAAACTCCAATAAACGGATAATTAGAAATAGATTTGTATGACAGTTTTAGAGACCAGTAGTTTTTTTCACAAAAAATCATACGATAATTAATTATCGTTAGTGTAAAATTAAGATCATGAAGAGTTTCACGGAAAAAAAAATTACGAAAATCGTTAGTGCAAAATTTGTCGTTTGTGTATGTAATTGTTAAATTTGCATTAATAGCTAGACAAGCTCAATTTGTATTAATAACTAGAATTGTTAAATTTGTTTTAATACCTAGAATGGTTAAATTTATATTAATAACTAGAATGGTTAAATTTGTATTAATAACTAGAATTGCTAAATTTGTATTAACAACTAGAATGGTTAAAATTTGTATAAATAACTAATATTGTTAATTTTTTATGAATAATAACTTGAATGGTTAAAATTTGTATAAATAACTAATATTGTTAAATTTTTATGAATAACTAGAATTGCTAAATTTGTATTAATAACTAATATTGTCAAATATATATGCATGCTCTATTTGTATAATATATACTGATATGGAGGGAAATATCAAGATACACAGACTGCCCAAGGGTCGTGGTACGGACCAGTGGAAAGGATATTGCATGAGACGGAGGCGAGGAACAATCAGTTCCACGGTCCGCACCGCGACCCAAGCTCAGTCTGTCTATTTGATATTGTCATCGATATCAGTAACTATTGTTGTTATTGCATTGAAAAACTGAGTCTGACACATATCATATAACTGCACAGAACACATAAATCTTGCAATGAATAAAGAAACATACAAGTTGTCCTACATATCAGTAACTATTGTGTTATTATATTGAATATCGAAATCTGACAAACACAATATGCACAGAATTTTTTCAAGGAATCAAGAAACCAAATAGGAACTGCAATTTTATATGCTGATATAGACCGGTCAAACAAAAACAACGTATAGACCGGTAACATCAGTCTATACACGGTTTTTGGACCTGTCTATATCAGTATCACAATCTGTATCGCGGAATAGTGAAGGTTACCTTGAGAGTGTTCAACCAATTAAATGTATACTTTGTTATTCTGATAAGCAATAACAAAAAATGTTGTAACTTATTGTATATAGGAGAAGACTTAATAAGTTTGCTGAACTTGTGTCTTACCATTTTTGCACATTTCAGCAATAAAATATGTATAATTTAAAAAAAAAACATTGCTCCCCTCTAGGTTTGTACAGATGTGTATCCCCTTTCATTCACATTGTCCCTCCTCCCACAATACTACAAAAAGTAAAAGGGGGTCGGATGATCAATAACACGCTTCCTGGTGCCGTTTCTTTACATATGCATTTTATATTAATTCTGGCAATTGCATTTACCTCATGTACACGTAAATGCTTTTGAATTAGTAAATCTTTATTTTACCCTTTTGCGGGGGAGGAGGGTAGGGTTATGGTGTTTAACGTCACTTCCAACAATTGTTCAGTTATATCTTAGCGACAAGTCACTGAAAAACATTATCTTTTGAATAAGTCAAATATTTTCAATTGAGTTCAATTAAAATATCATTTCTCTCGTATTTAATCATTTCATATTTTTTCAGCTTTCATAATGAAAACGTACATATCGATATTTAGTCTCCATGGGGCCTTTATTTGAAATAACTTTCATCGGGTTCGCTCATAATCAAAAGATTTGAAAGCCAAGTAAAATACATTAATGAGTTTACGCCCATACAATGTATCACATGAAGCGTTTTATCTTGCTAACAATTCTCTAAATCATGTAAGGCATTCATATACATTTTGTATTTTTGGCAAATTTATTCCTTGAAACTGTCGATAATCTACTTAGAATTAATGATTTATATGTTATATACTAGTATTTTAATTTTCATTGTATTTTGTCAGTGTATTGTTAGATGCTGCGTCTTGGATTTTTGTAAGTCATGATTATCCACCATATTGTTTTTCAAGCATTAATTGCACATGTTTTAGTTTTAGTGCAGTGCTTGTAGTTAATGTATTGTAAAGCATTATTTGTAATTTTATATAGAAATAAACTCAGCCTTTGTGATAATTACGTTTTCTATTAAGCCTGTGTTTGGAAATCTTTAATGGTTGTGATCGTATGGTATTTGGATTTATAGTTGTGAGTTCGAATCCCCTCGGATGCAACATTATGTGATGAAGATTGTCAGTGACTTGTGACAGATCGGTGGTTTTCTCCGCGTCTTCCAGTTTCTTCAACCAATAAAACTGACTGCCTGTGTTTGAAAATCTTTAATGGTCGTGATCGTATGGTAGTTGGATTTATAGTTACATATGCAACCAGTGCATATCACCACTAAAGTTCGAATCCCCTCAGGCGAGGTGTACTGGATACAACATTATGTGATAAAGTTTTCAGTGACTTGCGACGGGTCGGTGGTTTCTCCGGTTTCCTCCACCAATAAAACCGACGGCCACGATATAACTGAAATATTGTTGAAAGTTGTTTTAAACACCATAACCCTAAAATAACCTGAAATATTAACAGTATCTTTTCTTTCTGTGAACGATATTTTATCGGCATTTTAAATATTGTTCCGGTTACCTATTTTGAGTGCAAGTAAATATATGCATGATTTTTATTGTTTGTTTATATATGTATTGTCGTCGGAGATTCAATTATCAAGAGGGGAGGGGGTTGTGATCCACAATGAACCTGGGTAACGCTACCACATATTTTCGCCTGTCCAAAGTCAGGACCTGGATTTCTAGTGCCATGTGTCGTGATCTTTATTTGTTCAATGATTTGAGGTGAGATGTGTTTGTTCGTGTTGTTGATATTGAAGGAATTGTTGACCAACACGGTCTAAGCCCATTTCCATGGACAAATACGTTATCATTTGTGTTATTACATGCTCTATAGGGTTCAAGTCTGACGACATCGCAGGCCATGGAATTGTCTGAACAGCCTCTTGCTGTAAAAATGTTGTACAATTCGGGCTCTATGTGGCCTAGCGTTGTCGTCCATGAACATTGGCCTGTCAGCCAACACATGATGGTCGAAGTGGGGGACTACGCGAGGAGCGAGCACATTGTAACGGTATTGTTGGCCTGTCAGATTACCATCAAGAACGTACAAGTTCAACTTACAGTCAAAGGAAAAACAACCCCAGACAGTTACACCCCCACCCCCAAAAAGGAGTTGTGCCCAAAATGTGGTTGTCCTGAAATGAAGTGTTTCGTTGGCGTCAAACCCTTGCACGACCGTCGGTAGGGCGTAACAAAAAACGATTTTCATCAGACCAGTGGACCCGTCTCCATGTGCGAATAGTCCACCCCGAATGATCATGTGACCAGTCAAATCGAGCATGGCGATGACGTAATGTCAACTGTGGACGTTTTATGGCTCGCATTCCCTGACGGTGGAGGCGTCTGATTACAATGCATGTGCTAGTGTGGCCTCCAAACACTATATTACCACGAAGTGCATCAGCTGTACTGAACGGCCTTTGCCGTGCCCGTCTGGATATGAGCCGGTCCTCTCTCGGCGTCGTCGTCTTGCGAGGTCTACCTGCAGGTGGACGGTCAGTAACATTCCCCGTTTGACGAAAACGCTGCACCAGTCGTACAATGATGGAATGGTTAACCCTGAAGTGGTCTGCCACCCTTCTATGGCTAAAACTACCGTTATGCATGCCAACAATTTGCCACCTTTCTGGTATGGTTAATTGTCGCCGAAACATATCAAACCAATAGAAAATGAAACTTAATACTCTACACAAAAGAAATCAGCTTTCGTTTACAAACACAAATGTTGAAAAGTACACGTTGCACTTGACACACCCTGTCATGTACACATAAAAAAAATCGATCAGTAACCTGTTTCACAGGTAAGTAAGTATGTGTGTACAGGTAACGAAAACAGCAAACTGATTTGAAATAAGTTCATTATTAGAAAAGATATTATTGAAACAAGTCAGGTGGTGCTTAACTTTTGTCGGACTGTATATAAACCAGTATAGGTCTATGGGAGCAAGGTTAGATAGACACATACATGTAATGAAGAATACAATGGGGATGGTAATACATTTTAGGTTGCATCAGCAAAACAATGACCACCCCCTCTTAGCAAGCTATTGCTAATGGTAAACTGCTGATAGTTGTTTGAAATGGCAATTGCAATACATAATACACTTTTTTACGTTTCGTCAACAGCGGGGGAAGGGCAGTACTTATGTATTTGGTTCGTCCTACGCAACCAGAAGAAGGCCTTGTACATAGCAATAGTGAAACAAGTCCTATATTTCTACATCCGGGTTCCCACTAGCACATGTGTACACATAACCACCGTGGAGATTCCAACTCAAAGACAATAATGGTGGTAAACATTTATTGAATAGCTAGCATATGTAACTCTGACTAATTGCCTTCACAAAACTGTCAAGGCTATAGACATTTGCTTTACAAAATGCCATTATCATTACACGACGGGTGCCACATGTGGATCAGGAACTGCCCACACTTCCGGTTTACCTGGATTCATTCCTGCTTTTTAGTTTGGTTCGTGTTACTCGATCTTTAGTTTTCTTTTGTAGTGTTTTGTAGATAATTATTTGCCCTTTTGTCCTTTTTATTGTTGAATATTACAATGTCTGTCCTTCTTAGATATACAGCTTCTGATTACCCCTTTGATATCTTAGATATACAGCTTCTGATTACCCCTTTGATATCTTAGATATACAGATTCTGATTACCCCTTTGATATCTTAGATATACAGCTTCTGATTACCCCTTTGATATCTTAGATATACAGCTTCTGAGTACCCCTTTGATATCTTAGATATACAGCTTCTGATTACCCCTTTGATATCTTAGATATACAGCTTCTGATTACCCCTTTGATATCTTAGATATACAGCTTCTGATTACCCGTTTGATATCTTAGATATACAGCTTCTGATTACGCCTTTGATATCTTAGATATACATCTTCTGATTACCCCTTTGATATCTTAGATATACAGCTTCTCATTACCCCTTTGTTATCTTAGATATACAGCTTCTGATATCTTCAAACTTTCTAACTAAGTGTTTCATCTAAATCCAACTAAATACACCAAATGTCCATCGTTGTATTTAGCTACTTTTTATGGTGCACGTCATGCATTAAAAGGTGTTATGCAAAAAAAAGAATGAAAAGTATTCAATACCTGCTCTAATATTGTTTCCTCTAAATCAATATTCAAATACGTTATACGTTAACGTTTGAATTTTTTTACATATGAGAAAATTCGTGATTATTGATGGATATTTTTTAATGGGCTCTAAAAAAAAGTACATCTAAAATAAAAACGAGACATCAAATTTCGTATGTATGACGTGTATCTGTTATAACCTTTATTAGCCACGCTCAAAGCCAAAATATGTAGATTAAACATATTTTAATTATATTGCTGAATATTTTAATAATTGGATTGGACACAAGTTATATCACCTTACAAGGGTCCTCTCCATACTATTTGAAATCCCAGTGATATAACACTATTTGAAAGCCAGAAAAGCAAAGGGACTAACACGTTGTCTATGTATATTACTGCGAGTCCATAGTTTCAATGATGACTCAAAATATTGGGCTATAGAAATTGCATAAAACACATATTGACTGTTCCAACAAACTCTTTATTTTGATGCCTTATTCAGTCAATACTGTAGTTATAGTCAAACAAAGAGTCATAAATGTCGAAGGTATGTACCATGAACAGCCTCTTAAAGCTTACCACACATCAAATAATCCCTTGAAAGTTACATATCCGTTATGTGAAAATACGATTCACGTGACTGACACACGATTGATGATGAAGCGTGAAATGGTTTCATGATCTTTGAATAGGCCTTAGACATTCAGAAGAACTTCTTGTTCTTGTTTACTTAAATTTGGTTCAATATTGATAAAAGCAACGCTAAAATATCAATATAAATCAACTGTTAATTTGAATACTCACAGAGCCATCTGCTTTCATGGGCGCTGCCATTGTTGTTTGGTGTGAAAATGCAAGAACCAATGACGGAGAAAATCCGGAAATAACGATTCCGAAATCTGAAGTCTGAACTTCGAAGTGTGAAGTCCGAAGTCGGAAGTCTGAAGTCTGAATATACCTCTCGCTTTCCGTACAATTGTCTAGTATTTTTTTATTATTTGATTTTCTTGTTCACTGAAATTGAATTGTACAATCATTCAGTTAATGATTCATTTCATGAAGATGGGGGGTGTCCCTAAAGCTAAATATATCTTGTCGCACATTTTATGTAAACTACTGTACATTTATCATCTGATGATAATTCATCATAGACTATTTCTTTTTAAATTATTGATGTACAACGGTTGTTTTGTCAATCAAATATCTGTCAAAGGTGTCAAATAAATGGCTTAGTGGGGTCCGTGTTACATCATGTTACCCCCCTTTTTTTTGTCCAATGTTGCCTATATCTCTCGATTGCACATTCTAGAAAATCTTTCGGTTTTCTCTAACGTTGTATTAAATGTGTTTTAATGTCCCTCAAAACCATTTGTTATTCTTCGTCTTCGTTCTGTGTCTTGTGTCCAATGTCGACTGTGCTCTCGGGATTGTCCATTCTTTTCGCCCCTTCGGTTTTCTTTAGCGTTGATTTATATGTGTTTCAACATGCCGCAAAACCATGGAAGGTTCTATTATTAGTATTTAATTTAAAAAATCTACCCAGATTAACTATTAACTATTACCTTTACATTGTCATTCAATTGTTATATATGCTTAACCACACACAAAACAAAACTAATATTCCGAAGGCATACAATAAAGAAGGGCAACGCAAAGCGTGACGTATCCGCTCGCCTACAATTTTACCTGGTGACCTTGATATTTGACCCATGATCTTCAAAAATCAACAGGGTTCCATATTTTCTTAAGGACTAAGTAAGTATCCACTTTGGCCAAAATCCATTGAAGAATGTGGAGTCTAGAGTGTTCACAAGGATGTTACGGAAGGATGGACGGAAGTTACAATATCCCTTTGCAACTTCGCTGGCGAGGGGATAATAAGTGAATCTTTATATTATTTATGCGACACGACTCCTGTGAAAGACAGCATGTTTCACAATTACTAGCACATATGTAATCAATTTCTGTCCATGGTACAGTAAGTGTCTGTTGAAGCTACTTGCATCCATTTTGCTGTGTAAGAATTGTATTGCTAGTTTTCTATATTTGACGGGTGCTGGTTTGTGCATTAAGTTTAATTCGTTGTGAACCTGTTAACTTTCCTCATTCATGACTTTTCAACAGGTTTGTAACAAGAGTAACACGATGGGTGCCACTATTGGAGCAGGAACGGCTTACCCTTCCAAAAGAAAAAGGACAAAAGGATAAACAACTATCTACAAAAAAATGAGCAACATGAACCCCATTAAAACCGGGGTTGAACTCAGGTGGAGCATTTTTGTTTTTTGTAGATCGTTGTTTATCCTCATTGTATTGTTTGTCCTTCGATTTACGGATTCTGATTACCCTTTTGTTATCTTAGATTTACGGATTCTGATTACCCCTTTGTTATCTTCAAACTCTTCTAAATAAAACATTCTACAATACTATAGAGGAATAGAAATCGTAGATGATTATTAAAATGATTATCAATTAAAATTGAGGTTATTTTGCACGTTCCATTACAGCACGACATTCCCAGGCAGATTGTCCATATAAATTTAAGCCTGATGGCAACAGCTGTTATTTGATCGTTACTAATGTTCTGGTAACATGGTTTGAAGCATATATATATTATATATACGTCTGAAAATTAAACCAAAGTGTTAGAATTAGATCTTTGAGCTGACAAATGTTTGTTCTTCCCTCGACGGAATTTGAACTCACACCATTGATACACTGCGACACCAATCGCTTAGTACTATGTTCATCGCTCTAGATCACTCGGACACATCTGCTATATAAAGGATATAGCTTGATAGTCGAAGTTTTACCTTTTCTCATAAATCTAGGGATAGACATAAGACATGTGACTAAGCGAAAGAGGTTATCAGACGCCGTATATCGACGACGAACAGACAACACAATGGCCAAAGAAAAAGTACACAACTCTTTTCCGCAATCAACAAAACATGTCTTTTCGAGTGGATGGAACATGGAACTCTCCAAACACTTTGTCCATTATGGTCCAGGATCTGGCTTTCTGTATAATAATCTGATATTGACAACCCATTGAGAGAGCACCTATGTCCACCATCACGGGACACGCTGGGCAACTCTGTGGATTTGCGCCATGAAAATATTCACAAATACACAGCACGTTACTGGAAATACTTGCGTCTGGTATACGCTCAAAGCAAAAAGGTTGGATAAAATAATACTGATTTTCGGAAAAGGGAGACACAATATTAATATCAATAAAATCAACTGATTTTTGTGATATATAAGCAGAGGTTTAACGTCTTGCTTTATCGATCAATTGAGACTATGTAAATACATATGAATGGACTTAAATTAAAAACAAATAACAGAGATTTCATCTTGTCAGGTCAAAATGTCATGCACGAGATATTTTTATTAGCGACATCTACAAAATTACGTGTATTGTAACAGTATCGAAGTAGATAATCTCCGTAACATACTAATAACATTAAGGAAACTTTTTCAATCGATTATTAACAACATAACATAATTTATGGATTCGACAGACTTAGTTAGATTGAGTGTACCATGTCCCGAGTTAGATGTTCATATCACTATACCAATGGTGTTAGAATTAAATGCCGAGCGACTTTTGTCCGAGATAGAGCGTATTTTACAATCTTATGAACAGTTCGTGTTAGATGAAAGTCAACTCATACAAGCCTATCACCAAATACGGCGTGGGTTCGCGCCTGGCTTTGTAAATTACAAAAAAGGGTGCACTCGACTCGCAGCCGCAAGTGATAAAGTTTACAAGTTGCTTGCCCAGGGTCGGTAGTTCTCTCCGGGTACTCCGGCTTCTTCCACCACTAAAACTGGTCGTCATGATATAGCTGAAATATTGCTGACAGTAGCGTTAAACACCAAAAAAAGCAAATCAAATCAAAGCAAATCAAATCGTAATATGATCTGTGTGTTGTCATTAAATTTTCATATGAAAAATTTATTTACACCCTAAAAATACTTAGGTCACGAGCAAACTTTGTAACTTATAATATGGATACTTTATACTTCTCCATCTGTTAGTATCAAAAACAAAATGAAATATGAAGTTGGTCTGTTTAGATATACATACAGGGATATGCTGTGTATTTGTAGTTTATAACAATGATTCATTGAAACAATGCATCGCATCTTAAAAGTTAAAAGCTAAAGGTAAAATTTATATAGGATAATATCTGCATTGTATATGCAATCTGTGTAGAGCTTAACGTTAAATATAAAAAATACCTCAAAATAATTCAAAAGTAAGTAACAGTATATTTTTGACACCACTCAAGGATGACCCTTAAAATACCCCGGGCTTATTACCAAGGTGGTGTTTTTAGTAATTTCTTACCGTATAACAACAATTGTGAAACAAGATTTTCATGCAGTTTAGGTTATGGTTATAGTGTTTAACGCCACTTCCAACAATACTTCAATTATATCTTGGCGGACAGTTTTATTGGTGGAGGAAACCGGAGTACCCAGAAGAAACCACAGACCTGTCGCAAGTCACTGACAAACTACATTACATAATGTTTTATCGAGTACTCCCCGCCATGAACGGGGTTTGAACTCAAAACGTTAGTGGTAATAGGCACTGATTGCATATGTAGTTGTAAATCCAACTACCATGCGATCACGACCACGACGCCTCACCTGAACGAGATTCGAACTCAAAACTTTAATGGTGATAAGCACTGATTGCATAGGTAGTTGTAAATCCAACTATCATACGACTACGACGTCCCACCATAAGCGGTTTAGGAAGTATATTTTGATCATCGTGGTAGTCTAGCTGTCTGTATTTTTGAGGGCGAGGGCACATTTCAAACAGTCGTGAAGAATAACTTTCTTATGTGAAGACATGTGTAATAATGGAAGAAATAATAATAAATATGTGATTAACACTAGTATAACAAAAAAACACTTTTGTCATGGAATTTCTAAAACACACCTTACTTATCAGAAAATATGCTTTTTTGCTTTGGCTATAAAATACGAAGGAAGTTTATGAATGTAATGTTTTTGTATTACTGACATCAAACAGTGATTTACAGTGTATTTTATTTCCATTTACAGCGCGTATATGATATTACCATAACCGTCTAGATGCCTTAAGTTGCATTTACTAGAACGGGAGTTGCATTTTTGATTTTGGTCCATTTGCACTAAATTCTTTGAAAATGTAAACAATGCGATTTTCTTATACGTAACACTACATCGGAAAAGTTCTTTCATTTTAAATTTAAATTAAAAGCTGTAATTTGACCCAGTAACATTTGTCCAAATCCAAGACCAGGTTTCGATCAGCGAGTGCAATAAAGCATGATAAAATGTCATCGTACATGCAAATATGGAAAATGATTGTCAAAATGTTAGAAGGGATAAAGGTCTTATAAAATCAAGAAATAATAAAAGGCTTCATTTTGTATTTTTCCCATTGTTGAGGTCAATTTCTGACCTTATCATGCCTACTCCTGTCCGTTTTGTCAACACACGTCTGTTCTGTATAATATTATAATCGATTGCATTTCCGTTTTATTTAACTTATTTTTTTTTCTTTTTGTATTTTAATTTGTGCTTGTTTGTTTGTTTGTTTGTTTGTTTCGTTTTCGTCCACATGTTGTCGTCCTTTTTCGTAGTTTTACATGAATCTTTTAATCAAATAACTGTTAAAACATTTTTATGATACGGAGTTTAATCTATTTTTTGCATTGGCATCTAAGTCATTACTGTGTTCATATGAGTCTTTGTAACGTCAGTAACGAGAGGTCACCTTTCGTGTTGCTCAATACTGTAAATTCAGAAATTAATGCGAAAAATGCGACTGGTCGGCGATCGCAATAATTAAACCTTGCAGTTTTAATGTTCATTTTCTTGACCAGTTTCTGTTTGATTTATCTCCCTTTTCTAATACAGGTAAGATCGACTGGTGCATGTTATAGATTACTGACACGTAGGAAGTGGTGAAGCGTGTACATGTTTATTGATTGTTTTGATTACAATTTCCTGTGTAAATATGTCTAGGGACACAAATAAAGTATGTATTTTAACATCTGTTTTTCAAAATAATGACTTGTCAGTTTGTTTCATTCGATGTGTTTTCATCGTAAGGGTAGATAAAAAATATTTTAGTTTCTCATCGATCTAATTATATAAAAACTGTGTTAATAAATGCCCGATTTTTATTTTATTTTATATTAGCACGGACCTCAGGTTTGTAGTGGTTATTGGCGGCTTTTCTTTTAACCCCACGTTTGGTGGTCATGGTTGTCTTGTCGGTGGCAAGGGCGTTGACGAACTCGGTATTATCAGCTTTCATTATATGAGCAGCTGCTTTGCTTGTAGCTTTATCAGGGTCTGGTAGACGTAAGACAATGTCATCTGGAGAGCGTTTCTTAGTGACAAACTTCCACATAGACATGTTGAAACGTTAATGATTGCTCCCCCAAAAATTAATCTATTTATGACATTTTTTTAATTTCTAATTAATACCGTAAAATTAATTCAGCAATATTTTAGCAATATTTTATTTTAAAATATCACTTTGAAAAAGGCCGACTAAAATTTGTTTGTAAAACTGAGCTTGTTCCGATAAAAGATTCATACAAGCCATAATTCTTTTAAACTACCGTTTTTGTTTACTTTTTTATTTTGTACACTTCAATTGATCTTTCTTTGAAATTTCATTAACCTTTATATCACTCAAGCCAAACTCCAAGCCTTCGGATGTTTAATTACTGTCGACTCGGCACGTGACTAAAGCTCACCTGTTACAAAAGTTTCTAGATCCCCACAAGCACGCTTTGATCGATAAATACATTTCCAACATGTGGAAAGCTTTCTAGATTCCCAATCACGTGAAAAATGTGTGTACAAAGGCCAAGGGAAATGTGTATTCACTTTGATAAAGGTAAACATGACAGTGGCTTACAAGGGGATTAACGACATACAAATACGAAAACGAAAACGCACGTTTAGATAAAAATTTACATCGATTTTTTATCTTCTTTATCTTGCCGCGTCGCAATAATTAAACCTCGCATTTTTGCCGGCGGTTGAGGAATCGCAATAATAAATGCACGCATTAATTTCTGAATTTACAGTATTTAGTTTACTCTGTAGTGTTCAAAAGATCGTCGTTTGTCCTTCGGGTCAAACCAAAGACCATAAAACTATACGGTTCGTCTTTACCGTCTTTAGCGTCTTGTCTTATTTACGTTATTTTTGTTTGTTTACGTATAGTGGTGTACAACACACATTGTGTTGTGTTTTTGTTTTGTTTGTCTTCGTTTTGTGTACCATGTGTTGCCAATTTCTCTGGATTGTCCATTTTGTATTGCCAGTTCGGTATTCTCTAACGTTTATGCAATAAAAGGAATAGAATACCGGACGTCTAAATCAGAATATTATTTTGTCTACTAACGTTCTGAACAGCTTCAAGCACAATTCCCATTCTTTGAGATATTAAGTTTTGCAAAAATATTGAAATCCTCCGTAACCTATTTCACAATAAATTTCTATTTCTGTGCAATTTTTTAACCTACGTTCTGGTTTGCTGTTTTTAGATTTGTTTTGTATCAAGAATACACCTGAACATCTGCTCTCTTGACGTTTATCAATTAATTTGCATAAAAACAAGAAGAGAAAACAATACATAGAAAATTTACGTACATTGTCGGCAAACGTAAAATTTCTTCGTACGAGATTTAGAAACAGGACGGAAAACGAGTAATAATAGGGTACGAAGAAATTTTAGATGTCTAGTAGACTAGAAAGCAAGATTTATACGTATATCTTTTTATTGTCAGTAAATGTACTGATTGCAGCACAAATCTTGATCATTCGACTTTAAAGATAATTTATTTGAAGCATTTTTACTCTAGGCTCAGGCTATGCTTTATAATGTTTAACACAGCTTACAACAATATTTCAGTTGTATTGTGGCGGTCAGTTTTATTGGTGGAGGAAATCAGAGTACACGGTCGGGATCGTATGGTAGTTGGATTTATAACTACCTATGAAATCAGTGCTTATCACCACTACCATTGTGAGTTTGAATCCGGGTCAGGCGAGGTGTTCTTCATAGAGCATTATGTAATACAATTTGTCAGTGACTTTCGGCAGGTCGGTGGTTTTCTCCGGGTACTCCGGTTTCCTCTACCAATAAAACTGACCTCAACGATGTAACTGATATATAGTTGAAAGTGGCATTTACCACCATACCATAAATCCTAACCCCTGTTTGCAAGAAAAACTTGAAGATGCCTAATGGAGTAATAAGAAAATATCAATCAAGGAAGGAGAGACAAGTCACTACTCAGAAAACAATTGAGTAACACGAGTCACAATAAAAACTTGGCATGAACTCAGGCGCTACGGTCCAGGCATGCGTGAAATCGTCGTCTGACAAGTGAACTCAGGCGCTACTGTCCATGCCAGCGTGAACTCGTCGCGTGACAATAGCTGCAATACTGTAAGACAACAATTCATCAATTATAATATTTCAAGAATTAAAATTTGACTAACATTTTTATCCAAATTTCGGTCAAGCACAAATTTTCGTTCGTTAATCTTCCTAGCTGATCATGCGCCATGTTCGCATCCATTTTCATTCGCGTTTAAATATTTTTACATATTTTTATAAGGTTCCCAGTTTAAAGGACACCACATGACTGTGTACTATCTTTGTGCTGAAACTTCCGGGTTTAAATTTAACTTGATCTCTTTAAGTTAAGAAAAGACTGTTTAAATATATAATACACATTAAACGTACTAGTTTTCAATCAAGGAATTTGTATAGACAATTAATTGTATTTGACATTCATTACCCAGGTAAGACAAACACTTGTTATTTTAATATTCAAATATAGAAATTATGAGACATAATGTATTCGTGTAAGTACAAATTATGAGACATGATGTATTCTTGTAAGTACAAATTTTGTGTATCTTACTTAAGGTTTTAATTTTCAATTTCCATCCACAAAACACTTAATTCCACCGAGCAATCAAATCCAGCTTAACTCATTGAACACAAAAAAGGGGGCACATGACATTTGTTTAGCCACAAAACACGAATTCCACCAATATCAATAAAAGGAACAATCGCATCTCACCTTAACTCACTGGCATCAAAAAAGGACACAGTGACATATGATGCATGTTGGAAATTCAGATAATAGCTTGGTACATGCACAAAAATGTGGCGGATTTAAACCGGTCAATGGGATCCCAACTTTCCCTCTTGATATAACTGGATCTCCAACGGGAATATATATATATATTTTAAAAATTAGAATTAAAACAGAATTCTGGAACTTCAATCATATTTTATATAGCACAAGCGCTTTCACTGTTTACACAGATCATCAGGTACAATAAATAATTCAAATGTTTTTCATATTAGTAAACAATATAAAGACGTCAACAATAGAGTGACGTTATAACTATATATGTTGGAAAATTTTCGGGAAACAATTCTGCATCATTTATCATGTAAACCCGGCTTTAAAATATTGATTAACAGTTTTTCCTTTTCTCCTCTTAAAGAATTTCCGCCGTGAACTTTATATAACGGGAAAATACGGAAATGTCCTCCCGAACATTGACGGAAATGTTCATTGGCACGCAGTATTGTAAGTTTGGGATTATTCATCTGCTGTCGATGTAAAGTCATTCTAGACTTTAATTCCATTCGTGTTTCCCCGACATAAAACTCTTCACAGTTTTTACATATAATAGAATATATCACATTTTTTGTTTTACATGAAATATTTTGTTTAAGTTTAAAGTGTTTACCGTTTTTGAAAGTAAATTCACACGAATTAACAATATCGGGGCATGTTTTACACCTTTTATCACTGCCATATCGAACTATTAGCGACATCACGTGACTTTTGTGACGTGACTTCCGGTCAACTATACACTAAAATTTTAACCTTGAGAGCTACGGAAGGCGCTAGAAAATTGACAATGTCTTGTAAAATACACAATTTAAGATTACTTTGCATCTTTCTCGATAATCAGTAATAGTTACCTGATCGATAAATAATAATCTTTTCAGTTTAAATCGATGGGAAATTACGTCCCTGGACTTTCGTAAAATCAATACTTTTTTCTCGATTTTACCGTTATTTGTATGTAAAATGCCTCGACCCCTAGTACTTTAATTGAAAATTCCACGATTCCTGGTAAATAATTGATAGTTTTGCATCTTCCTGCAAGTAGTTGACATGTGGAAATGTGGAATTGTTACGTTTATATCAGTTTAATTTTACATCCTGTCTCGTCCCTAGACGTTTGAAGTTCATCAATTTTTTGACAACAACGTACAAACTTAACAAAGAATGCACGGTGATTGAACTTTAAATCGCTATTAAAAAAAAATCTGCTCAATATTTAAAAATTATGCTGATATCCACATAATCTTGAAATGTTTATCGATAAGAAAATGTTATTTGTATCAGTTTAAATTAACGAGAAAATACTTCCAAATTATTTTTTAAAAAGTGCATTAAAACCTCGATAAATCATGTACAATCCCTATTAATTTACGGTAATTTGTAAATTCAGTCGTTCGAAATATGTCAAATTTGATCAATAAAATTAATATGACAAAACATATGCTGATATCCTGTAGAAACTGAATAATAATTCTTTCCGAAAATCGAGTTCCTAACAGTTTAATTTGTGTTCTTATTACTTCCAATTTTATTTGAAAATGACAAAATTTTTAAGATCGAACAAGAAAAATCCAACATGGCGGAGCTCACCGGAAAAGTGTTCATGTTTAATAGTACACGGATTTGACAGATTATATCATCTATTTCACTCATTTATTCATGATTCTTTAAAAATATTCCACCTGATTAAAAATATTTCATGTCAAGAGTGTGCATTTTCCTCTTTAGCCACTTTGTGGACACGCCGATAATATAACGTTTGTTTGTAATTTATAACACTTGGCTTGATACTGTCCTTGTAATTTTTCTGGATTACAGATATTTTTTTCTTGCAATTATGTAAATTGTTTCGAGAAGTCAAGGTCCGCACAGGGGAGTACAATACATCTTAATTAATTATACACAAAGCCATAAAAATGGCAGAACCCCCGGTGCGTTTATTTCCTGTATTATTGTACAGGTAAATAATTTCACACACTTTTTTAAAATAATATAATTCGACCAGTTAAAATGACAACAAAAATGTAGCATTATACGATTTTAGCTATCCTGTTAAACAAAAACTACATTTTTTTTCACAGGAACAAAAGCTTTATTAACAAACAAACAAAGAAAAAAAAAAGAAAAACATTATGCATCCCGCTTTCGGCTAACCTTTCCAACTCCTAAACGATTATTTCGTGTTCCAAAATCTTTTGTAGCCTCGAGCATAGGAATATAATTTTCTAAATCTTCACTTTTGGCTGCAAGAATGCTTACTGTTTTGAACCGATTTTTTTTAATGGAATAATTTTAATGTAAAAGTTACTTTAAATAATTCATCTGAATATTTGCTTTCAGATCAATTAATGAATTCAATGATTACCTAAAAAATGCATTTTACATGTTATATCAGTACAATATATGACCAAAGACATATTATTTTATATGTTTCTGATATTAACGGGTTATCGAAAGCTAGATCATAATTAATTTAAATTACATTTTCTAGTAATCGAACCTGATTATGACTGGTATGTTGCATAGTTCCGGAGAAAATATAGGTACCAGTCGAAAAGTAATTACAGAGTTATCGAACCTAATTATGATCGTAATGGTTGAATATGATTTCTGTACGGACACTGTCGTTTTAATAGAATCAAACTTTGAAGATGATAATATACGTTTGAGATTTTTAGATTGTCGTTCACTGTTTATGATCTTCTTCTTCTGTAGAACATTATCCATGGTTTGGCTTAAATTATTTTAAATTTTCATATTTTCAAGTCTGTGGTGTTTGGGAAGGATGGAAAGGGGATTTCTTTCAAAAACAGACTTAAAGGGCATATAAATTGGCGAAAAGTAAGAAATGTTAACGTAATTTCAATGGATGAAAGTATTTAGCCAGTCAAAATGACTCGTTTACGCATGGGAAAGTTTACACAGATGTAAAGTGGTTAACCCAGCTTTTGTACGACCTCCGATTTTCACGCCGTTTTGTTTTGGTTCGTGTAAGGTACCTCAGCAGTTCGGAGGCCTACACTAACAATTTGGGTCTCTTTGGAAAGGAAAATTACTTGGCTTTTGACTAGTGAAAACATTTTTTGTAAATATTAAGGATATCAGTTATACATGTAAATGTCAATATTGTTGGTTATGGAAATTAAATATTATACAAGTTTAAACGATGAAGATTGTCAGTGACCTCCGGCCAGCTGATTGTTTTTCTCATGGTACTCCGATATCCTCCAACTGTAAAGCTTACCTCCACGATATAACTGACATATTGGTGAAAGTGAAATAACCATAAATTAACGGCTAAATATATAATCTATATCAAACTACATGTACTGCTTTTATACTATGTGCCAGGGTTAGCGTTATTGTTATTTATCGTGGCGGTCAATTTTATTGGTGGAGAAAATCGGAGTACCCGGAGAACACCACGGACCTGCCGCAAGTCACTGATAAATTTTATCACATAATGTTGTATCGAGTACACTTTGCCATGTTAAGACCCTTTGGCTTTCTTGCTCCGAAAGATATTTAAATTATTTGACTTTGCGGGTACCTAAGCAATATGTGTATCAGGGAAAACCGTGGTATGAATGATATGTAACATGAAACAATGAAATCTCACATCTAGGTCGTTGATTATTACACGGCTCTCTAGCTAAGAGTAATAAAACTACAGCCCAGATTTAAAGTGTGCAATATTTCGTATCTGCTTGTATTATTTCACAGTTCTAAGGTGTTGTCTACATTCTGGTAAATAAACCATAAAAAGATCAATAAGGGTAAAAACAAAATTACCGAACTCCGAACAATCTACCAAAGGGAAAGTAACAACTCATAAGTATATAAACAGACAAATCAGTCAACAAAGGAAAATAATGTATTCATGTCACAATTACGGTTATTCCAGAGACGCGTCGTGTGCACTAAATTATGTATCAGTTTGTTTCCATTTCGTCTCAGTTGGGTGATTACATATGATAAAACAGTCCTTTTTCTCTTTGGTAGAGATTTTATGTTCAGATATACATCACTAAGGCAAAGAAGGAAGTCGTGTAAATTATGTGTCATTTGTTTGTTTTACAATTCAGTTGTAGTAGTAATGTGTAGTGTTACAATAATTTCAATAATACATATATTATGCATTTGGTTTACAATTTAAATGTAAATATTCTATCAGAAGGTCATAATGTATTAATGAGAATTAATTGTATATGCACAAGTACATTGTGTTTCTACATATAATGCATTTAAATATTTACAATTCTTATTGTAAGAAATGTTCAGGTAATTTACAACTACCTATACAATCAGTGCCTATTACAACTAAAGTTGTGTGTTCGAATCTCGATCAGGGCAAGGTGTGCAACATTATGTGATAAAGTTTGTCAGTTATTTGCGACAGGTCTGTGGTTTATATAAACCATAAAAGGATCAAAGGAAAAGAATGTATTCATGTCACAATTATGGTTATTACAAAGACGCGTCGTGTGCACTAAATTATGTATCGATTTGTTTCCAGATCGTCTCAGTCGGGTAATTACAAATAATATAACAATCCTATTTCTCTTTGGTAGAGATTTCATGTTCAGATATACCTCTCTAGGTAAAAGTAGGAAGTCGTGTAAATTATGTGTCATTTGTTTGTTTTACAATTCAGTTGTAGTAAGGGAACAGTCATTATTTAAAACAAAAATCACTTCAAAATAATATTATTATTATAATGATGAAGAATGTCATTGCCGAATAATAACATGACACTTCGCAATCACCTCTTTCATGTAAATCTACTGGATGCGCCAGCACATCTTCTTTTCTTTCTTTCTTACCTTGCCTCCTGACTTTTTGATCGAAACTATGTGGAAGCACATGCACCCGTGCCTCCGCATAGCTACGCCCCTGGGTCACAGTATAAGAAAAAGACCCCCCCAGAGTTTTGGCAAATTGAAAATTGACCCCCACACAAATTTTATAATATTTGTTTTCACCCCCCCCCTCCAAATGGACAAATAACATAGTATTATTATATATAATATGTGAGAAGACATCTCAAGAATATACCTCTATATGACCATTGCTAAGTACCCATACATTATATTTAAATGGAAAATTATTTATATAGAGAATAAATAAAAAGAACTGAGCATTTGCAAAGTCTTGACATGCTCTCATGCTTAGCATAATTTTCTCCTTAATAGCATTACTTTTTATTCTACAGCCCTCTATAGCTTGCAAGCTGTTTAGTATGACTCTCACTTATTGTTGGATGCCACATTGTAATCTATTGTTGCTTTATAATTTGATAGTTGGACTTCTGTATTGTGGTCTCATTGACATTTATGCAACTTTTTTT
>MJUT01034140.1:191814-205594 GCA_002080005.1 Gigantidas platifrons
TGTTACTCGATCTTTAATTTTTTGTGTAGTGTTGTGTAGACATCTGTTTGTCCTTTTGCCAATTGTGTTGTCTATCCATTTTCGATTTACGGAATCTGATGACCTCTTTGGTATATTCAAACTCTCTTTCAAATAACAGAACGATAACCGTGAGTGAGTGATAATTGTTTAATGCCAAATGAGCAATGTTTCTGAGCTATTATGTATTGTACCATAAATACGCATTTTTCCTTGATGTTTTTATGCAGTAATCAACTTAAAAATAGTGAAGTTTTACAAACCATGGTCTAACATGAAGATCTTGATGTTATTCCATGATTTTGACATCACATGAGAATAATAGTTAAGTTTCTATGAAAGTGGGAGGAACCTACGTCATGGTTTAATATAAAGATCTACATGTTATTCCATGGTTAACACGAACCTCGACGAAAGTACCCAATATTGATTTCTGTTACAAACCATATATACCATGGATCTTACTCATGAACTTATTTAAACCAACTCATCCCTCGGATTCGTTGGTGTAAATTAGGTAATTCATAAGATCCATGGTATATATAATACTTGGCTAATCAAATACTAAACAATAAGATATAGAAATGGACAGATTCACTTTCATGGTTGTGTAACAAATTTAGCAAGAAGAAAAATCATGATAGTATATTTGATTATCATTCTCTTATAAACGGATTTTCGTTTCTTGCAGACCTGACTATGTTTGAACGAGGCGACATAACTACTGGTACAGGAAACCCTGTTCCGCCTGATTTATTACCACGTGACTATTCACATGGCGGTGATGATGATTCACCCCCACCTCCATTACCACCCAGGCCATCTATAGAAAATAAAGACAAATTTAAAGAAGACGAATTTGCAGAAGACGAAGATTATGAAGCACCTCCAATTCCGCAACAACCACTAAAGAAAGACACCAGACCTTCGTTACCGCTTCTTCCATATGAGACACTTCCCTCTACGGATTATGACCATATTTACGATGAGATTGATGCAGTCGAGAGTACAACGTTACCGTCTGCTAGCGGTGGTGTCGACGTGAACACAAATGAAGTAACTTCTCCTGAAAGTGGGTATAATTCTGCTAAGGAGAGTAAAGACAGTTGGTCCTTCGGTTCAACCGGGTCCTGTATAAGTAACAAGTCCGTTCAAAATATACAAGATATCTTAAAATCTCTTAATCTGTCAAAATACTGTGATGTCTTTAAAAAGCAGTTAATTGATGGTATTATATTAGAAGATCTCACGGAGCAAGCCTTGAGAAACGATTTTTCATTCATGCACGTTGAGGCTGTAAGGTTAATGAAATACGTACGAACTGGTCATGTACCAAAGTGACAGATTTTGTAATACGTATTTTTGTTCCTAAACTGACTTATTTTCATCATGTGCAGTCAAACTTGTATTAAGAGGTCACCATTGGCACCAAGAAAAAGTGGCTCTATAAGACAGGTGACCTTTTAAAAGACGTTCAATTCATATGAAATTTTCTAGGACAGGACAAGAAAAAAGTGACATTTTAATACAAGTGTCTGCTTAATAGAGGTGACCGTATAAGCAGATTTTACTGTATACAGTTGAACATCACTATGTAGAACTTAAGTCATTTCCATGTATAACCCATGCTGATAGAGTAACAATATTTCAGTTATATCGTGGCGGTCAGTTTTATTGGTGGAGGAAACTGGAGGACCCGGAAAAACCCACTGACCTGTCGCATGTCACTGACAAACTTTATCACATCATGTTGTACACCTCGGCCTGATCGAGATTCGAACTCACCCCATTAGTGGTGATAGGCACTGATTACATAGGTAGTTGTAAATCCAACTATCATACGATCACGGCCACGACGGCACCTCGATTATATTAAGTGCATGTATATGCTGTACCGCGGATAACTCCAATAAACGGCTAATTATAAATAGATTTGTATGTCTCTTCGGCTATGACACAAAGATGATGGGATGTATTTGTAGTTTACTTAGTATAATACTCCATTTTCCAATTCCAGACTTGATTCTAAAATTATACACTTTTTACATTTTATTATTTTAGTTATTTCCCTTACAGAGGACAAAAGTGTCAATTTCATGCAATATTCAACCAAAATGACATATATTTTTCTCATACTCTGTATAAAATTTAAATGTTCTAACAACTTTGCTATCAAGTTAAGCTCTATTATTTTACAAGGTTCAATTATCTATAAATTTTAAGAACATTTAACTCAAATTCTTAATCCTTTCTGTTGCTCTTGCATTGACCGGGAACAATTTTGTCCTCTGTAAGGGAAATAACTCAAATAATAAAATGTTAAAAGTGTATAATTTTAGAATCAAGTCGGGAATTAGCAAGTGGTGTATTGTGCAGATATATCACGGTGAGAACAAGCTAGATTCGACGGGGTGATGGTGATGTCAGCTTTGTATTAAACCAACACGCTTAGCTGTATTTTATAGTTCTAGCTCACTGAAATAACAGTCCTCTATTAGACATGTTGCTCCAATGAGACACATTATTCTGATTCCGACCCAATCAATCTTTGGTTTTACTACTTGATGATGCATGCTTAGCTGAGATGCAACAAATAACAATATTATATTCTTTGGTATGACTCGACCGGGACTGGAACCCACAATCTACCGCACTCGAGGTCAGTACACTGACCGAAACCCACGATGCGGTTCAAAATTCTAGTATATATTTCCAGATTAATACATATACTAAATATGCTATAAAAAAAGAAGAATTTTAGGATCCCAAAAGGGTAGCTAGAATCCGTACAGACAACACAATGGCCAAAAGAAAAAGGACAATCAACGATCTACAAAACATACGCACAAAACTAAATAACATACAACATTTCAATAGAGAATAAATCATTTTGCAATTTTACGAGAAATATCATGCAATACTAGTATGATAGAATTATGCCAATGCAAAAATCGTCAAAATTAATATAGAAATTAAATTCGACAAAACACGGAAATAGAGATGCACAATTAAAGATGACCATGTGGTCACCACTATTAAGCAGTCACCTGCATTAAAAGGTCACATGTTGCGTGTTCTGTCATAGAACATTTCATATTAATTGAACATCTTTTGAGAGGTCACCTGTCTTATACGACCATTTTTTCGTTATCCTCCCCATGGTGACTACTTAATACTGGTTCGTCTGAACATCAATAGCAGATTACTACAGATGCTGTGGGATTTCACGAGATGTACATGACTATGATAAAGTTTAGAATTCAACTAAAAAGCGAAGCTTAGGCCCATACAACTTAGTCTAAACACGCCACGTTTTATTGAGGAGTCATATATTATATGTCTTATAGTATCGATTTGGCATATTTCTACCATTTTTCTGTTGTATTTCTGGAAATGTCCCGACAGTGTGACAGTTGTCTTTTCATTTCATTACAATTTCACTTTGCAAAAGATATAAATAAAATCCAAATGCACATCCATCATCAAAATCTCAAAACGACATATATACCCATATGCAGCGTTAATCGATATATTTAAAGAATGTTCAACTGCAGGCTAAGAGGTGTTTCACACTCATTCTAAAGTATGGGTTATGCTTATTATTGATGATCCTACAGTGACTGTGAATTGTATAGCAGCAATAAATATGTTGTTCCTTTATATTAATTTGTGTCTGGCAAAAACGTAGATATCAAATATAGTGCACACGACGCATTTCTGGAATAACCTTCATCGGGTACGCTGTAAGTCAAAATATTTGAGAGTCAAATAATTTATGGGTCTTCGGGAGCAAGAAAACCAAAGGGCCTAAACAGGATAGCCACAATCGGCTAAGGTCAACATATGCCTCTAAGTGTAAAATGGGATAGTCTCTCATGTTCATTTACATCTATATCCTATATTGCTAATAATAGATGTATATTTTATATAATAACAGGTGTTCTCAATCCAGTTTATACATTGTTGGCTTTGTCCCCGAATATCTCTGTAGCTGCTATAACGGGATATACAGAAAAATCAAAGGAAGCTTTTCAAAGAGAAATTAAGTCGATGGATACATTTGTCGAAAAGAATGTCAAGTTTCAAGAACACGACGGTTGCCCAGGTAAGAAACTCCAATTAGGTCATATGAGGTGCCCAGGTAGGAAAACATAAGTAGGTCATATGGGGAGGTCAGGCAGGAAACCATAACTAGGTGATAATGAGGAGCCAGGTAGAAATATTACTAGGTCATAATGAGGAGCCCATGTAGATAGATAGAACTATGTCATAATGAGGAGCCCAGATAAGAAGCTATGACTAGGTCATAATGAGGAGCCCAGGTAGGACGCTATAACTAGATTGTAATGAGGCGCCCAGGTAGAAAAATATAACTAGGTAATATGAAGAGTCCATGTAGGAAGCTATAACTAGGTCATATGAGGAGCTCATGTAGAAACCTATAACCAGGTCATAATGAGGTGCCCAGGTAGGAAGCTATAACTAGATTGCAATGAGGAGCAAATGTAGAAAGCTATAATTAGAAAATAATAAGGAGCCCAGGAAGGAAACTAGACCTAGGTCATAATGAGGAGCCCAGGTAGGAAGCTATAACTAGATCATAAAGAGGAGCCCGGGTAGGGAACTATGACTAAGTTATAATGAGTAGCCCAGGTAAAAAACTATAACTAGGTCATAATGAAGAAGTGTAGCTTCATTCATCATCATAGACAATAGAAATATTAAATTGTAATATATTTTGGGGTGTTTGTACCTGCCAGGTGTTTAATATGTATATATATATTATTAGTGTGCCAAAAGCACAATCTAAATAAAATTAGGTGTTTGTTTTATCTTGTCCAATGTTTTTCGTTCGGTGATACACTAAAATGTAGCTACATTCCGTTCACCTACCATATGCCAAGAGCTGACTCCGATTATTCCATATATTACGGGTTATGGTATTTAACGCCACTTTCAACAATATTTCAGTTATATCGTGATTGTCAGTTTTATTGGCGGAGGAAACCAACCGGAGTAACCGGGAGAAAACCACCGACCTGCAACAAGTCACTGTCAAATTGTATCACATAATGTTGTATCGATTACATCTCGTATGAGCGAGATTCGAACTCACACCTTTAATGTTGATAGGCACTGATTGCACCGGTAGTTGTAAATCCAACTACTATACGATAACGACACATGTTTAACTCCATGTGTTTAACTGTCTTCTATATGATTGGGGGTGCAATGATGAATGAAAGGTTATATGACAAGACCCCGAAAAGGCTGTTGATCGATGGAAGAGGTACATCGTTGGGTAAGGTGGTTAATTCTAATAATATTAGAGTTATATCATGGAGTTCAGATTTACATTACTGCTCAAATTCAGGAATTGATTACCCCTCCGGAGCACCTTAGTTCACCCCATGATTATTAGTAGTGTTCCTGTTACTCGATCTTTAATTTTTTGTGTAGTGTTTTGTAGACATCTGTTTGTCCTTTTGCCAATTGTGTTTTATGTCCATCTTTGACTTACGGATTCTGATGACCTCTTTGGTATATTCAAACTCTCCTTCAAAAAACAGAATGATAACCGTGAGTGAGTGATAATTGTTTAATGCCAAATGAGCAATTTTGCTGAGCTATTATGTATTGTACCATAAATACGCATTTTTCATTTGATGTTTTTATGCAGTAATCAACTTAAAAATAGTGAACTTTTGCAAACCATGGTCTAAGATGAAGATCTTGATGTTATTCCATGATTTTGACATCACATGATAATAATAATTAAGTTTCTATGGAAGTGGGAGGAGCCTACGTCATGGTTTAATATAAAGATCTACATGTTATTCCATGGTTAACACGAACCTCGACGAAAGTACCCAATATTGATTTTTGTTACAAACCGTATATACCATGGATCTTACTCATGAACTTATTTAAACCAACTCATCCCTCGGATTTGTTGGTGTAAATAAGTTAATTCATAAGATCCACGGTATATATAATACTTGGCTAATCAAATACTAAATAATAAGTTATAGAAATGGACAGATTCACTTTCATGGTTGTGTAACAAATTTAGCAAGAAGAAAAATCATGATAGTATATTTGATTATCATGCTCTTATAAAAGGATTTTCGTTTCTTGCAGACCTGACTATGTTTGAACGAGGCGACATAACTAATGGTACAGGAAACCCTGTTCCGCCTGATTTATTACCACGTGACTATTCACATGGCGGTGATGATGATTCACCCCCACCTCCATTACCACCCAGGTCATCTATAGAAAATAAAGACAAATTTAAAGAAGACGAATTTGCAGAAGACGAAGATTATGAAGCACCTCGAATTCCGCAACGACCACTAAAGAAAGGCAGCAAACCTTCGTTACCGCTTTGTCCAGATGAGACACTTCCCTCTACGGATGATGACCAGATTTACTATGAGTTTGATGCAGTCGAGAGTACAACGTTACCGTCTGCTAGCGGTGGTGTCTACGTGAACACAAATGAAGTAACTTCTCCTGAAAGTGGGTATAATTCTGCTAAGGAGAGTAAAGACAGTTGGTCCTTCGGTTCAACCGGGTCCTATGTAAGTAATAAGTCCGTTCAAAATATACAAGATATCTTAAAATCTCTTAATCTGTCAAAATACAGTGATGTCTTTAAAAAGCATTTAATTGATGGTATTATATTAGAAGATCTCTCGGAGCAAGCCTTGAGAAACGATTTTTCATTCATGCACGTTGAGGCTGTAAGGTTAATGAAATATGTACGAACCGGTCATGTACCAAAGTGACAGATTTTGTAATACGTATTTTTGTTCCTAAACTGACTTATTTTCATCATATACAGTCAAACCTGTATTAAGAGGTCACCATTGGAACCAAGAAAAAGTGGCTCTATAAGACAGGTGACCTTTTAAAAGACGTTCATTTCATATGAAATTTTCTAGGACAGGACAAGAAAAAAGTGACATTTTAATACAAGTGTCTGCTTAATAGAGGTGACCGTATAAGCAGATTTTACTGTATACAGTTGAACATCACTATGTAGAACTTAAGTCATTTCCATTTATAACCCGTGCTGATAGAGCAACAATATTTCAGTTATATCGTGGCGGTCAGTTTTATTAGTGGAGGAAACTGGAGGACCCGGAGAAACCCACTGACCTGTCGCATGTCACTGACAAACTTTATCACATAATGTTGTATACCTCGTCCTGTTCGAGATTCGAACTCACCCCATTAGTGGTGATAGGCACTGATTACATAGGTAGTTGTAAATCCAACTATCATACGACCACGGCAACGACGGCACCTCGATTATATTAAGTGCATGTATATGCTGTACCGCGGATAACTCCAATAAACGGCTAATTAGAAATATATTTGTATGTCTCTTCGACTATGACACAAAGATGATGGGATGTATTTGTAGTTTACTTAGTATAATACTCCATTTTCCAATTCCCGACTTGATTCTAAAATTATACACTTTTTACATTTTATTATTTGAGTTATTTCCCTACAGAGGACAAACGTGTCAATTTCATGCAATATTCAACCAAAATGACATATATTTGTCTCATACTCTGTATAAAATTTAAATGTTGTAACAACTTTGCTATCAAGTTAAGCTCCATTATTTTAGAAGGTTCAATTATCTATAAATTTTCAGAAAATTATACTCAAATTCTTAATCCTTTCTGTTGCTCTTGCATTGAACCATTTTGTCCTATGTAAGGGAAATAACTCAAATAATAAAATGTTAAAAGTGTGTAATTTTAGAATCAAGCCGGGAATTGGAAAATGGCATATTGTGAATGCTAAATGTAAGCAGAATTGTGAATCGGTGTATGACAGTTTTAGAGACCAGTAGTTTTTTTTTTTCACAAAAAAAATACGATAATTAATTATCGTTAGTGTAAAATTAAGATCATGAAGAGTTTCACGGAAAACAAATATACGATAATGGTTAGTGCAAAATTTGTCGTTCGTCTATGTAATTGTTAAATTTGCATTAATAGCTAGAAATGATAAATTTGTATTAATAACTAATATTGTTAAATTTGTATTAATAACTAGAATAGTTAAATTTGTATTGATAACTAGAATTGTTAAATTTGTATTAATAACTAGAATTGCTAAATTTGTATAAATAACTAATATTGTTAAATTTTTATAAATAACTAGAATTGCTAGATTTGTATTAATAACTAAAATTGTCAAATATACATTCATGCTCTATTTGTATAATAGATACTGATATGGAGGGCAATATCAAGATAAACAGACTGTCCAAGGGTCGTGGTACTGACCAGTGGAAATTATATTGTCTGAACCGGAGGCGAGGGAAATATCAGTTCCACTGTCCGCACCGCGACCCAAGGACAGTCTGTCTATTCTGATATTGCCATCCATATCAGTAACTATTGTGGTTATTGCATTGAAGAATTGAGTCTGACACATATCATATAACTGCTCAGAACACATAAATCTTGCAAGGAACATACAAGATGCCCTATCAGTAACTATTGTGTTATTCTATTGAATATCAGAGTCTGACAAACAGAATATAAATGCACAGAATTGTTTCAAGGAATCAAGAAACTAATAAGAACTGCAATGTTATATGCTGATATACACCGATCCAAAGATCCAATGATATAACACCAGTCAATACACGGTTTTTGGACCGGTCCATATCAGTACCACAGTTAATATCGCGGAATAGTGAAGGTTACATGGAGAGATTCGACCAATTAAATGTATGCTTTTTATTCTGATATGCAATAACAAATAATGTTGTAACTTATTGTATACAGGAGAAGACTTAATAAGTTTGCTGAACTTGTGTCTTACCCTTTTTGCACATTTCAGTAATAAAATATGTTTAAACTAAAAAAACATTGCTCCCCTCTAGGTTTGTGCATATGTATATCCCTTTTCATTCATATTGTTCCTCTACCCACAAGACTACTAAAAGCGAAAGGGGGTCAGATGATTAATAACACGCTTCCTGGCGCCTTTGCGTTACATATGCATTTTATATCAATTCTGGCAATTGAATTGACCTTATCTACCAGTAACTGATTTTGAATAAGTAAATCATTATTTTACCCTTTTGAGATGGGTTAGGGTTATGATGTTTAACGTCACTTTCAACAATTTCTCAGTTATATCGTGGCCATAAGTCACTGACAAACATTATCTTTTGAAGAAGTCAAATATTTTCAATTGAGTTCAGTTAAAATAGCATTTCTCTCGTATCTAATCATTTCATAATTTTCAGCTTTGATAGTAAACACGTACATATCGAATTTAATTCCCATGGGGCCTTTATTTTGGAATAACTTTCATCGGGTTCGCTCATAATCAAATGATTTGAAGGCCAAATAAAATACCCTAATGAGTTTACGCCCATACAATGTGTCACACGAAGCGTTTTATCTTGCCAGCAATTCTCTATATCATGTACGGAAATTGCATACATTTTGTATTTTTGGCAAATTTATTCCGTGAAACTGTAAACGATCTACTTAGAGTTAATTATTTATATGTTATTTATTTTAATTTTCATTGTATTTTGTCAATATATTGTTACATGTTGCGTCTTAGATTTTTTTAAGTCATGATTTCCCACCATATCGTGTTCAAGCACATGTTTTAGCTACAGTGCAGTGCTTGTAGTTAATGTATTGTAAAATGCTATTTGTAATTATATAAAGAAATAAATTCAGCCTTTGTGATAATTACGTTTTATATTAAGCCTGTCTTTGAAAATCTGTAATGGTCGTGATCGTATGGTAGTTGGATGTATAACTACATATGCAATCAGTGCATATCACCAATAAAGTTGTGAGTTCGAATCCCCTCAGGCGAGGTGTACTGAATACAACATTATGTGATAAAGTTTTCAGTGACTTGCGAGGGGTCGGTGGTTTCTCCGGTTTCCTCCACCAATAAAACTGACCGCCACGATATAACTGAAATATTGTTGGAAGTGGTGTTAAACATCATAAACCAAACCAAACAATGAAAATCTTTAACAGTATCTTTTCTTTCTGTGAACGATATTATATGGGCATTTTAAATATTGTTCCGGTTACATATATTTGAACGGTTTATTTGTTGAAGAAACCGGAGTTATCGATGAGAAACACAGACCTGTCGCCAGTATTAGATACACTTTATCAAAAGCTATTGTACTGTCCATGTTTATGTTGTCATTCATGTTTGGGATAGTATGTGGTCTATTTTGAGTGAGGTCCCGGGTGACTCAATGAATTAGGTAGTTGGATTACCTAACAACTCATACAAGCCTATCGCCAATACGACGTGGGTTCGTGCCCGGCTTTGTAGATTTGTATATAAAAAGGTGCACTCGACTCGCAGCTGCAAGTGATAAAGCTTACCAGTTGGTTGCCCATGGTCGGTGGTTCGCTCCGGGTACTCCGTCGTCTTCCACCACTACAACTGGTCACCATGACAGCTGAAATATTGCTGAAAGTGGCGTTAAACACCACAAACATTACCTATTGTGAGTGGGAGCAAATATATGCATGATTTTTATTGTTTGTTTATTTATGTATTGTCGTCGGAGATTTAATTATCAAGAGGGGAGGGGGTTGTGATCTAAAATGAACTGGTGTAACGCTACCACATATTTTCGCCTGTCCAAAGTCAGGACCTGCATTGCCAGTGCCATGTGTCGTGATATTTTTGTGTTCAATGATTTGAGGTGAGAGGTGATTGTTCGTTTTGTTGATATTGAAGGAATTTAAGGAATTGTCGACCAACACTTTAAGCCCATTTCCATAGACAAATACGTTATCATTTGTGTTATAAAGTATTATATATACCATGGATCTTACGAATTAACTTATCTAAACCAACAAATCGGAATGATGAGTTGGTTTTATATAAGTTCATGAGTAAGATCCATGGTATATATGGTTTGTAACAGAAATTACATGATTGACAGATCTATGACGTCAAAATCATGTCAAAACAGATCCTATGACGTCAAAATCATGGAATAACAGACCTTTGACGTCAAAATCATGGAATAACAGATTTGTAAAAGTTCACTATTTTAAAGTTGATTACTGCATAAAAACATCAAAGGGAAAATGCGTATTTATGTTACAATACGTAGATATCAAATTTAGTGCACACAAAGCGTTTCTGGAATAACCTTCATCAGGTACACCCAATAGAGAAAGATTGTAAAGCCAAATAATTAAAAAGTCTTCGGGAGCAATAAACCAAAGGACTAAATATGATAGTAAAAATCGGCTCCGGTCACATATGACTGAGGTAGGAGAACTTTAGCTATAATAGATGTAAAACACTTGGGATAGGTAGCACGCCACATGTTAAGTATAAAATCAACAGGAACAAAGGCGGTATTCATGAAATATACTTCACTCGGCAATAATTCCGAAATGGAATCGTTCCTTCACCACGAAAAACAATAAAATTAAACATGATACATCGTCGTTCTAACCAAGGCTACAGAAAAGGTGACCGTTGGTGACAAGCCCTGCTAAGGCAGCAAACCTACAGCATTTGACCTTATACAATTATCACCTTTGTTGGAGTGTGACCCGACGGTTTGTCTCCTAGAGAAAAAAAAGTAAGGTCACCCGAGGGCTTGCCAAAGGGTGATCTAACTTTTCGAGTGGAGACAAACCGTCGGGTCACACTCCAACACGGGTGATAAGTGGTATAATATATCGAATATTTTTGCATCAGACACCAAGTAATTGAATACCTGCCACTTTGCGACAGACGCCAAGTGATTCAATACATGTAGTTTAATGACATATTCCAAGTGATTGAATGCATGCATGGTTGTGTCAGATACAAATTCTAAAACATCACAAGTAAAGCTTTCGAAATTGCCATTCTGGTAATTTTTTGCCAAGATCGTTCTGAAGTATTTAAGAGAACTCGAAATTTTCCTCTTCCTGTTCTCGGAGTCCTTATCCGAGAGCAATCGTTCCAATTCTTCTTCGCCTACACCGACGAACCTGTCGCTGAACGCCATATTTGTTGTCTTTGTCTGTTGAATCAAGGGAAGTAACTATAATTGGAAACACGTGAGGCTCACGTGGGAATTTCCTTGGGATTTCCCCAAGAGCGGTGGACCTTACTATGAGACCTTACGAATAGTGGTTAACCCAACAAATGGATAAATACCACTTGACAGTTTTTATCAAATAAGATTCAAAATATTTATATGAGTATATAGTACTATGTATGGTAGTGACTATAAAACTTGCATATGTAGGGAACGAGGGTTATGGTTATCATGTTTCAAGCCACTTTCAACAGTACTTCAGTTATCGGTATATCGTGGCGGAGGGGAAAAGGGAGAACACTACCGGTCTGTCGCAAGTCACTGACAATCTGTATCACATAATGTTTTATCGAGTATACCTCTCTATGAGCGGGATTTCAATTCACAACTTTAGTGCTGATAGAAACTAATTGCATAGGTAGTTATAAATCCGACTATCATGCGACCACGACGAGGAGAATCACCGACCATACAATTGACAAGTTTAACATTGATCGGTTAATTGATTCTTTCTTAACGTCAAATAAACAGTATTACAAACTATATTCATGACGAAATCAAGTTTATAAAAACAAAAGTTGGCACCAGTATAGGTTTGATATTTTCTATTTTTTGTATTTAACGCCACTTTCAGCAATATTTCAGCTATATCATGGCGACCAGTTTTAGTGGTGGAAGAACCCGGTGTGCCCGAAGAGAACCACTGACCATGGGCAAGCAACTGGTGAACTTTATATATAAACCAGTATAGGTCTATGGGAGCCATGTTAGCTAGAAAGATACACATACAAGTATTGAAGAATAAAATGGGGATGGTAGTAATTTTTATCTAGCATCAGGCAAGCAATGACCTCTCCCTCTTGACAAGCTATTGCTAATGACAGAGTGCTGCTAGTTGTTTTAAAGGGCAATTGCAACACATAATGCACTTATTTACGTTCCGTCCACAGCAGGGGTGGGGTTGGGTGGGGTAAGGACTTATGTGTTTGGTTCGTCGTGCGCAAACAGAGGAAGCCCCTGTACATAGCAATAGTGAAACAAGTCCTATATTTCTACATCCGGGTTCCCACTAGAATATAAATACAAATCACCATGGTGGAGACTCCAACGCAAAGCCAATAATGGTGGTAAACATTTATTAAATAGCTATGTAACTCTGACTACCATGCCTTCACAATACCTTACAGGCTATAGACATTTGCCTTACAAATTGCCATTATCCATTATACGACGGGTGCAACATGTGGATCAGGAACTGCTTACCCTTCCGGAGCACCTGGGTTCACTCCTAGTTCTTAGTGTGGTTCATGTTACTCGATCTTTAGTTTTCTGTGTAATGTTTTGTAGATAATTATTTGCCCTTTTGTCCTTTTTCTTGTTGAATATTACAATGTCTGTCCTTCTTATACATACAGCTTCTGATTACATCTTTGATATCTTAGATATACAGCTTCTGATTACACCTTTGATATCTTATATATACAGCTTCTGATTACCCCTTTGATATCTTAGATATACAGCTTTTGATTACCCCTTTGATATCTTAGATATACAGCTTCTGATTACCCCTTTGATATCTTAGATATACAGCTTCTGATTACCCCTTTGATATCTTATATATACAGCTTCTGATTACCCCTTTGATATCTTAGATATACAGCTTCTGATTACCCCTTTGATATC
>MJUT01034140.1:205686-223780 GCA_002080005.1 Gigantidas platifrons
TATACAGCTTCTGATTACCCCTTTGATATCTTAGATATACAGCTTCTGATTACCCCTTTGATATCTTAGATATACAGCTTCGGATTACCCCTTTGATATCTTAGATATACAGCTTCTGATTACCCCTTTGATATCTTAGATATACAGCTTCTGATTACCCCTTTGATATCTTAGATATACAGCTTCTGATTACCCCTTTGATATCTTAGATATACAGCTTCTGATTACCCCTTTGGTATCTTAGATATACAGCTTCTGATTACACCTTTGATATCTTTAAACTTTCCAACTAAGTGTTTCATCAACTAAGTACACCAAATGTAACAATTCTCTAATATTGTTTCTTCTAAATCAATATTCAAATACGTTATACGTTAACGTTTGAATTTTTTTTTACACATGAGAAAATTCGTGATTATTGATGTTTTTTAATGAGCTCTAAAATAAAAATGGAGACATCAAATTTTGTACGTACCACGCGTATCTGCTATAACCTCTATTAGCGACGCTCAAAGCCAAAATATGTAGATTAAACATATCTTAATTCTATTGCTCAATATTTTAATAATTAGATTGGACACAAGTTATATCACCTTACAAGGGTCCTCTCCAAATTGTTTGAAAGCCCAATGATATAACACTCTTTGAAAGCAAGAAAATCAAAGCGACTAACATGTTGTCTACATATATTACTGCGAGTCCATAGTGTCAATGATGACTCAAAATATTGGGCAATAGAAATTGTATAAAACACATTTTGACTGTTCCAACAAACTCTTAATTTTGATGCCTTATTCAGTCAATATTGTAGTTATAGTAAAACAAAGAGCCATAAAGTTCTATGTTTTATTTGATTTTTTTGTGCTTGACGCCACTTTCAACAATATTTCAGCTATACCATCATGGTGACCAGTTTTAGTGGTGGAGGAAGCCGGAGTACTCGGAGAGAACCATCCACCATTGGCAGGCAACTGTTAAACTGTATTACATGCGGCTGCGAATTTAGTGCATCCTTTTTTGTAATTTACAAAGCTGGGCGCGAACCCACGCCGTATTGGTGATAGGCTTGTATGAGTTGTTAGATCTAACGGCCTATCTCATTGAGCCACCCGGGCCCCTTTATAAAGTTCGAAGGTATGTACAATGATAGAGAGAAATTACAGTGTTAACATATAAGGCTCGAACCCCGTTCATGGCGACTTGTTATCGATACAACATTATGTGATTAAGTTTGACAGTAACTTGCTACAGGTAGATGGTTTTCTCTGGGTACTCCGGTTTCCACCACCAATAAATCTGACCGCAACAATATAACTGGAATATTGTTGAAAGTGGCGTTAAATACCATAAACCCCACAATCATATCGCCTCATTTTCAGTAGAATAATTTTGCAGATTGGTATCAATTAGACAACACACGAACGGAAGGCTATACCAACATAAATTTTAAGAAAAAAATACAATGCAAAACAAAAGGTTAAAAGTCTAACAGACAAAAATCAGGATTTACCCTAGTTGCTTTCATTAGGAAAGGGCTAACCGATTTATCTAACTGTGTCGAATCGTGAATTTGCTATTAGTTTTCATTCAACGACCTAGATTAGTGAAATAAGATGGCTATGTCGATTCTTCTCGTTTTGGTTTTCCTTGGTCTAAATGGTAAGATATTATTAAAATTTAAAGCTCGTTCTGAGATTATGTTATTATTATTAAAACTAACGCGGACAAGAGGTGACCTTTGCAGATATTAGCTAACCTGCTTAGACCCCTTGGTTTTCCTGGTCTGTTCACAGGACCTTTCTATTGTTTTACCTTTTAAGTCGTACGACATTGGGCTTACCTGACAAGTTTATCAGAAACGAGCCATGCGCACTAAATTTTATATCTAGGAGTTTATCATTTTACATACAAATTATATACTTACTTGAATATGTATATGATATAATAAAGCAATAATAAGTAGATCAATATGAGATACGTGTAGACGAGAGTTCTAAAGTTCCTACACAATCCTCCAAAAATAGGAGCACAATTTAGAAGAGGTTTTTTTTCTAGCTAGAAAGACAGGTCACCATTTTTTTTTTTATTATTTGATTTTCTTGTTCACTGAAATTGAATTGTACAATCATCTAGTTAATAAATCATTTCATGTTTTTATTTATCATTTCTTTTTAAATTACAGCGTGAGTTTTTGTCGATTGAATATCTGTCAAACGTGTCAAATAAATGGTTTAGTGGGGTCCGTGTTGCTCATCATGCTCTCGATTGCACGTTCTTGATAATCTTTCGGTTTTTACTAACGTTGTCTTCGTTCTGTGTCTTGTGTCAAATGTCGACTGTGCACTCTGGATTGTCCATTCTTTTCATCCCTTCGGTTTTCTCTAACTTTGATTTATATGTGTTCCAACATACTTCAAACCCATGGAAGGTTCTATTATTGGTATTTAATTTAAAAATCTACCCGGATTAACTATTACCTTTACATTGTCATTCAATAGTTATATGTGCTTAACCACACAAAGAAAAAATCTCATCTTCCGACGAATTGTCAGCTCAGTAGGCCTACAATAAATAAGGGAATCTGTATATTATTTAATGCGACACGACACCTGTGAAATACAGCATGTTTCACAAATACTAGCACATATGTAATTAATTTCTCTCTATGGTACCTTAAGTGTCTCTTGAAGCCACTTGCATCCATTTTGTTTGTAGGAATTGTATTGCTCGTTTTGTATACTTGACGGGTGTTGTTTTGTGTATTTCGTTTAATTCGATGCGAACATGTTAACTTTCCTCATTCATGAATTTTCAACTGGTTTGTAACAAGAGTAACACGATGGGTGCCACTATTGGAACAGGAACGGCTTAACCTTCCGGGGCACCTGAGTTCAACCCCGGTTTTAGTGGGGTTCGTGTTACTCGTTTTTTTTGTTTTATGTGTAATGTTTTGTAGATCGTTGTTTATCCTTTTATACTTTTTCTTTTGGCCACTGTATTGTTTGTCCTTCAATTTACGGATTCTGATTACTCCTTTGGGATCTTCAAACTCGTCTAAATAGAACATTCTACAATAATATAGAGGAATAGAAATCGTAGATGATTATTAAAATACATTTTTAATTTAAATTGAAGCTATTTTGTACGTTCCATTACAGCAGGAATTTCCCAGGCAGACTGTCCATATAAATTTAGGCCTCATGGCAACAGCTGTTATTTGATCGTTACTAATGTTCTGGAAACATGGTTTGAAGCTAAGGTAAGTGCAAATATATATATATATATACGTCTGAACATTAAAGCAAACAGTGTTAGAATTAGATTTTTGAACTGACAAATGTTTGTTCTTCCCTCGACTCGACGGGATTTGAACTAACAACGTTGATACACTGCAGCACCAATCGCTTAGCCTTATGTCCAGTGCCCTAGACCACTCGAGGTAAATGCAAATATATATATATATATATATATATATATATATATATACGTCTGAACATTAAAGCAAACGGTGTTAGAATTAGATCTCTGAGCCGATACATTCTTCCCTCGACGGGGTTTGAACTCACACTATTGATACACTGCAGCACCGATCGATTAGCCTTATGTCCAGCGCCTTAGACCACTCGGCCAAATCTGCTATATAAAAGATATAGCTTCAATAGTCAAAGTGTTACCTTGTCTCGTAAGGAAAATCTAGGGATAGACGTAAGACATGTGGCTAAGCGTGTGTAGATGGTATATATATATATATACTTAATATTATAATTTGACAGCAATCTAACTCAGCAATTTTTAATATATATATATAGATATATATAAACATCTGAAATGGTTTAAGGGGCCCGGGTGGCTGAATGAGTTACCAATCACCAATACCGCGTTGGTTCGCGCCCAGCTTTGTAAATTACAAAAAAGTTGCTTGCCCAGAGTCGGTGGTTCTCTCCTGGTACTCCGGCTTCCTCCACCTCTAAAATTGGTCGCCGTGATATAGCTGAAATATTGCTGAAAGTGGCGTTAAACACCAAAATTATAAAATGGTTTGTAAAACAACACCAAGTACACAAAACAAAATGATAGAGAAATAAATACTTTGTTGAATGACAAAATTTTCGTCCTACCGAGAAACTTTATCAATGTCTAATGTTGTATTATAGATATATATTATAACATGGCCATTTCCATATCGGCCCCTGTATCATCCCGAGACTTCCATATCAGCCCAAGGCGACAGCCGCCGGCTAATATGGGTCGAGGAATGATACCAGGACCTATATGGAAAAGGCTATGTTATAATCTGTTTATCACATATTTAACCATGGCTGAAATAAATTGTAAATGAATAAATTAATTTATGTTTATTCATCAAAATAACAACAAAATAAATAACGTGTAAAAATCAACAAAATAATTCACCGTATTTATCACAGGTATTGAACATAACTTTTCAATAATCATAAATCAAACTTTCAATTCTTATCATTTACGTCATAAAATAGTATTGTCACATTTCCCTGGATATTTGAGTATGGGAATTGTGTTATTCTGGAGTTGGGCAAAATGGCAGCCAAAACGATAACGGTTTCCTTATTAGAGTTATTATTAGTAACCGTTGACTGGACAGAGTTATTACTGGTGAAAATTAGAGTATAATTGTTTTATTTTCATAGTTCTCAATAGTCGATACGATGAAGTAAATATCAACATTCGCCATCACTGAGATATCTACTGATGGAAGCTTGGATACATTTCAATGAATCGGGTTCGTAATGCTGTTTGAATTTCGTGCGCGCTGAAAAAAATAATCTTGCCAGGTGTACGTACATCTCCTCGACTCCAATATATTCAGAATAACGGTGTTTTCCTCTGTTGAATATCCTTATGTTACTCTTAGTTTTACGTTTTGTATTGATATTTTTCATCTTCGTTTTATCGGTTTTTTTTAATGATGTTTGCTTACGTGTCACACTGACGTCATCGACGCAGGGCACAATAACCGGTTATTTGCCCCGGGCACTGATATGGATTGGGAACGTCTTCGTTTATTACACATGCCAAATGGTACGTATAACGTACAAATATGTGATAAACGTTATAGAAGACCAAAGGGACAATCAATATGGACATTCCAGAGAAACTGGAAACATAGAATACACAATACCAAACAAATGAAAGCAAAAACACAACACACTATGGACACCACTATACGCAAACAAACACATATAATGTAACTAAGACGTAAGCTCTCCTACAAACAACTGGTGGTAAAGACTAACCGGACATCGTTTGTCTGTGGAAATCATAACGCACTTCACAACACAGAACCGGGGGTGAATTCAGGTGTTCGCAAAGGGTAAGCAGGTTTCTGCCTTTTATAAGAAACCCACCGTGTTACTCATAGTTTTTATCCCGTTGAGTGCCACGGCCCGATTTTGGGCCGATATTTATTTTCTGACATAGAACAATAGAATCACATTTGTGTGTAGAGCAATCAATCGGAACATCTTATGTCCGGTAAAAGTATTGGCAGTGATAGAGGAAATAACACATCTACGTAAAAAGTAAAACATAGTAGTCTTGTTGTTCTTAGCTTTATTGAATTGCCAAGAGACAGGAGAAACTTACAATTACATTGCGAGTACCTCATATATCTTAGAATGGATAGTTTGATTTCCACTCATTTCACCTTGCCCGTTTGGGTTGTTGTGATTTTGAGCTTATTTCGTAGATTGCGCAGGTGTTTTATAAAAAATAAGGAATTTGAATTTTTGGTGTTTAACGCCACTTTCAGGAATTTTCCAGCTATATCATGGCGACCAGTTTTAGTGGTGGAGGAAGCCGGAGTACCCGGATAGAACCACTGACCCTGGGAAAGCAAATTTTATCACTTGTGGCTGCGATCTATAAGAAACAGGAATTGCTAACTCTCGGCTAATATCTAGATTTATTTCTGTGTATTTTTTAATGTACGCATATATAATATTGAACGGGTCTTATTATCAATGTGTGTATTGTTGATTTTTATGTAGACATTTTGTAATGTTGCTGGAGGTGATTTAGCCACTATTGAAAGTAAAGATGAAGAGGACTACATTGAGAGTGAACTAATGGCGATACATGGAAATGGTATTTTAATTGAGCTTATCTGTAGTATTAATTTCACTTAAATGTCTAAAATGTATTTAGGGGCCGTCGTGGACGTGATCGTATGGTAGTTGAATTTACAACTACCTGTGTAATCATTGCCTATCACCACTAAAGTTGTGAGATCGAATCCCGCTCACGTTGAGGGGTACTCGATACAATATTATGTGATAAAGTTTGTCAGTGACTTGTGACAGGTCGGTGGTTTTCTCCAGGTACCCCGGTTTTCTCCAACAATAAAACATACCGCCACGATGTAAGTGAAATATTGTTGAAAGTAGCGTCAAACACAGTGACCCTAACCCTAACCACTGTATCTTGGTAGTACATTATCTGCATTGTGTAAGCTTATTTTGTGTTGCTGGTGTCTATCCTGTCAGTTCATGGATTTTCTTACTGAACATTATCCAAGTCGATAATTAATATCTGGAATATACTAATTACATGTACTTATGGAAGTCCCCGATTTGTGTTTGTCTTGTGTTCTATGTATATATTTAAATATTGATTTTACTAATTACTACGATACTTTTTTTCAGTTTCTACTGGTGCCCCCGAAAACTACTGGTTAGACGGAACTAAAATCCTAGCAGAAGGAGAATGGAGATGGATGTCGAGGGAAGGGAACAGTCGAATTATTCAAGGTTATACGTAAATAATATATTTATTTGATATAATTGATTGATTGATTGATGTATGCGTCAGTGCATGTTACATATCGATACGTTATTTGATATTCGTTGTTGTAAATTGCAAAAAGGTGTACTCGAAACGCAGCGCAAATGATAAAGCTTACCAGTTCCTTGCCAATGGTCGGTGGTCCTCCGGCTTCTTCCACAACTAAAACGGGACACCATGATATAACTGAAATATTGCTGAAAGTGGCGTTAAGCACCAATAATCAGATCAAATCCTTTGTTGTGACATGAATGCATTCTTTTCCTTTGATCTTTTTATGGTTTATATATCTGAATGGAAGCAACAGCTAAGAATTATGAAATAATACACGCAGTTACGAGATACCCGTTATTGTACGCTTTAAAACTGGGCTGTAGTATTATTACTCTCAGAGAGTCGTGCAATAATCAACTACCTAGATGTGATATTCCATGGCTGCATGGTACAAATCATTTATACTACGGTTTTCCGAGTTAAATGGTTAAACATTTTTTCTCCGACCATGAAAAAACGAAATATCATTGCTTAAACGCAAAACACCATATGAATTTGAATTCCTTACTCTTGTGTGATTCGGCCGTCCTTGTAAACATACAATTTTGATGGTATCATACTGCTTTTGACTTAAGTGATACAAGGCGGTTGTACAGTGTACGAGTGGGCGTTTTAAAAATTGAACATTATAAAGCAAACGATCATGTATATAGTCATTCGTTTAGCAGAAAAGGGACATCTACATTTTAGGGCATGGTCGCCAGGACAACCTGACAATGCCGGAACCAGAGAACACTGTTTAGAAATATGGTACACGTTCGCTGTACACTGGAATGACTTCGTATGTGAAACGTCGCAATATTTCATTTGCAAGACATCGTAAGTTTCTATTTAATGTTAGATTATATGTAATAAGATTAATAAACATTTGTCTGACATAAGAAGAGTTTGAAGATATCAAAGGGGTAATCAGAATGGCAACACAATGGCCAAGCAACCATTTACAAAATATACACATAAAACTAAAGATCAAGTAACACGAACCCCACTAAAAACCGGGGTGAACTCAGGTGATCCGGAAGGGAAAGTAGTTCCAGCTCCACTAGTGGCACCCGTCATGTTAATCTAGTTACAAACCCGGTGATAAGTCATGAATGAGGAAAGGACCGGGAAGTGTTTACAATAAGTTGAACATATCCGTGGTCATTTGTGACACATATATTCCATAACGGTCAACCAAGTCATGATGGAAACCGTTAAACTTTCGAAGTTATGACTTCAACTTAACCAAGATGTGTGTGTGTGTGTGTGTGTGTGTGTGTGTGTGTGTGTGAAAAACACTCCATACGCATTATTCCACCCATGCACCATTTACTAGAAGGGATATTGTTCAAATTAATAACGAACTGAATTTCCAGTTTACGTCGTAGAACAATGGAAGAAAACTACTTATATTGCTGCATTTCATCTAGGTTAATTGTTTTCCTGCATTATAAAAATGCGCAAGACTGATATAGAACTGCATATTTGTTTTCAATAAACACAAATGCAAATTGGCCAATACAGAATAATATAATTCAGTAAAGAGCAGATCGAAATGTGTAAGATACATTATTATAAAAACAAAATAAGTTTCCCACATTGGATATAACGGGTTTCTTTTTCGAACTACGGGAAACTTCTTTTGTTTCAATAGTAATGTATCTAACTTGTATTAATAATGAAGTTATAATTAAAAAAAAAGTAAACGTCAGAAACATCTACGCAGTCGAGCAATACATGTTTCAATGAATAGTTACAATTACACGGAATACATTCCGGTCGTTCATCATTATTCAACAAATAACTATGTGTTTGTCTACTATGACCTATACGACATCTGGTCAATACTACCTGTTCCTTCCGATTTTGACCGTAAAAACAGGGAGTCTTGCTAACTAGGGAATGTATTTCGTGCAATTTGTTATAAATTTGCTGGTTCCAACTGCCTTGCCAGCGTTTTAAAATATATTTCATAATTAAAGGTTTAAAATCATTATATGGAATAGAACAATTGGATACAGGATCATCCAATGCGTTCTTGGCTTCCTTGTCAACAATTGTGTTCCCATGGATACCTATATGACTAGGGATCCATGTGAAAATTACATGTTTACCAATAGCAACAAGGCTTTTATAAATTTAAACTTTTAAAATAAAAGGGTTTTGAGTTTTACAACTCTCAATTGCAAACAGGCAAGAAAAACAATCTGAACAGATCATGAATTTACTCTCATCAGAAGAGGCAACGAACTTCAAAGCAAGAAGCATTGCATTAGCTTCTGCACTGAAGATCGAACTGGCCGATGGTAATCGAGTAGAGTAGACCTGCTGTCCGAAAACAGCTGCCGATGCTACTCTATCACCATCCTTTTAACCAAAATGTTGCTGAATTAGTAAAGGGTTTGTTTCTGATTTTTTGTATTGTGTAAGGTGAAAATTAAAAGTAGGTTTTGGATTTAATCATGGAGAGTTTTCAGGAATTACAATAGGTGCTATGTCATCCAAATTTGTGTCAGAATTTTCAAATTTAGCATGATCTGTCTATAAATAGATATACATATATACATATATACATATATATGTATATCTATTTATAGACAGATCATGCTAAATTCAACAGCAGCTACAACCACAGGGAAACAGCACCAACAATCTCTCGTTTCCTTCATCAAACCAAATTCAGAGTATTCTTCCAGTGATCAGAAAGACAACAGCAATGCACTTCTTCATTTCAAAATATATTTTCTTGCCGAATACACACGTCAACTGTCCTCTTATGAAATGAATCTACTATCACCCAGAACAATGTGTAATTATCTTTTCAAAAAGCACTTAGAATTAGTCTCACTATTGACATTATTGACAAACCGTCAAAGGAAAGGTTTCCTTGGCACTTCATCTTAGATTGGTCTATGTACACTGCCATGTTGGCTTGTAAGAATTTTAATGGTCGCCATACTGCAGAGAACATCAGACATGTGTATGAAGAGATGGTATCATCATATGAGATCGGCCATAAGATAACAATTCTCACAGATAATGCATCCAATATGACCAAAGCCTTCAACTTCTCCTTGCCTGGATACGTTGAGAGTGTAAACAAAACCAGTCCTGGTGACGATCCAAATGATGACACTGATTTAGAACCTGTTGGTACCAGTAGTACAGGACGGACGTAGGGGCCACAATTTTGTGGAGGAAAATATTCTGCGGCGGTGGATACACATAAGTGCTCTGTGGATATGGATGAGTAATTCCATGTTTGTTTCTATTGTGTCTTAACATGGCGTCTTATCTAGAAAACTTCACAAGACATTTTGGACAAGTCGTAGAATTCATCTGTATAGTTTGACGTTCAGGCGATAAATGAGAAATGTATCCATATAATGTATCTTATGACGTGTAAATTTATAAGATAAATCTTCTGGTTTTTGTTACAGGTTCATTCTAAGATGGACTAGCCAAGAGGAAGGAGGTATTCCTGTCAACGATGTGGAGCGGAGTTCTCCAAACAAAGATTGTTAAAACAACACACATTGTACGTCTCTTGTACCATCACGACTTATTTAAGTGTGAAACTTGCACTAAATCGTACGACAGTAAGGATAACCTCGTTAGACACCAGCTTAGATACCAAGAAGAAACATTTTATCAATGTCACCACTGTGGTAAGCTATTCCGGAGACAAAACAGTTTAAACAGATATTGACAACAACATTACAAGCAATATGGTGGCGCAATTAAAAGAGCTGTTGACAATGATGAAAACGAATATCCACCACGAAAAGGAAGAGATTGGCCAATGACGTGGACCCACAAGATTCTGTCACTTTGAATGTAGTGAACCAGTCATACATTCCTAAATTCCGCCCAACATTGACCAATTACAAAATTACGTGTAACAGTTTTGAAGTGGATAATCTCCGTGACATACTAATAACATTAAGGAAACTTTTTCAATCGATTATTAACAACATAACGTAATTTATGGATTCGACAGACTTAGTTAGATTGAGTGTACCATGTCCCTAGTTAGATGTTCCTATCACTATACCAATGGTGTTAGAATTAAATGCCGAGCGACTTTTGTCCGAGGTAGAACGTGTTTTACAATCTTATGAACAGTTTGTGTTAGATGAAAGTCAACTCATACAAGCCTACCACCAAATACGGTGTGGGTTCGCACCCGGCTTTGTAAATTACAAAAAAGGGTCCACTCGACTCGCAGCCGCAAGTGCTAAAGTTTACCAGTTGCTTGCCCTGGTCGGTGGTTCTCTCCGGGTACTCCGGCTTCTTCCACCACTAAAACTGGTTGTCATGATATAGCTGAAATATTGCTGAAAGTGGCGTTAAACACCAAAAAAATTCAAATTAAACCAAATCGTAATACGATCTGTGTGCTGTCATTAAATTTTCATATGAGAAATTTACTGACACCCAAAAAATACTTAGGTTACGAGCAAACTTTGTAACTTATGATATGGATACTGTATACTTCCCCATCTGTTAGTGTCAAAAACAAAATGAAATATGAAGTTGATCTGTTTAGATATACATACAGAGATATGCTTGTTTGTAGTTTATAACACTGATTCATTGGTACAATGCATCGCATCTTAAAAGTTAAAATCTAAAGGTAAAATTTATATAGGATAATATCTGCATTTTATATGCAATACGATAAAAATATGTGTAGAGCTTAAAGTTAAATATAAAAATACCTCAAAATAATTCAAAAGTAAGTAACAGTATATTTTTCACACCAGCCAAGGATGACCCTTAAAATCCCGCGGCATATTACCGTATAACAACAATTGTGAAACAAGACTTTCATGCAGTTTAGGTTATGGTTATGGTTATAGTGTTTAACGCCACTTTCAAAAATATTTCAATTATATCTTGGCGGACAGTTTTATTGGTGGAGGAAACCGGAGTACCCAGATAAAACCACAGACCTGTCGCAAGTCACTGACACACTATATTACATAATGTTTTATCGAATACATCCCGCCATGAACGGATTTTTAACTCAAAACGTTAGTAGGAATATGCAATGATTGTGTAGGTAATCGTAAATCCAACTACCATACGATCCCGACCACGATGCCCCCGCCTGAACGAGATTCGAACTCAAAACATTAGTGGTGATAAGCACTGATTGCATAGGTAGTTGTAAATCCAACTACCATACGACTACGACGTCCCATCCTAAGCGGTTTGGGAAGTAGATTTTGATCATCGTGGTAGTCTAGATATCTGTATTTTTTAGGGGGAGGGCACATTTCAAACAGTCGTGAAGAATAACTGTCTTATGTGAAGACATGTGTACTAATAGGAAATCCCAATTTAAGATCTATAAATAAACATATTTGCTCAGTAATGCATAATTAAACATGAAAATTAAAATTTTCAGGCCATCAAGCAATACCTATGAACTAATTTTGTTATTATAAAATTAATTTTAAATACCGTGAACAAGTATTTGTGGAATACTGTGTATACACTCAAATTCGAGTCTAAGAAAAGTTTAATGATATCAAATGGATAATCGGCGGCGGTAAATCGAAGGACAGAGAAAATAATTGCCATAGAAAAGACAAAAAGATAAACAGTGATCTACAAAACACTGCATAGAAAACTAAATATCGAGCAACACGATCCCACTAAAAACCAGGGGTAAACTAGTTGTACCCGTCGTGTTATTCTTGCTAAAAATCCAATGATAAGGGATGGGCGAGGAAAGAACCGAATATTTCTGTTCTGTATAATCTTATAATCGATTGCAATTTTTTTTTTTCTATTTTAATTTTTGCTTGTTTGCTTGCTTCGTTTTCTTCCATATGTCGTCTTCCTTTTTCGTAGTTTTACATGAATCTTTTCAATCAAATAACTGTTAAAACATTTTTATGATACGGAGTTTAATCTATTTTTTTCATTGGCATCTAAGTCATTACTGTGTTCATATGAGTCTTTGTAACGTCATCTAGGATCATTAAATAAAATACAAAATGCTTACCCTTCCGGGTGCATGAGAGTTCACCGTTCGTGTTGCTCAATATTTAGTTTTCTGTGTAGTGTTTTAAAGATCATCGTTTGTCCTTCGGGTCAAACCAAAGACCATAAAACTATTCGGTTCGTCTTTACCTCCAGTTGTTTGTGGGCGTGGTCGTGTCTTATTTACGATATTTGTGTTCGTATAGTGGTGTCCAACACACATTGTGTTGTGTTTTTGATTTGTTTCTCTTCGCTTTGTGTACCATGTGTTGTCAATTTCTTTGGATTGTCCATTTTTGATTGCCAGTTCGGTATTCTCTAACGTTTATGCAATAAAAGGAATAGAATACCGGACGTCTAAATCAGAATGTTATTTTGTCTACTAACGTTCTGAACAGTTTCAAACACAATTCTCATTCTTTGATTCCCATGGTCGATGGTTCTCCCCGGGTACTCCGGCTACCTCCACCACTAAAAACTGGTCGCCATGATATAGGTGAAATATTTTTGAAAGTGGCGTTAAAACACCAAAAATCAAATCAAATCAACCATTCTTTGAGATAATAAGTTTTGCAAAAATATTGAAATCCTTCGTTACCTATTTCACAATAAATCACAATCCCCACACATATACTATTTCTGTGCAATTTTTTAACCTATATTCAGGTTTGTTGTTTGCAAATTTGTTTTGTATCAAGGGTACACCTGAACAGCTGCTCTCTTGACTTTTATCAATTAATCTGCATAAAAACAAGAAGAGAAAACAATACATAGACAATTTACGTACATTGTCGGCAAATGTAAAATTTCTTTGTGCGAGATTTAGAAACAGGACGAAAAGCGAGTAGTAATAGGGAGACACTGTGTACCAAGAAACTTTAGATGTCTAGTAGACTAGAAAGCAAGATTTATATGTACACATTTAGATGGTTGGTAAATATACTGATTGCAGCATCAATCATGACTCTAAAGAGAATTTATCTGAAGCATTTTTACGCTAGGCTTAGGCTATGCTTATTGTGTTTTACGTAGCTTTCAACAATATTTCAGTAATATCGTGGCAGTCAGTTTTATTGGTGGAGTACACTGTCGGGATCGTAAGGTAGTTGGATTTATAACTACCTATGACATCAGTGCCTATCAAAACTAACATTTTGAGATCGAAACCCGGTCATGCGAGATGTACTCGATAGAATATTATGTAATAAAATGTATCAGTGACTTGCGGCAAGTCGGTGGTTTTCTCCTGGTACTCCGGTTTCCTCCACAAATAAAACTGACCTCAACGATATAACTGATATATAGTTGAAAGTGCCATTTACCACCATAGCCTAAATCCTAACCCCTGTTTGCAAGAAAAACTTGAAGATGCCAAATGGAGTAATCAGAAAATACCAATCAAGGAAGGAGAGACAAGACACTACTCAGAAAACAATTGAGTAACACGAGTCACAATAAAAATCGGGTGTGAACTGAGGCGCAACGATACGGGCATGCGTGATCTTGTCGCGTGACAATAAATGTTATATTGTAAGACAACAATACATCAATTATCATATTTCAAGAATTTAAATTTGACCAACATTTGGACCAAAATTTCGTTCAAACACAAAATGTCGTTCGTTAGTCTTCCTAACTGATCATGTGTCATGTTCGCATCCATTTTCATTCGCCTTTAAATTTCTTTACATATACTTTTATAAGGTTACCAGTTTAAAGGACACCACATGACTGTGTACTATATTTGTGCTGAAACTGCCGGGTTTAAATTTAGCTTGATCTCTTTAGGATACCTATGCATGAGTTAAGAAAAGACTGTTTAAAAATATACAGTCCGACAAAAGTTAAGCACCACCTGACTTGTTTCAATAATATCTTTTCTAATAATGAACTTATCTCAAATCGGTTTGCTGTTTTCGTTACCTGAACACACATACTTAATTACCTGTGAAACATATTATTAATCGATTTTTATTTATGTGTATATGACCATACCAGAAAGTGGCAAGCTGTTGGCATGCATAACGGTGGTTTTAGCCATCGAACGGTGGCATACCACTTCAGGGTTAACCATTTCATCATTGTACGACTGATGCAGCGTTTTCGTCAAACGGGGAATGTTACTGACCGTCCTCGTGCAGGTAGACCTCGCAAATCGACGCCGAGAGAAAACCGGCTCATATCCAGACGGGAGCGGCAACGGCCGTTCAGTACAGCTGGTGCACTTCGTGGTAATTTACCGTTTGGAGGCCGCATTAGCACACGCACTGTAATCAGACGCCTCCACCATCAAGGAATGCGAGCGCGACGACCCATAAAAGGTCCACAGTTGACATCACATCATCGCCATGCTCGATTTGACTGGTCACATGATCACTTGGGGTGGACTATTCGCACATGGAGACGGGTCCACTGGTCTGATGAAAGTCGCTTTTTCTTATGCCCTATCGACGGTCGTGCAAGGGTTTGACGCCAACGAAACATTTCACTTCAAGACAACCACATTTTGGGCACAACTGCTTTTGGGGGTGGGGGTGTAACTGTCTGGGGTTGTTTTTCCTTTGACTGTAAGTTGGACATGTACGTTCTTGATGTTAATCTGACAGGCCAAAAATATCGTGACAATGTGCTCGGTCCACGCGTAGTCCCCCATTTCGACCATCATGCGTTGGCTGACAGGCCAATGTTCATGGACGACAACGCTAGGCCACATAGAGCCCGAATTGTACAACATTTATTACAGCTGTTCAGACAATTCCATGGCCTGTGATGTCGCCAGACATGAACCCTATAGAGCATGTATGGGACTTTATTGGCCGAAAAATGAACCAACGCAATCCAAAATGTCAAAATATTGACGAATTAAGAACTGCTATCTGACAGGAGTGGCAACAGTTCCCCCAAGAACGGCGTAGGCGTTTTGTGCGAAGCATGACGAGGCGTGTTACAGAACTTCACAATAAACGCGGTGGATATACTCGTTATTGATTTTTATGCCTTACACATACGCACAATAGATGTATTTAAAAGTTCGTAATATCTGAAGACTCTGCATTTTAATGCAATGTTAAAAACTTCCATCAAAGACAAACTGGTTTTACGTTTTTCCAGCGCCTGTTTTGAACCCCATTTTTGCCACGTCATTCAGGATGATAAATACTTCGTAGATTGGTAATTGTAGAGCCCTTGGTGTAGTCTTTTAAGAAGTGTAAGAAGTGTAAGAAAAATTATGATATCTGTTTTATTGTTTTAACAGTATTGATGTAAAAAAAATATATCGATAAAAATATAGGGTGGTGCTTAACTTTTGTCGGAGTGTATATAATACACTTAACCGTATTAGTTTTCAACCAAGGATTTTGCATGGACCATTAATTGTAGTTGACATTCACTACACAGGTAAGACAATTAGCTGTTATTTTAATATTCAAATATAGAAATTATGAGACATGATGTATTCGTGCAAGTACAAATTCTGTGTACCTTATTTCATTTTTTAATTTCCATCATAAAACACTAATTTCACCGAGCAATCAAGCCTAACTTAACTCATTAAACACAAAAAGGGGGCACATGATATTTTTTCATCACAAAACATGAATTCCACCAATATCAATAAAAGGCACAATCACCTGTCACCTTAATAAAATTCATCTTGCAAATATGTTATAGGAAAAATAAAATTGACCTGACCGATGCTAAGAATTAATATTCTGATCCCTGTATTTTCAAGGTAACATTATTATTTAAATTTGTGGAGGGGGGGGGGGTTGTGATTTTTCATGTCCAAAAACTAATTACATGTAATCTGATTTTTGTTTGGTGTGAAAACAAATTCTGATTCGGGGACGGAGGACATATCTCCTTCCTCTAACATCTAAATGGCCAGACCACAACGTCTAATTCACTATCGAGTTCAATTATCAGTCTGTTTTCCATTTTAAGTATGTACATGTATGTCACAGAAGCTTCCCTCTCAGTCACATCAAATATGTGTATTCACAAATAATGGGTCCGTAGAAATACCGCAAAGGACCTCCTTAGTGCACTAAGAGCCATAAAAGTGCACTAAGGATATGATAGACGGGTCAGATGACAACAAAAAACCTTGCAAATGAAAGTAAATATTTTTAAATACTTAATTCCAGATTTTTTAATACATATTTGCACCAGTTCAGAAGTTATTTAATCATTTAACGATCACGTGCCAGTAATACGTTTAATTTGTGTAACGTGTGCATTCAAGTAGAACCAATACACATGAAATGTGTATAGGGTTTCACAAGTAAAATGTGTAAAGAAAACGGGGATGAGACCAATCTATAAAAGGAAGGATGCGGAAGAAGAGTGATTTTCTTTCAGATTTTGTTCTCTTATATCTCGTTCCGAACTTGTTTTATTTGTAAAATGTCTAGAATATTTTCTGCCTGTAATTTGTCTTTTTTCTGTGTAAGTTCGGAAACGAGACAAATAAGGGAACACCATCTTACTGGCTAAGATTTCGTAAAATTCAAATTCAGTTTTCAGCATTTATTTGAACGCTGTATTCGTTTAAGGTATATACACACCGATCAACCGCTTTGTATCATTTTGAGCAAAATCAGCATGATACGGCCAAAATAGATATCAACAGAGAAAGTCACGTCAGCACCAGGGTAAGATTGTCTTAATTTCTACATTCTTCTTTTACTTTCATGAGTGAAACTAAGCATCAAACGGTTTAATATAGATTGTAAATTTTATAAATACAACATTCATTACCTTATATTTCTTTTACATGAATAAATTTGATAAATGAAATGACAGTATGTGTAAAAAAATAAATATTTCCGACCTTTCTACGCAAATATTACCCCTTTGCACATTATTTTCGGGGCATCGATTGATATCATGTAATAGATCATAAATATAGCTTCCTTCTAATACCAATATAACGGTCGATTTGTATTTCATTATGGAATTGGAAACCACCAATGTGAGGCGGTCAGAGAAAAAATGATACGATTAAAATCCGTGAAATGATCCGATCAAAATTTGAAATGTGTTTATATATGATACGATCAAAAGCTGAGAAAAGAATCACTTAAAGTTGAATTTTTCAAAAGGAAATTTAATTTATGACTTTCAATTGGCTTTCCGAAATAAGCAAGTTTCTATTCAACGAGATGGATTTTTGTTTGATTCTGCTGACTCCCGGTGCTGACTGCTGAACGTCCGATCAATGAATTCGTTGCGGACTCTAAAT
>MJUT01034140.1:246360-261436 GCA_002080005.1 Gigantidas platifrons
ATTAAATAATAAGGAATTTTTCAAACTTAATAATTGTTTTATCATTTTTCAATATTATTATTTAAATATTAAAATTTTGAAATTTATGAAAACTGAAATTTTTGAAACTTTTTGAAAATTTTATCATTTAGAAATTGTTTTTCAAATTTTTTTAAATCTTATGAAATTTTTGAAATTTATGAAACTTTTGAATTTTTTTGAATTTTTTAAAATTTATAATTTTTTTTTGTTGAAATTTTTGAAATTTTGAAAATATTTGAACTTTAGGGGAAAAAAACCAAATCATTTCATAATTTTTTTTTTTGAAATTTTTTAAATTAAGATTTTTTTGGAATTTTTTAAATTTTGAATTTTTTTGAAATTTTGTAAAATTTTAAAATTTTGCTTTTTTTTGCAATTTGATTGGCCGACTGGAAATGAAATCTCGTCTCTGGTTGGACAACGTTGAAACCCCGAATATACCTCACGCGAGGTATACTCACTGCACGCGAGGTGTACTCACTCTGAGGTAGATTGAGAAAATGATGTTTAGGCCAATCAGCGAACAGCAAAATTCCTTATCATTTAATAACGTCTTTCGTTTACCTTGTTGGAATGTTATATTCACCTGGGGAGACGTCACACCAGGTGATTATAACATTCCAACAAGGTAAACAAAACCACGAGGTGATTATAATGTTTTATAAAGATCGTTACTAGGGACGTCAGCCAATCAGAAAAATACATTATCTGAAGTCATATAATAAAAGGATATATAGCACGATTATTTTCCATTGAAATTAATAGGAAAATAGTTATTACTAATAGTTACAAATTTTCCTTCTTTGCAGAACAATAAAAGATTCGATTTGATTTGATTCATTGTGTTTAATTCCTCTTTCATCAATATTACAACTATATCATGGCGACCAGTTTTAGTGGTAGAAGAAGCCGGAGTACCCGGAAAGAACCACTGACCATGGGCGAGCAACTGGTAAACTTTATCACTTGCAGCTGCGAGTCGAGTGCACCTTTGTTGTAATTTACAAAGCCGGGTGCAAATCCATGCCATATTGGTGATAGGCTTGTATGAGTTGATAGGTAATCCAACTACCTAACTCATAGAGCCACCCGGGCCGCTCTCTTACATGAGGTACTCCTCAAAACCTTCCCATACCTTCAATAAATATACTAGTATATACTTTGTTTTTATCTTATAGAAAATAAAATTTTGTTTATAAATGTGCAAATATATATGTATAATCTTCGTTGTATTGAAGGTTTTCCGTAAATGAAGAAGAAGAAGATGTTGTTCTACAAATAATAAAACAGCAAGAATTAGAACTGTCCTACTTTAAACTCAATACTAGTGGCAGATTGATACAACTAGGGTTAGACTGAAAACAGATATTATCTGATAAGTTGATGGTACAAATAATAAAACATCAAGGAGTTGAATTATGAAGTCCCACTCTAAACTCAATAGCTTCTTACAACTGTAGCAAACACAGTTAGACCTGTATTAAGAGGTCACCATTGAGACAAAGAAAAAATGGTCTTACAAGACAGGTGACCTCTTAAAAGAGGTTTAATTCATATGAAATTTTCCACGACTGGACAAGAAGATGGTTACTTTTTAACACAGGTGACTGCTTTATAGAGGTGACGACAAGTGACAAGGACAGGTTTGACTGTATCAGGTTTGACTGTATCAGGTTTGACAGGATCAGGTTTGACTGTATCAGGTTTGAATGTATCAGGTTTTGACTGTATCAGGTTTGACTGTATCAGGTTTGACAGTATCAGGTTTGACTGTATCATGTTTTGACTGTATCAGGTTTGACTGTATCAGGTTTGACAGTATCAGGTTTGACTGTATCAGGTTTGACTGTATCAGGTTTGACAGTATCAGGTTTGACTGTATCAGGTTTGAATGTATCAGGTTTTGACTGTATCAGGTTTGACTGTATCAGGTTTGACAGTATCAGGTTTGACTGTATCAGGGTTTGACTGTATCAGGTTTGACAGTATCAGGTTTGACTGTATCAGGTTTGACTGTATCATGTTTTGACTGTATCAGGTTTGACTGTATCAGGTTTGACTGTATCAGGTTTGACTGTATCAGGTTTGACTATCAGGTTTGACTGTATCAGGTTTGACAGTATCAGGTTTGACTGTATCAGGTTTGGATGTATCAGGTTTTGACTGTATCAGGTTTGACTGTATCAGGTTTTGACTGTATCAGGTTTGACAGTATCAGGTTTGACTGTATCAGGTTTGACGAAACATGACACCATTTTCATGTCCATATGACATCAACAATAGTGATAAAATGTGATTTCAATTATTTGAAGGGACTGAAGGAGATTGAAATTAATTTCTTCTAGTTTTTATGCAGTCAAGATTTAGATATAAGTAAAATTATTGTGAACAGCGTATTTAATATGTATAATTTAAATAAATCCCTGAAAGTGATGTAACATAATATATATCCATTAGTATTATATGCTAGATACATTTTTGTACATTATGTACTATGGGAGATAACTCCTGCTTGTCTCTTCAGCTGTGATGCTTTATGTGTTTGTATTGTGTATTTTGTATTGTTTTTGATGATAATCCATTTACTGGATTTTATATCAATAAAATAATTTGAATTTGAATTTCTAGTTATCTGCCCATAGAACTTTACATATTGTCTGTTTGTTTGATAGTGTTTAACGCCACTTTTAACAGTATTTCAGTTATATCTTGGCGGTCAGTTTTATTGGAGGAGGAAACCTGAGGACTCGGAGAAAACCACCGACCTGTCGCAAGTCACTGATAAACTTTATCACATAATGTTGCACACCTCGCCTTGATCGAGATTCGAATTCACAACATCAGTGGTGATAGGAACTAATTGCATAGCTAGTTGTAAATCCAACTATCATACGATCAGGACCACGACGGCCCCTTATTGTTGAAGGAACTGAATGAGATTGAAATTAATTTCTTCTAGTTATCTTCCCATAGACCGCTACGTATTTTCCCACCGCCCATGATAATATAATTCCGAGACACTATTCTTATTGTCCTAGAAAACAGAATATAATTTTAACACAGCTTCGCTGCAATGCATCCTTCTTGAATTACGATTTATGTAAAGTTAAATTGTATCAAATGCTTCCTGCAACCGTGGCGCACCATGTGAAAATTCTTACCATTTCTTTTTTGATTGTGATAAATATACAGATAATAGGGAAATATTATTTAATAGTCTTAATTGGTTACCTTCTAACATTAATATTGATGTAAATATACTGACAAAAGGGAGTGATCTCCTAACATATCAAGAAAATACAACTATTTTTAAACATGCTTTTAAATATATTAAAGACTCTAAAAGATTTACAATTGTCTAAATGATCTAAAGAACCAACCCACATCTCCAAACGTATTTATTCTTATTTCTTTTCTTTCATATATTGTCTCTACCAATGTTTTTGCATATAATCATTCTGTGTTTATGCATATTATATCATTTCATTGCGCATGCTACTACATATTGTAAATACTTGTATTCGGGAGAAGACTTCATAAGTTGGAAAAACTTGTGTCCGATCCCTATTTGTTATATTTAGCAAATAAAAATATGTTTAAACTAAACTAAACTATAATTCAGAACGACAGTGCCACCTCGATTGGACATGTCTAAATTGTTTTATTTAGTTAGTTAAATTTTAACTTGCTTTGAGGAAAACTTTTCTATTTTATTCAATATAATTAACATTTCATAAAGTTTTTTGTTTTTTTGCACTACATATTTTTGGCTGAATTGTATTATTATACTACATGTTACTGAATTAAACTCAGCACATGTACATGGCACTGTCGTGTGACTAATCATGGATGTTCTTTTTTTACATACGAGTTGTTTAAATAAATCTTCAAAACAAAATTACATTTTTTTCTGTGTTACGTTAAATGTATGCTGATAAACGTAGTGGTTTTAAATTGAGGTAGATTTTCCCATAAGATTAACAACATTTTAGATCTAGATGATTTCAGTATCCATGGTTACCTCTACTGTATCTCACCTCTAAGTATAAACATATTGCTGTTGATTCACATACTACGACATCACCATCTTTAAATGTTGGTACCTGTAAAAAATAGTGAAGAAATTGATCAGAGTGGAATATTGATTCTCAGCTCCTGTTATAATTACCTGTGGGTGGTAAGAAAATTACATGTATGGTACACTACCGGTAAATGCAGTGCCGTCCTAAGGCTTGGGCACACTGGACAGTTGCACAGGGGCCCCATGCTAATCTATATATGGTGTGTACGGCATCCTTTTTAATTCTTAAACACTGATCTTGTTGGAAGTACCAAGTACAATACACTTATGGTTAATTTTATCAACATTTACAGTTTTATTTCTATGAGTAGTTGTGTAGGTATGGGCCCCAATGCACTGCTTTGCCTGGGGGCCTATTATACTGTTAAGATGGCCCTGGGTAAATGTAAGGTTAATTCTTTCCAGTAAGTATAAAAAACCTTATCTTATTCTTATGAAACAAGTGTTACATCATTATTAAATGTAAAACAATTTTGGTCACACTCACAGAATTAAGGTTAGCTCGGGATAAAGTGTTCTCTGAGAAACTTGCAACGCGTCTGGATTCTGGACTCACACACATAATAGTGTCCTATGTTAAAGTGTCCCCCACGGACAATATTTTATAGAGATTGCGATATGAAATAGTGTCCGGTGCTATGAAATTGTGGTTAGGGTTAGGGTTGCGAAAATGTCTGCTGGACACTATAACATATGTAAAAGTGTCCGACGGACACTTTGAACTAGAGGACACAATTAAATGCTACACAAGGATCTCCGGTTCTGTGCATTGAAGTCTTGTCTTATTTGTTTTGGCTAGTTGTACAAACTTGCACTTATTATTTTTTTAAGCTGAAAGCAGAAATCAATTTTATGTGTAAATATTAACGCTTTTGCTGTACACTGTCACACTGAATTTAGTCCTACGTTTCCAATCGCTAACTACTTTCCACGTCCCTACCCCCCACAAAAGAACAAGGAAAACAAAACATTATAAGTAAATGATTGGAAACGTTCAGTCTTATATAGTAGGATTAACACTAAATCTAGGAGGATTATTATCAGACTGAATGAGCTAGTAATTGTTGCTTAACGCCAATTCAGTAATTTTTCAGCTATATCATGGCGAGAACAAGTTAATTTTCAATGAGATGGTGATGAGGTTCTCTTTGTTCTAGAATCTAGACCAACACAGTTAATTGGATATGCATAGTGCTAGATCACTGAAACAGCAGTCCGCGGATAGACATGTCGCTCCACTCGGACAAATTATTCTGATTCCGAGCCAACCAGTCTTTGATCTTTCTCCATTATGCTGTGTGCTTAGCGGAGAAACAACACAAACCAATTTTATAGTCTTTGGTTTGACCCGACTGGGGCTTGAACCCATGATCTACCGCACTCAAGGCGAGCATGCTAACCATTACGCCACCGATGCATTCTTCTCAGACTGAAGTCATTTAGTATCTGTTGTAAGTCAAATTTCAACGAGATGATGTCGTAAATTGAATTCAAGTCAAATTGCCCCCTTTAATGAAAAGAAGAAGTTAATTTGATCATAAAATCAGTTTGAGAATATTAAAACATTATAGCTTTCCAACTTAAATAATATTTTGTGCATCAATGGTATTTAAATTTAAATAATTGGCGGTTCCTAATGGTGTCACGAGAGTACTTTTAATTATTGGTGTGAAAAATAACTAAGGCTTCTTTGTTGGATTTCTACTAACTAGTGGCATTTTTTTTAATGGTCATTAATACTTTTTTACTTAATATAAACATATATCTTTAATGTGTGGTGCCATTAAAGTAATTACAAATACAATGTACTTTATTATATGACTTCTGATAATGTCTTTTTCTTATTGGCTGGCGTCCCTAGTAACGATCTTTATAAAACATTATAATCACCTCGTGGTTTTGTTTACCTTGTTGGAATGTTATAATCACCTGGGGTGACGTCACGCCAGGTGAATATAACATTCTAACAAGGTAAACAAAAGAGAATGTCATGATCAAAAGCTTATTTTAAGGGTGAAAGAAACATATAAATTGTGTCATATAATAAAACAATTAATGACTTTCAATTCGGTGGGTACCAGGATTTATTAACCCAAGAATAATATATTTACCTCGGCCCTAAGGGGCCTCGGTAAATATAATATTCTTGGGTTAATAAATCCTTGTATCCACCTCATTAAAAGTCATTAATTGTATATTATTGCTTGCTTATGCAACAAAGCTCTGGAATTGTTCGTATTTGTGTCACTGGCACTGACTGCGACTATTTGATTTTTTTAATGTATGATATTGTTTATGTGCATATTTGTGGCTTGTCTGTACAAATCTCTAGAAATATGACCGCCACATGTTCAATGTTGCCATTTCTCCCACAATAATATACCTATTTTGCTTTGTTATAGTATATGCTTCACTTTGGACAGAGTATAATTAGCAATGATATACATGTAGCATCTGTGGAGTATTGATTGTACATTTTTGAACATTACATTCTAAACCAAATGGTCGTGAAATGATAGTGTCCCTCCCCCTGTTTGCTACCAACGGGAAATCACAAGAATTCCTTAATATACGCATTCCATCTACCTATTAGGACATATATGATTGTCTCCCCTGAGTCACGAATATGTTATCGTGTGTGTCATGTTTTATAGGATTTTTATCTGTATTCTGAAAGTGTTATATTACCTTATGTATATTGACAATACTTTCCAGCTGTCTTTAACCACATCGGTGGCGTGATGAATAGCGTGTTCGCCTCGTGTTCGGGTCAAATCAAAGATGATAAAATTGGTATTTGTTTCTTCTCCGCTAAGCACACAGCAGTGAGGAGAGGGGAAATCCTGGATGGCTCGGAATCAGAATAATGTATTCCGAGTGGAGCGACAGGTTAATCTGAGGACTGTTGTGTCAGCGTGTTGTACTAGATCTAAGCGGACCCCATCATCATCTCATTGAAAATTAACTTGCTCTCGCCATGATATAGCTGAAAAAATTATTAATCGGCGTATAATAACAATCACTCACTCCAACTCTCTTGTAAAATTCACAATTGACAAAACTGAAATATTTTTGAAAGTGGCTTTAAACACCATAACCCAACTCCCCAATATTAACATATTAAACTCTGCCTACGTCAGTCGAATCGAAAATGAGATCCTGTGCGCACTTGCTCATCGCTGGATAAAATTACCGAACACAGAGCAATCTTCCAAAGGGATATGACCAGAAAACTTCTGTAAATAGTGCCACACAACGACTCACTCATGCTTGTCAAACATTACGTGTTCGTTACAAACAGCCATTAACCCTATTAATTTGATTTTGATTTTAAATTCCTGTGAATGTTTTACGTTGTATTGAATAATGCATTAAATAACGCTATAATATAATGTTTAATGAATATCTTATAACAAAGGTTGTGAAAATTGAGTCGAAACAGCTTTTATACGTAGGTAAAATTAATAGGGTTAATGGCTGATGGGAACACACTCATAGTAATTGTATGCAATTTCCCTTCCTTTACTGTGGTCATCTCAAAACTACACGGTATACATAATGTACATGTGTATAGAAATGTGTTACCTATGTGATCAACTATTAAAGTTTTCTTATTAGAAAAGGTTGATGGTGATGTATATTACAGTCAAAACTTTATTAAGAGGTCACCTTTGGAACATATAAAATGTTTTTTAAAAAAAGGTGATCCCTTAAAAGATGTTCATTTCATACAACATTTTATATGTTAGGACACGAAAAATGTGACCTTTACATACAAGTGGCTGCTTAATAGAGGTGACGGTATGGACAAGTTTGACTGTATTATGTTGTATTATTAATTTGCGAGGTCTGTTTTATTTTTGGTTTGCCTTTTGATGGTTTAAAGTCAATAGAAAAATTTTTTTATTTGTATACCGTGCTTTTCTCTGTTTTCTTTTTCACTTTCTGACAGAAAATTCAATAGTGTAACCATGCCTTCCATACATTGATCGTGGAGCTAACATGTATGGTGAACAATTGCCACCTTCCATTGGCTCCATTCATTATTTTCGTGTCAATGTGTTGTATGATATTATAGTATTACAACTTTATAATTACCCTAATTTGTGGACAATATTTGTTTACAGTTAATAATCATTGGTCATTTATTGAACAATGAATCGTGTTATTTTATACAACAAAATTATCATGATACATAAAATGACAACAACACTAACACCTCTACATATAATTCAAAGTACCAACTTTCTTGATGCTCACGGGCAACATGACATGACAATGGTGTGTTGATAAATATGGCGGTATTAGTCTTCCGACCGAATAAAGAAATAACATATCTGACAAACCAAGCGTCCTCTGTTCTATAGAACTCGGGTTCAGTTCGAAATTTTACAGAATAGCAAACATTCCGCAAAACTTACACTTGTGAAAGCATTATTTCTTCAATAAGCCATGCATGTTTGTCAATAGTCGACCTTGCTATGTCTTATAATTCATTCCCGTCCCTAATATCAACCTGTGTCCAGTTGATATGTGTTTTATGATGCATATCATTTGTGAATCCATGTAAAACCACAAACGTTGTTACGATCTTAAAATTATGAAGGTATTCCTGTTGTATTTTGGTGGTTAGCTTTTACTATTTTTATCCACTTGTAATTAGTTCATTTCCGTTTTGAATAAGTCTTTTGAAGCTTAGAGGACTTAAGTATTGATTTTTCTCATACTCCGTTCGAAATCGTAGTAAACATTCATACAATAGATCAAAAAGGCTAGTTGTACTTTTATTGGTTTCATAACTCCTAAAAGTACATATCATGTTGTACGGACTTGTTGGGTAGGTTAGGGGTATTTAAGTTGTCGTTTTTGACGCACATTACACAATTATAGATTGTATAGATAATTTGAAATATTAAAGTGTAGTTATTATACATTATAGTTATGATGATGCAATATGTTAATTTGTTTAGTTAATATGTATGTATGATAGTCATCTTAAGATATTTAGTAGTCCTTATTTTGTTCAAGGTCCTGTATTATAGTTTGATGTTTGACGTGTGATGTGTGCATGGTACTGATGGAGTCATTGATGTTGCCGACCGGCTGTCTGTTGTCCGACGTGGATGGAATTGTGGATTTGACATTAACTGTTTCTTTTTTCAAATTCTTTTTTTGTTAATTTGTTTGTGTTTATATGTTAATAATCTTTTGTATTTATGTTTCAAATTAAATATTTAAAAAAAAAAAAAAAATTCAATTTCACTATTATATCAACCAGCAAGGGTGTCCGTTTGACTCTTGGCTCTCTTGACTCTTGGCGACCCTGTCGTCACAAACGCATTATGCTTGAGAAATAAGGACACAATAACTTCAAGCTTTTTGGGACACAGTATGTCATCAACATCCATGAATGAGATTATTGAGGCTTCTGCAAAGATTAAGGCATTCTTGCGTGACACGCTTTGGTATTGCAATTTTGATATGCAAAACATACGTAATACTGACGCAAAAAACATTAATCGTAACCGGTGGTTTAATATAGCACATTTCGTTTGACTTGTGTTTGAGATCACTATTATCATTTCCAGAGAGAGGAATGTTTGCATGTTGATTGATTGGAATAGGCTAGGTAACGACACGTCCATATCTGACGGTATTGCTGGTATACCAAATGACACAGACATATTATGTAACAAGGAACGAGTTCGTGTTGTATATGCATTAAAATTTGAATATTGTGTACCTTTGTTTTGATATGTTCTCAAAAAAATTCCAAATTGACACGAGTTGAAAGCATTTGATAGTGCGCTAATTTCATATTCAAATCGTCTAAGCTCTGATTCATACATTTTTCATCTATTTTCATAATTTGTCCATAGTAACAGTGACGTTACCGCCATTTTATTTTCAAAATGAATATCTATAATGTTTTGGCCTATATTCTTTTCCAATAGAGGTGGAGATACCAAGGTTCCATCCACTGACGTTTTAAATGTCAAAATATCTACGTGTTTATGGCTGAGTGTTGCCATAGCACCCTTTATGCTATGCTGTTCTTCATACATAAATTCGAATCAATTTAAACCAGAGACACACCATGTGTGCTCGTGAATGATATTATAAGAAAGCATAGTGAATCGTGCATGTGGTACATCCATATTACATACAAAGTAATGAATGACACATCCATATGTTTTTACAATATCATGTTCTATGGTTATATCCAAACTATATCCAAGCTTATATTGTATATACTTGTTTCTGTGTATCTTATCTGCTCATACGTACCGGGACTGGTTTACCAACACATTGTTTATCTACACACATTCCCATCTGAACTGTGCCTTGCTTAATAATATTGTAAAACATGGCGTTGAACACAGACTGTTCTGTTCTTCTAATGACGATGTTTTGATTGTCGATACGTTATTGTCCAGTGCCTTCGTTTCCATCATTAATGCATAATTAATGCGTAATACGATGGATATTGAGGTATCTTCTTAATACTTGGTGATTGGCTGTGCTCATTATTTCTCGAGTCAGATGACAGCCACCGTATATTTGTTACTGCCACCATAATATATACACCTCGACAAAAATAAAGGAACATTTATATCATTTTGATTATATGTTTTGTCTTAAAATTAAATTTGTTGTTTTTTTGTTACCATACTATTCTTTCATCTATTCTTAATCAACAGGTAAATTTTCACCTAGCGATTTAATTTTCTTTATGTATGAAAAACCGGTTTTACTCTGCAACCCATCAGATTTCGTCTTGCAAGTTGCGTGCAATTAAACGTAACGTATTTCTCGTGCTGTTGTTGTCGGTGTATGCCATTCATATTCACATTTTGATGATGCCCAGCCGTAAGTTAACACTTGAACAGAAATGGCAAGTCTTTGGCATGCGAAATACTGGATTGAGTCTGCGCAGAATTGCCGATCAGTTTGGGGTGTCACACAGTGTTATATCCAGGCTTTTGAATCGCCATAGAGAAGCAAGGACCGTTAAAGAACTTCATCGTTCTGGAAGACCACGTAAAAAATCACACAGAGATGACAGAGCACTATCGCAATCAGCTCAACGTCGTGCATTTTCGACTGCACGTCAATTACGCGACAACTGTGCGATTCATGGCAGTGTGAGTGTACGAACTGTTGTTCACCGCAGGCTCAATTGCGAACGTTTAAAAACCCGAAGACCAATTAAAAGACCTTTGGTGACTCGAAGACATCGTCATGTTCGACACCAGTGGGCACGTGACCATTGTAATTGGAATTTGAGGAAATGGCGTAGAGTTCGTGGGTCAGACGAGAGTAGTTTCCTCCTACACCATATTGATGGTCGCATGGGGGTGTAGCGACACCAGAATACAGAATATAGGGAACAACGCATCTTAGGGCCAACAACTTTTGGTAGCGGAGGTGTCACTGTGTGGGGATGTTTTTCTTTCGACTGCAAAATGGACCTCTACGTTCTGAACGGTACCATGACAGGTGAAGAATATCGCGACAACATCATCCAGGATATCGTTGTGCCTCATTTTGACAATCATCGTTTTGCAACAAGATCACTATTCATGGTTGATAATACTAGACCACATAGGGCACGATCGTTAGTGATTATTTGCGTCCGGAGTCAATTGACAGTATTCCATGACTAGAAATGTCACCGGATATGAACCCTATTGAACATTTATGGGATGATATTGGACGGAAAATAAATGATCGGGTTCCAGCATGTCAGAATTTACATGAAGTGCGTGATGCTTTGGTCCAGGAATGGCAAAGTATACCTTTGAGAACTTTACGACACCTTGTTCAAAGCATGAGACGACGCGTTGACGAACTTTCCCGGAAGCGTGGAGGTTGCACGCATTACTGACAACACTTGTATTTAAATGTAGTCTTAAATTATCAATTTCGAATTCTAAACATGCAATTAATTTTGTTACAAATATCAGATTTAAGTGAAACCTTTTTTGAGTTTTTGTTACTGCCATTTTAGACACATTTTCCCTCTGAGTATTACTCTTCTAAACAAGCTTTAAAATGTCCAAATGTATAATTTGTACTTAGAATGCATTTACTTGTTTAATAAAATCATAACCCCAGTCCAGTTAATATATGTTTTGGTTATTGTTTTATTCCTTGAAAACATATTATTTAAAAATAATCGGGTGTTGCTTAACTTTTGGCGAGGTGTATTATAAGCATGCTACAGCTATAATAAATTTGCTGGATATTTTGATCATGTCTTCTAGAGACATTAGCATGCATTAGTGTGGGTTTATGGTGATTAACGTCACTTTCAATAATATTTCAGTTATATCGTGGCGCCATTAGCATGCATTGCATTGTCAAAATACAACCTATATGTATTTAGAAAGATACTGAAGATGCCGTTACCGTGGTCGAGTTATATACTGCATTAGGAAGTGTATCCTTTCAATGAATATTTAAATGGTTTCCTCAGGAGATAATATAAAATGCATATCTAAATATTCACACTGATCAAAAATCACAGAAGCAATATATTTAAATCCAACGTGTTAAAACAATACCCTTGATTTTGCAGGGGCGGATACATTGATATACTCAGGGTATATAAAAATACAGAGATAAGAAGTCTAACCCCACCATTGGTGTGTCTGTACCATACCATGCATGTGAGCGGTCATGTACATTTGTATAAGTGTGCAAAGGGTATCGAATATGCTTCTTTCTGCAATTGTTCTATTAGAATTGGGTTTGTGTAGTATTTTTCGTTTTTCATTTTATAACATACAAATGGCGATTCATCAATTATAACTGATTGAATATCCCAGGCATAATTTTTGTTGTGGTGCTTAACGCCACTTTCAACAATATTTCAGCTATATCATGGCTTGGTCAGTTGTATTGGTGGAGGAAACTGGAGGACCCGGAGAATACCACTATCTTGTCGCACGTCACTGACAAAATTGATCACATAATGTTGTGCAGCTCGTCCTGGTCGGGATTCGAACATACAACATCAGTGGTGATAGACTCTGATTGCATAGGTAGTTGTAAATCCATCTACCATCCGATTACGGCCAGCACGGTCCCAGTGCATGTTTAATACTGAATATCATTATTTAATATATGTTCCATTTTAATTGGAAGGATCCCAATTAGTTCAGAATACAATGAAATCTAAAGCATACCACACTGTCAAAACAGTTAAAAGTACAATACAAAATAATATATGGATATCCCTAACACACAATACATGTTCGCTCACTTTCCTGGCTTAGCACAGGCACTTGAATAAAAAGTGGCGGGGTTAAGCTAGTTTTATGACATTGATGCAAGACTAACACACTGAGTTGGATTTTAATAATGCTAGCTCATTGAAATAATATTATGCGGTTATGCATGTCGCTCCACCTAGGAACATAATTCTGTTTTCGAACCTACCAGTCTCTGTTCTTAATCCTTGGTCACTGGGAAGAACCTTAGCTTTACAAATAATTACATTATTTAGAAACTGACCACTGGGCAGATGATACCCTCGGACATTAATAGTTCACCAGTAGAGGTATCGACACAGTGGTAGTAATACAAACGTAGATATATAATGCATCACTCACGACGCGTTTCAGAGAAAACGTAGCCAGGCATGCTCATCATCAAGGTTTTTCCAGAAACGCGATGTGTGCACACAATTAGATATCTACTTTCATATTCGTTCATTCTTATTCTGTCTTCTTTAGTAGATATAGTGTCAATGACCAACAACAGACTTCAGCTTGCATCGGACATAGATAAAATTTAACGATTAATTATTTCAATATTGTGATACACAAAGAAGCGCACAACATGACCAGATTATACCACATATGTGTTTTTATTGCTAAAATAATCAGTTGATGCATGCAGAAATACACAGCATAAACAGATTATACTACATGTGTGTATGTCAGTGTATTGATACATCAAGACGTACACAGCATGAACAGATTACACCACATATGTGTGTTTTTATTACTAACATAATCAGTGTATGCAGGAAGAAATAAACAGCATACATGTATTTTACTACACGTGTGTATCAGTGTATTGATACATCAAGACGTACACAACAGAAACAGATTATACATCATTTGTGTGTTTTTATGTGTGTCTACTGTGATTGTATTTCTAATTATTTTATCAATGCTACATTAGTAGTATATAAGAGGTTACAAAGTCGTATTTGAGGAGGTGGTGCGAGGTGGTGCTACCGAAAGCGGCCCTACTGGAAGCGGCCCTACCGAAAGTGACGTCAGTCACGTGACGGCCCCGATCATTTCCCCCTCCCCCTTTTTTCTTCAGTGACGTCATTTTCCCGCGTTGTTTCTTTGTGACGTCATTTTTTCCTTACTACAGTAGGAAGGTACCCAAGGGGTGCGCAACCGGTTTCCCGCACTTTTTTGAATGTTTTCGGATATGTTGTGTAGTATTTCTAAGAGTACATTTGAACATTCAATAGGTCACTCTGCAATTTATCCAGGCTTGTGACTGGCTCTATATATAGAGGCTGCATTAACCTTTCTTTTTTTTTTTTCTTTTTTCTTTTTTTTCTTTTTTTTCATTTTTTCATTTTTTTTTTCATACAATATTTTCAACAAGTAACAACACAAATTTATGTACAATGTCTGTCGCTTCTACGGGATTTTCTAAGAGCCTGGTAACGTCTGTCATGCTATGTCCTGCACATCGATGAATGAGGTAAAATATGCAATGATGTCCGCACACGGTAGATCCTTCTTCTTGTACTCGAACGGTGTTGTAAGTCCAAGTATGACAATGTTTCTTCATGAAGTTCACGTAAGCCCTTAAAAAGGGTGGTGTTCCTGTAGGGTCGTAGTATTCTCCTCGTGAATTGGCGTCGATGTATATAGCGACCCAGTGTTTTCCCATTCGATGGTCTGGATCCGTATTTCCCACCAGAGCGGAAGGTACGTT
>MJUT01034140.1:272610-298927 GCA_002080005.1 Gigantidas platifrons
TAACGGGTACGTCATTCCCGGTCAAAAGACCCCAGTGGGGGGGAGAAACCGGTTGCGCACCCCTTGGGTACCTTCGTATCCATGGTAATACTACTGTAGTAAGGGAAATGACGTCACAAAAGAAACAACGCGGGAAAATGACGTCACTGAAGAAAAAAAAGGGGAGGGGGAAATGATCGGGGCCGTCACGTGACTGACGTCACTTTCGGTAGGGCCGCTTCCGGTAGGGCCGCTTCCGGTAGCACCACCTCGCACTACCTCCTCAAATACGACTTTGTAACCTCTTATATACTCCTCCGTCATCTTAAACTTCCCATCACAAGGTCTCTGCATGTCTTTCACAAAGGCTTTCACTGTTAGATCTTCTTTCTTCAGACGGCCCCATTCACATTCCCACAGCTGCTTTACTGGATAACCGTTGTCCTGAATGTACTGTATCTTCTCCTGTGTTCTCTGGTACCGTTGTTGCATCGTCTGACCTCTCTCATCGGTCGCTGGTTTGCCGTGGTTCAGACGACAATCATGTCCATGCCAATAACATCCCTGAAATTCGTACACGGTGCTGGTCTCCTTGACGTACCCATCCACTGGAAGGCGCCGACGTCCTATCACTTTCTCTTTGTGATTGCCCTGATGTCTGACATGGTATCCGTTCTGCTGGGCTTCCCATTCCAACCATTCAATCGCCATCCGCTCGTATCGTCTGGGAGTCTCTCTCCGGAACTTGTTCTCACTCTTCCGGCGTACAAAATGTCCCGTTGGCATCTCCTGCATGATGCTCCAAAGGCAGAGGGCGTTGGCATCGTATCCAATGATCTTCTTGCAGGTTTTCGGCTCCTCGTAATCTCTGGGTCGGATGGTCGTCACATCTCTCTCGTGGTACCGATGAAACACGATACTCGGTCCTCCAACGATGTTGTTCTTGTACAGCTGGTACAAATCCTTGTTCTTCTCGTCCGGTAGGGTGAAGTAATCTGATAGGTTTTGGAACATGTACTTCAGAGTCAGGCCTGGAACACTGATTCCGTCTTTAAACATGTCCGCGTTCTTGTTCTGGTAGTACCGGTACATCTTGTCGATGGCTTCCAACAGGGGCTCCACGTCTTTGTTGTTGTACCATGTCAGGAACTCTTTCATGGTGGTCATGTCGTTGTCTTCCCATACTTTCTGGCACAGCCGGTTCTCCTCCGTCGAAATGTTCTCATTCTTCAAGGTACTGTAGAAGTCTTCGTGAGGTGGCAGCTGGCTGACGTTCAGCTTCTCCAACGAGGTCATCCACTGATAAGGGAAAAATCCCTTCTTCTCCGTACATTCATAGGCCTTAAGGAACTGACTGTAGCTAAAACCAGGAGCCAGGTAGTTGGTAATGTCCAGGAACTTCAACGCCTCTGTCTTGATGCACATGAAGTTGTTGTTTCTCTTCACGGTATTCTTGATTCTCTGGCTCCTCACCAATTCTGCAAAAAAATCCACCTTCATGGCGTTGACGTCATACTTGCCGGAGTTGAATCCCACCACTGGGAGTTCCTTCAGATGTCGTTCAAGCTGCTGCTGTATCTTGAAGAGGTAGTGTTTCTTCTTGGGGATCAATGCCCGGTACGCCTCCTCGCTGACTTCTGTCAGGTAGCACAAACAGGACTCCACTGTCTTTCTGGTATTACCCTCCGAGATGTAGCACATTGGAACTTTATAACCAGGAACGTTGGAACATACTGACACGCTCAGTAGTACATGATGATTGGTCCACTCCAACTTCTCGGATCGTCTCTTGTCTGTAGGCTGTAACATTACCTCAATGTCATAGGTAGCTCTGTAGGGATAATACCAATCTTCTTCTTGGACGTCGATGCCTTCGTCTTCTAGTCGCTCGAATACGGTCTGTGGTGTGTGGTACACTCCACCAGGATACTTGTAAATGACATCTCCGGTACAGGTTTTCTCATGTCTGTGTAACTCCCATCTGCTCTTCCTTAATCGGTCACACTTAGAACACAGGAAACTGTGGCTGTACTTCTCCATATTGCTGACGTAGCTGAAGTGGTCTTCATACAGGTTCAAATTCATGGTGTCCTTGTAACTGTAGGGTGAACGTCGTACCAATCGTGCTGCAATGTCTCCCTCTTCCATCTCTTGCAGGTCGTACACACACACGTTCAAGCCGAACAACTTCTCTAACACCATCAAATCGTCTAAACACACACCCTGAAAATCCTTGGTAGTCATCTGTCTGTACTGCAGGTACTGGTGGTAATAGGTCTTGGTTGGAACTTCTACGTCCTTCACTGGAGCTCCACGGTGTACGGCTAGGCATCGGAAAAAGCATAGTTTGTCCTCATAAGGTCCATTGGCTCCACCGACTAAACACACCAAGCCTTGATTTCGCAGGAAAAAGTCTGGAAGGACGACTCTGGTACCGATGGGATGCTGGATCAATTTGTTGATGTAGAAGGTCACGTTGGTTATTAACTGGACCACCCATTTGGTATCGGGTCTCTTTTGGCGGATGTACTCTAGGATGTCGTGACGGCTCAAGTCGTCCAGAAATTTGTCTAAACCTTCTTCGTTCCTGATGAAATGTGGAGCATCATAAAATCTGCCGTTGTTCTGGCTGGAATGGTAGTACCTTAGTTCTCCAGTTTCGATGTTTCTCAAAATAAAACCAAAAGACACGTTGATCTTGAAAGCTGTCGTCTGCTGTCTGTGCATGTACCGTACCATCTCTGGAAAGGTGGAGGACGCTATATCGGTTAAGGTAAAATTATACCTGTCTTGGATAGGGTTGCCGGTCGTTTCCTCTGTCCGGATGGACTGCCAATGCTGTCTGTACAAGGCTATGGTATCGGGATCATCAGGCAACACGTCTGGTTCAACAGGATTCTCCATGGGAGTTTTGGCTGGCACGATACTTCGCTGCTTTGGGCTGGGTCCTGATTCAGGTGTTGCTGGTCTCTTCATCGGTGGTCTCTGCTTGGCCTCTAGTCTTTCGTGGAGAGCTCGGTGACGGAGCATGTTTTCCCTTCTATTAAAATACTGACCACAATCGGGACAGGTAATCGTATAGCTGTGGACGGCTTCATGTCTGTTTCTGTTATCAGCTCGGCTGAACTCTTTGGCACATACACCACAGGAATAGGTCTGTGAAGAATCTACATGGGTCTTCATATGTCTGGTCAGGTTGGTCTTCTCTGTAAAATCTTTTCCGCATTTCTCGCAGGTGAACATCGTAGCTGTTGGGAAAGAGAATGAAGATGGAATCAATCACGGGCTTATATAGGAAAAGTCAGATGGGTGTAATTGTTTTGTTTTTGTATCCATGGTAATACTACTGTAGTAAGGGAAATGACGTCACAAAAGAAACAACGCGGGAAAATGACGTCACTGAAGAAAAAAAAGGGGAGGGGGAAATGATCGGGGCCGTCACGTGACTGACGTCAATTTCGGTAGGGCCGCTTCCGGTGGGGCCGCTTCCGGTAGCACCACCTCGCACCACCTCCTCAAATACGACTTTGTAACCTCTTATATACTACTTACATTTTAAAATTACATGTGGTTAAATATAATTCTCAAATACAAGATATCAAATAAGAAGAATTTGTCACTTTGTTGCATATCGCATGTCTAAACCTACATGTGCAAGCCCTGGGAAATAGTAAGTTGTCCTAGTTATTCCTACATCACGTTACAATTTCCGTTCGGTTCGTCTTGACCTCCAGTTGTTTGTAGTAGGGTTCATGTCTTATCTGCATTAGTTGTGTTTTTTTGTGTATCACATATCTTGTTGTGTTTTTTTTTTTTCGTCTTGTGTACCTGATGATGCCTGTTTCTGTGGATTGTCCATTATTGATTGCCCCTTCGGTATTCTCTAACGTTTATCTATACTGTCAGTAGAGTGTGGTATACAAATGCCTTTTTATTGGGTTTTCCGTAATGCTTTCGCATGCTATGTGTCTAGTACTGACGTTCATGCTGGTTTTCAGATCGACATTAGCGATCCATTATATGAGAGTAATCAATGCAAGCAGTTTGAAAAATCACGCTGCTTTGAGATTCGTGTCGCATTGTTCATATTTTCGGGTCCACATTGAGCCGATAAAATATTGTTCTTCTATCAAAGGTGGTTCGGTTTCCATATACAGTGAAACCTGTCTAAACCGAATCTTCCTGAGACTAACTTATGTGTTCGGAATAGACAGGTGTTCAGTTTATACAGGTTAAATTAAGAAAGATGACCTGCATTAGAATTGTATTTAAAGCTCGGTTTACAGATAATTTCGGATTATTCAGCGCTCGACTTAGACAGGCTTCACTGTACATGCTATTCAAGATGGCGAGAAACGTGTTCAGTACTACTTTGAAGAGCGATACATGTACTTTAATTAACAATAAACCTGATCATGGAATGCGTTGCCTTACCACAATTAACACAATCCAGTTACCAAAGCAAACTCTATTCGATTTACTTAAAAAACAAACAAAACCACGGATTATAAAAAACGGATTAGGATTATGGTTTGTTATCCCACTTGCAACAATAATTAAGCTATATCGTGGCGGTCAGTTTTATTAGTGGCGGAAACTAGGGTAACCGGAGAAAACCACGGGCCTGTCGGAAATCACTGACAAGCTTTACCACATAATGTTTTATCGAGTACACCTTGGGAGGGAAGGATTCCAACTCACAACGTTATTGGTGATTGTATAGGTAGGATTAAACCCAACTAACATACGATCACGACTATAAGAACGCGTTCGTTCAGATGTTCTGTATAGCATTATATAGCATTGTACCACGATTTCATATACGATGCCACGTTCTAATGCATAACGTATAGCGTATATTCAGCGTTGTCTCAGAACCAAGACTAACATACTTTTAGGATTAATTGGATTGGTTTGGATTGATGGTATTTAACGCCACTTTCAACAATAAAGATTAATTGGAAGATTTTAGATTTAAAAGGTAATATACACAAAGAAAAAAGTTAAGCACCCCCATGTTTTTTTTAAATGACAAATGATACGACAAGTATCACGAGATTACTGACTAGATAATATCAAGAACGCAATGGTGACCTGATAGGACATTACATTGGCTGTAAGAAATCACAAAAAAATCAAGAAAAATGTTAATTTAATGAATATTTAATCACAATATCACAAGTCCAGTGTTTGCAGTAAACCATGTCCATTGTAAGTATTGACCTTCACAGTTCAAAAAGCACGATAAGATTGTCATTTCACTTTCACTACGTCACTTATGAATCACGTGACGACATATATTGTTCAAAGTTCAGTACCGGTTGTAACCCCCACGTGCTTGGATGACGGCCTCAACCCTGCGTATCATCCCTCCATTTAGACATCTGATGTCCTGTTGTGATAGCAGTTGATATTCCCGATGCAATGCTGCTTCCAACTGACGAATGTTTTGCACAGGAGATTCCCGAGCCTGTGTTCCAAATATGCTCTATGGGATTCAAATCCGGACTCATTGCTGGCCAAGGAACAAAAGTCACGGCTTCGCTTTGGAGGTAGGCGGTTACTGCTCTTGAACGATGAAGCCTGGCGTTGTCATCCATATACACAAGCATTGTAGCTAATGGGTGGTTGTCGAAATGGGGGAAAACAACTGGTTGCAAGACGTCTCTGGTATACTGATCACCAGTTAGGTTGCCTTGTAATGTCAATAAATCCAGCTTGCAGTCTTGAGATATACACCCCATTACTGAGCGTCCACCGAAAGAGACAGTAGGCTGGATGTTCCTTGGGGTATAGGCTGTATTTTTGTGTCCCAGTCCCCTAACCCTCATCCGGCCGTCGGTTACATCAAGCAGAAACCGGCTCTCTTTTGACCAATGGATTTTGCACCATGTCCTTAAATTCCAGCCACGTCGTGCTAAGCACCATGCCAAACGTATTCGTCGATGTCAGTCTGCCAACAGTGGAAGTTTAATGACTCTCCTTGGCTTAAGTCCCGCTGATTTCAGACGATTTCCAACTGTTCTTGTTGACAGACATATATTGCGCAGCCAGTGTTGTTTGAGTACGGGACTGGTTGCGAATGGCATCCGTCTAACCAAACTCTGTAATGCCCTGTCGTCATGATCATATGCTACCCGTGGTCTGCCGGATCTTGGCAAGATTTTCACATTGTTGGTGTGTGTGTGTTTTCTCACCAGTCGGCTAACTACAGTATAGTAGTAGGCCATCTGACGTACAATAGCTTTGAAGGACATCCCTGTTGTATGCATGCCGATTATTTGCCATTTTTGTGCTTCTGATATTTGCCTTCGTGCAATACTTACTGAGAATTAATAAATTTTTTTAAAACACCGGACTAAAATACCAAAATTCGAAGAGTGAACATACTGAATTTTGAGTATTGCGTGAGAGGCATGGTTCACTTGCATGACTAGTCAATATTAAACATAATGGTCACACCTCTGTGAGCACATATTTTTAATGGAAGATTGTTCTTGTTATAATCAACATAAATATTAGAATCTAAGCTTAGTGTAACTTATTATGTTTTAATATATCAGGGGGTGCTTAACTTTTTTCTTTGTGTATATATTATATTGATGTAACAAAGAAGAAAATTAATTAATTAATTAATTAATTATGATTTGTGTTTTGATATTGCTGACCTTTTAGCTTCTATGTGCTATGTGATAGTGTTTGTCAGTGACTTGCGGCAGGTTGGTGGTTTTCAATGAATACTCCATTTTCCTCCAGTATTAAAACTGACCACGAAATTGGTGTAATAATGTTGCAAATGACGTTAAAACAATAACACTAACCCTATCCCCTCTATGGGGCTTTGTATTTTTTTTAAATCACGGATATTTTTCAGCTTTTCTTTTGACAATAGGGAGATTTGCAGATTACTTGTTTTTGAATCAATATTATAATCGGGTTATTTGTTGTTGACCTTCTTTACATTTCAAATAGGTTTTACATTTTTCTTAGTTCCATAATGTGATGTCCGCTTCGAATCACGATTACAAACGATGTTTGGTTAATCTTTACACTATTTCCTTTTTAGCGGGTACATGTTTTATTTACGCATAGTAGAGTCAAATATATCAAAATATATTTGTTTGTTTGCTTGATGGCGTTTAACGCCACTTCCAACAATATTTCAGTTATATCGTGGTGGTCAGTCTTATTGGTGGGGGAACCGGAGGATCCGGAGAAAACCACCGATCTCTCGTAAATCACTGACAAACTTTATCACATGCTGCTGCACACCTCGCCCTGATCGAGATTATAATTCATAACATCAGTAGTGATAGGCATTGGTTGCATATGTAGTTGTAAATCCAACTATCATGCGATATTGGCCAGGACTACCCCGTCCGTTTCGAGTTACGATTAAAAACGATATTTGATTAATCTTTACACTATTTCCTTTCTTAGCGGGTACATGCTTTCTTTACGCATAATAGTGTCAAATAAATCATCTTATGTGTATATCGTATAACAGTATGTAATCATGCACTTTCTTCACGCCACGATATAGCTGAAATATTGCTACAGTTGGCTTTAAACACCAATCAATCAATCAATCAACCAATCGCAACGGAGTAACATGACGGCTACCACTGTTATAATCAGGAAGTGCTTACCCTTCAGCATCTTATAAGTTCACCTCCATCATCCCAGCTTTAAACCTACATGTATGATACAGGCATAGTCAAGTTCACCTATTTATCGAAAATGTACCAGGCGCCGTAGTGGCCGCGGTCGTATGGTAGTTTGATTTACAACTTCCTATGCAATCAGTGCCTGTCATCACTAATGTTCTGAGTTCGAATCTCGATCAGGGCGAGATGTACAACATTATGTGATCAAGTTTGTCAGTGACTTGCGACAGGTCTGTGGTTTTTTTCGGGTAATCCTGTTTCATCCACCAATATAACTGATGCCACGATACAACTGGAATACTATTGCAAGTGGCGTTAAATACCACTATCAAACAAACAAACAATCAAAATGTAACAGCATAAAATACTTTGTTAGACATTCAAAGCATCGAAGATATTTATTTTTATTTATTCATTTTTTGCGTTTTTGGTTGATGACATCTGAATCTACTATCGACTGGATTGTGTAAATTTATCAATAAATTCGAAATAAACTATTTAAAATAAATATACCATCGAGACGACAGGACTTTACAGCATACGTTTTCTCCCTACCGGTTTCCTGTGAATGTTTGACCTTGTATGGCTATTTTTGATCCCAGAATAACCAAATTCAGTTGTAATGGTAAGTTGTCGTCATATTGTTCATTAATTTAAGCTTATATAAACACAGTTAACTAAGGCATGCATTGCATAATTCGAAGTGAAAACGATTTGAATCAAGCAAAATAATAATTAGCAGCTTTAAGCTATTGTTAGTATACTTTTTTAACATCATGCTATAGTTTATTTAAAAAAAACCGCCTGTTTACAACAACCTAGGATTGCACATTAAGGGTGCCTGTTTTATTGCAATCTTACTTGTCTAGGGATAGCAAGTGAAATTCCAAAACAAAGTTCACCCAAGCACACTTTCTATTTGTTTTTAATAACATTGGTTGAAGTTGTTTAACGTCACTTTAAACAATAGTGCAGCTACATCGTGGCGATCAGTTTTATTGGTGGAAGAACGGGAGTACCTGGAGAAAACCACCGACCTGTCGCAAGTCACTGACAAACTTTATCACATAATGTTGTACCCCTCTCTATGATCGATGTTCGAACACATAACATCAGTGGTGATAGGCACTGAGTGCATAGGTAGTGGTAAATCCAACTACAAAACGATCACGGTCACGACGGCCCCTGTTAATAATAGTATTATTGGAGTAATATTAAATACCTCGCGATACGATAGTGGTTAGGATAAAATACATTTTCGTTCAGAAGATTGAATATATCAATGTCATAATGAAATGAAGCACATACAGATAAATAAGATACCAAACAACAAACCATACAATACTGTCGATACAGTTCCAAGTTCCAATAAAAAAATGCAAAATTGACGCTGTCTTGGCACCGGTGTTCGCGCTTCCGGTGAGTTCGCGCATACGTATTGTACATATAAAAATTGCAAAATCATTGGAAAAGTTAAGATGGAGACTACTGGTATGTAAGGATTAACTCTAATTATATTAAACTGTATCAAATGTTTTCAAATTTGAGCTTATTTTGAAGGAATAGGTATAAACTTCAATTTCGAAAACTTTCGAAATAAAATCTTTTCCTTATTCATTTTAAGAACCACACATACTGCATGCACGATATCACCGGACGTTGCAACATTTGTCAAAAATCGAGAGGTGGTTTGTTTACACTTCGTTTTAACTGAAATGTTAAAAATTGTAGTGGAATCCGGATAAAGACCATAAAGATAATACTTCAATGTATTTGTGGATGATTTAAATTAGTTCAATAAAATTTTGGTAAGCTGTGAAATTAACCACTGAACACTTAGGTGCGCGAACACACCGGACGGCTCTTTATCCCTAAAATACAAATACACTCGCCTTCCTACCTTTGACGTGCCCTTCAATAAGAAGTGGCGGTGTCAAACCATTGATATGAGCCCAAGCCTCCCATCATAGTGAATAGAGGCGGTCAAGCAGACATGAGCAAATAATCTAACCTAAGCTGAAACATTTTAGATTTATAATATGCAATTCCTTTACAAACACAATGACATACACACTGTTTACATTGTAAAGCCATACGGTAATGGTGTTTAATGCTACATTCAACAATATTTCTGTTATATCGTGGCGGTCAATTTTATTGGTGCAGGACACCGGAGTACCCCGAGAAAACCCCCCGAGTAAGTAAGTTAGTAAACAAGTACATGTATCTCAATAGAGCACATAATCAATTGTCTATGCGATTTGTTAAATGTATATTTAAACTTATCACTGTTTATCACAAGATTTGTCGCAATCGCCTGAACAGAGAACACGTGATCAATTGTCAAAATGACATATCAAATTCATAGCCACAGAAAACACAGGATCAATTGTTAACATGACCTCTCATATTCATAGTCACAGAGAACACATAATCAATTGTTAACATGACATCTCAAATTCATAGTCACAGAGAACACATGATCAATTGTTAACATGACATCTCAAAATCATTTCTTCTGAGAACACATGATCAATTGTTAACATGACATCTCAAATGCATAGCCACAGAGAACACATGATCAATTGTTAACATGACATATCAAATTAATTTCTTCAGAGAACACATTTTCAGTTGTTTATGTGATATGTCAAATTAATTTCCACTGAAAATGCACAATCAATTGTTTATTTGATATGTCAAATTCATTTCCACAGAAAACGCACACTCATTGTATTTGTGATATGTCAAATTCATATCCACAGAAAATGCACAATCAATTGTTTATGTGATATGTCAAATTAATTTCCACAGAAAATGCACAATCATCTGTTTATGTGATATGTCAAATTAATGTTCACAGGAAATGCACAATCAATTGTTTTGGTGATATATCAGATTAATTTCCAAAGAAATTGCACAATCAACTGTTTATGTGACATGCTACATTCATATATCCGGAGAACACATGTTTAATTGTTTACATAGAAGAGTATGTGTATACCAAAGGGGTAATCAGAATCCGTATATCGAAGAGGAACAGACAACATAATGGCCAAAAGAAAAAGTACAAACAACGTTCTACAAAACATACACAAAACAAAATATCAAGAGTGTGCTCCCTTAAAACAACGTTATTATATGACATGATCGCTTGAAGATATATAATACAGAAAAAAAAACAACCACTCATAATATCCATATGCAAAGCTGTGGAACGATTATTTACTGTTCAGGAAGGGTAAGCAGAGTGCGAAGATATCAAAGGGGCAATCATAATTCGTATATCGAAGAAGAACAGACAACACATTGGCCAAACGAAAAAGTAGAAAAGGACAAACAACGATCTACAAAACATACATATAAAACTAAAGATCGAGTAACACGAACCCCGCTAAAAACAGGGGATGAACTCAGGTGTTCTGCAAGGGTAAGCAGTTTCTGCTCCACAAGTGATACCTTTCGTGCTAATCTAGTTATAAACCCGGTGATAAGTCATGAATGAGGAACGGACCCGGAAATCTTCACAAGTGGAACATGTCTGTGGTCATTTGTGACACATGTATTCCATAACGGTAAACCAAGTCATGGTGGCGACCGTAAAACTGTCGAAGTGATGACTTCAACTTAACAATGAGGAACCCTTGGCTTAGTAGCTTCATTGTTAGCAGCAACCCTCCATCAAGGAATTCCTGATAAAAATCGCAAGCTCTGGAATTGCGTAACATATAAGAGATATATACTCCATATGCAGGTGCTGCTGGATTGTTGCTACATGTAAATGGAAAGTTCACAATGGGAAAATTGAAATCATCTATTTTGTCGAAGAGTTTCGTTCTTAACCGCCTCTCACTGTCAATTTCGAGGTGTAGGTAAAAGTATGAAGCAAACCTATCTGTAAATGTTCTATCCTTATATGTAATGTATGTTATATAACTACGGCTGTTTATATTGTAGTAGTGTTTTAAACTCTTTTTTTTTTACAAATTGTAGTGGTGGTTATGGTGCTTAATGCAACTTTCAACAATATTTCTGTTATTTCGTGGCGGTCAGTTTTATTGGTGGAGAATATCAGAGTAACCGCAGAAAACAACTGACCTGTTGTCTCGAGTACCTCTCGCCATGAGCGGGATTTAAGCTCACAACTTTAGGGGTGATAGCCACTGATTGCATAGGTAGTTGTAAATCATACTATCATACGATCACGACAACAAAATTATTTTATATTTACCTTCACTGCTAATACATTCATCATAATAACATTAATTAGCATTTTTGTATTTTTCAGGTATGTCTATTTCTATGTCTGCTATTTGTTGTTCATCCTAACATTATGGATATGTTAAGAAAACCCTTGCAAAAAATTAAAATCAGCAAGTTTTGAAATCGCAAAAGAAATACGTTAAAATACCACTATATTCGATTGATCTACCAATGGATCTTAAAACTAAGAAAACAATTCTAATAATAGTGAAAATGAAAAGAAACCAACATATAGCTATATTGATCTTGGGGCTCGAAATGGTAACACAATCGATTGGCACTCGAAAGCATACCCTTGTCTATTATATGGGCATTCGAAGCAAATCCTCTCAACTATGAGCTTAATGATACGCATTGGACAAAACATAGAGATCTTGATATCCGAGTTATCAAGAAAGCTACATGGATTAACAATAAAGGTGTGGAATTCACGTTAGATAATCACCCTGGTTTGTTAACGGGAGGTAGTATGTTCAATAACAATCAACCTTATCTTAAAATGCGACGAAAGTGAAAATATAATCAATCTATTTTTTCTTCCTGGTTGAAGAACAACACAGCTGCAACGGATGACATTATTGTAATGATCGACATAGAAGGGGCGGAATATGACATTCTAGATAAAATGTTTGTCGATGGAACTATTAATAGAGTACAAATACTAAATGAGTGGCACGATCGATTTATGCCAGAAAAAAAACATTCATATTTAACACAAAAAATTAAGAAATTAAATATTCGTATTATTGAGTGACATTGATAAACTGTCATAGTTATTTATAGAACTAGGTTAGATAAAATGATTTAATAATATTGTCATTATAACATGCATGAGTGAGTTACTCATGTTTCTGTAAAAGCTTGTGTACCATTTATTTAATTTTCATAAGGTGTATGTTTTTTTTTCGACCGTTCCATAATTTGCTTCTCACGAAGAAACAATAATATTATGTCCTTTTTTTGTACCTATACCGAGTGCCTGTTGAGCTTTGTAATACATAGAATGCTTGTTGAATTGCTGTACGTACATAGAGTGTATGTAGACTTTGAGTACATGGAAAAGTGCTTGCTGAATTATTCTACGTCCACAGAGTGTTTGTTGTTGCTGTGTACGTGCACATAGTGTTAGTTGAATTTGTGTACGCACACAGAGTGTTTGTTGATGTTGTGTACGTACACATAGTGTTTGTTGTTGCTGTGTTCGTACACAGAGTGTTTGTTGATGTTGTTTACGTGCACATAGTGTTTGTTGTTGCTGTTTACGTACAGGGAGTGTTTGTTGATGTTGTGTACGTGCTCAGACTGTTTGTTGTTGCTGTGAACGTACACATAGTGTTTATTGATGTTGTGTATGTCCACAGAGTGTTTGGTGTTGCTGTGTACGTACACAGAGTGTTTGTTGATGTTGTGTACGTGCACATAGTGTTTGCTGATGTTGTGTACGTACACATAGTGTTTATTGATGTTGTGTATGTCCACAGAGTGTTTGGTGTTGCTGTGTACGTACACAGTGTGTTTGTTGATGTTGTGTACGTGCACATAGTGTTTGTTGATGTTATGTACGTGCACATAGTGTTTGTTGAATTTGTATACGTACACAAAGTGTTTGTTGATGCTGTGCACGTGCACATATTGTTATTTGAATATGTGTATGTACACAGAGTGTGTGCTGATGCTGTCTACGTGCACAGTGCATTTGTTGAATTTTTGTACGTACACATAATGTTTGCTGAATTTGAGTATGTACACAGATTGTGTTTATGTATGCATAGTGTTTGTTGACGTTGTGTACATACACGAAGTATTTGTTTATTTTGTGAACATGACAAAGTGTGTGTTTGATTTGAGTACGTACACATAATATGTGTTGAATTTGTGTACATACACATAATGTTTGTTGAATGTGCGTCCGTACACATAGTATTTGTTGAATTTCTGTTGTTGTTGAATTTGTGTATGTTCACATATTATTGGTTGAATTTGTGTACGTACACATAATCTTTATTGAATTTGTGTATGTATGCAGAGTGTTTGTTGAATTTATGTACATGACAAAGTGTTATGATTATTGTACATACACATAATGTTTATCTATGTTTTGGTACACATACAGAGTGATTGTTGATTTGTGTTGATTGTTGTAAATAAATCAAGGCATAGTAAAATAGCAAGTAAATGTAAATGACGTTTCGCATTTTCCAGACTAATTATGTAATGTACTGATTAGATATCTACATTTTTAATAATATCGGTCTCCTTTGCGTACTCTCTAGTCTTAGGAATAATGGACTCAATACGTACATAATTGATGGTTCATAATGTACTATCTAATATTGAGCAGGATGAAATTATCCCTGTGTCTGTGGGAGTATATTCTCTTTTAGGGTGTTTACATTTTATGTGGTTATGGGCGTGTTTGTATGAGAACTATATTTTTACTTGAGAAAATTTTCGCATTTGATAGCTATACTGTGAATTTTTATATGACTATTACACAATTAGGCAATGATGCTTGTGTATATTAATTATTGGTTTTGTACATAAAGCGGGTAAGGTTTTTTTTTAATTTTCCATATTATTTGACATTCTCAATATTTCATTTTCCGATAAAATTATTTTCAAAATAGTTCCGCCTATTTTATAAGAAGAGTTTGAAGATACCAAGGGGTAATCATAATCCTTATATCGAAGAAGAACAGACAACACAAAGGCCAAAAGAATAAAAAAAAGTACAAAGGGACAAACAACGATCTACAAAACATACCCTAAAACTAAAGATCGAGTAACACGAACCCCAATAAAAACCGTTATTCTAGAACTTGTCAAGTGTTCAACAGATCAGCAATACTATCGACTTGTGCCCCTATCTATTAAACATAATAGTTATAATCAATAAATCAAAGAAATAAATAAAAACACATACATTTAAAAAAAGAAAATTCGAAATAAAGTATTTAAAATAAATATACCAGGTAAAAACACGTGGTTTACAATTTATCACTCAAGCGTGACGATAGGAATTTACAGCAAATATTTTCTGTCTACGAGTTTCCTATGAATGTAGAACCTTTGTATGGCTATTTGTGATCCCAGAATAACCAAATTCCGTTGTAATGGTAAGTAGTCGCCATATTGTTCATTAATTTAAGCTAATGTAAACACAGTTAACTAAGTCATACATTATATAATTCGAAGTGAAAACGATTGAATCAAGCAAAATAATAATTAGTTGATATCAACTAGTGTTAATAATTATTTAACATCATATTATAGTATCGTGTTACTCGATCTTTAGTTTTAAACAAACATTAAAACACAAGCTCTAATGAGCTTTTAAATCCGACATAAGAATATGCATATACAAACAATAAAACAAAAACATGCACACAATATTTGTTAAAAAAAACAAAAAAAAACAAAAAAAAACCCACGGTCATATTAAAAATTTTCTATGAAATTATCTTCAAACTTTTTTTATTAAAAAAAAAACCACACGCATGTTTACAATTACCTTAATAACCCTGTTATACATCAATATCTACTCTCCATGGGTAGCAAGTTATACTTGTCCATACTGTCTCCACCTAATTCAATTTGGAACCATCAAATCAGCAACTTATTTTGACAAATCGTCAAATAAAATACAAGTACCTGTTCTCATTTTTAATATGTATCAAATGTTTACTGCTGGACTTGACTTGATTGACCATTTTCGAATATCTGTGTCACAAATGACCACGGCTATATTTCAATTGTCGTAAACATTTCCCGTTCCTTTACTCATTCATGACGTATCACTGTGTTTGTGACTAGATTAACCCGGTTTTTATTGGGGTTCCTGTTACTCGATTTTCAGTTTTATTTGTATGCTCTATATATCGTTGTTTGTCCTTTTTCTCTTGGCCGTTGTATTGTCGGTCCTTCGTCGATTTATAGATTTTGATTACCCCTGTGGTATTTTCAAACTCTTCCTCACCTATTTATAATCAATCAATGATTTTAGGGTATGGCCGAATGTGTCTGTCCTGAAGTAGGATCTGGACTTCCAACATTATATACAACGGTCTGTTTTGTGCTTTAAGGACAAAAACAGCGATGTTCATAGAACAATAAATTGAAAAATAAAGAATACCGTGCTTGGCAGATATTTTTGTTGCTCAAAATTAGAGATTTTCCATGAACAATAGAATATCTTTTCTGAGAAAAACAGAGGATATTCACATTTCCTTGAATTATACCATACGAAATATTTTTTTTACAGGGAACGCAACTAATTTCTAAGAACAACATGAGAGGTTAATAGAGCTGTCATATAAATACAAATGTAGATATGCAAATGCCCGTGAATTAGACCAAATATTTTCGTACAGAAAAATCAAATAATTTCTAGGAATAAACTCAGAGATTTGAAGAGCTGTCAAAGAATAAGAAAGAAACGTATAATCTCTTGGCGACCACTGAGTAGGTATTTGAACATAGATTTTTCCTAGTATCAGATAGTTCGTGTTACTCAATCTTTAGTTGTTGTGTATGTTTTGTAGATCGTTGTTTGTCCTTCTGTCCTATTTATTTTGGTCATTGTGTTCTCTGTTCTTCTTCGATTTACGAATTCTGATTAACCCTTTGGTATCTTCAAATACTTCTTTATGTTAAGTTGGAAATGATCGGATGCATGTTTCCTCATTTGGCATATAGGGCAGCAACAAAGGTCCTCTACTTCTGTCTGTCTTTGGCCATCTTTTCGACACTCCCCAAGGTATTGTTCATGGTCTTCATCTCTCCTTCTACAGTACGCCTCCGCATGTTTTTCGGCATGTCACGCTTGAACTTTCCTTCTGGAGTCCAATAAAGTGTAGTCCTAGTGATGAAATTTATATATTTTCTAATCACATGCCTAATATTGTAGACATATTCTCTAGTTTACAGGAGCAATGATGACTTAACGACATCTTCAGAACTTGATATGTGCTGTAATACTCTTCATTCTCCCACAGATGTTACTACGTCGGTGGATTAGTGTTTCAGAGGTAGGATGATGATTATAATTAGATAGTGTTTGAATGATAAGATAACGATATATAGTATATAGTGTTCCAATTGTAAGATGACGATTATAATTAGATAGTGTTCCAGTGGTAAGATAACGATTTTAATTAGATAATGTTTGAGTGGTAAGATAACGATTTTAATTATATAGTGTTCCAGTGGTAAGATAGCGATTTATGGTAGATAATGTTCCAGTGGTAAGATAGCGATCAGGATTATAATTAGAGAGTGTCCCAGTGGTAAAATACCGATTTATATTAGATAGTGTTCCATTGATAAGATAACGATTGTAGTTAGATAGTGTCCCAGTGCTAAGATAACGATTATAATTGGATAGTGTTCCAGTTGTAAGAATACGATTTTGATTATACAGTGTGCCAGTGGTAAGATCACGATTATAATTAGATAATATTCCAGTGGTAAGATAACGATGTATGCTAGATATATTTCCAGTTGTAAGATAACGATTTTCCATTTAAATCATTTTTAGAAATTAAGATACTAGCATATATCTGTTTTTATCTTAATCTTGTTTACTTCACTCTGAATCGCTACCCTGCGTATAAAACTCGCTACCCTTCACTCTACGATGTTCAGTTTCCCTGGTTGTGAAATATTGTTAAACTAAGACCGGCCCCGATAGTGCCAGATTTTGACATAGAATGATGTCTTTAATTATATGTGTCATTTACATGTGTAACTTTCAATCTATATGGATGAGATATTAAGACATTCTTAAACTGTTTATAAAAAATACACATTATCATTAACATTAACTCAAACACGCATGTGAGTATTCATTTTTTGAAACGGGAAAGACAATTAGGTAGACAAAGAAACAGTTGATCATATGTAGCTGTTTAACATGTGATGATATTGTTTGTTTGATGGTGTTTAACGCCACTTTCAACAATATTTCAGTTGTATCGTGGCGGTCAGTTTTATTGGTGGAGGAAACCGAAGAAAACCACCGACCTGTCGCAAGTCACTGACAAACATAATGTTGTACACAACGCCCTGATCGAGATTCGAACTCACAACATCAGTGATGATAGGCAATGATTGCATAGGTAGGTGTATATCCAACTACCATACGATCATGGCCACGACGGCTCAAATATGTGATAATAATTATAGACATTTATTAGTACCTTTAATAATGGGTAAAATGTGATTTCTGTACAAGCGTGAAATATTGCCTTCTATTGCATAGTCCTATGCATAAAACGTTATGCCCCTCGTTACTTAATCATTTCTACACCACTGATTATCCCATAATACTGCATATCTGTGCTTACATCGGGATCGTTATCGTTACAAAGGCAATATGCATGTTCTTTTCAATTGTATGATTTTCTTCCATGATAAGTTGTCCTCATTCAATGTCAACGGATTATTGTATAACGCCAATAAAACGTGGTGAAATTTAACAATTCAACATTGTGAAATTATCATCCGCCATTTTTGTGCTATATATGGTCGATATCCTGCCTCAGGAAAAAGATGGTCGAATATTTAAAAACAAAAAACTCATAATAATGTGTATTTATCATGTAAAAGTGTTTTTAAGGTATAAACCAATATTTGTTATTTGACACATATACTTACAGGATATATAGGTAAATCATTATCTACACTGACAAAGAATAAGATACAAAATGCAAAAAGGTGAGCATTTTCATATTTTATTATTTGTGTTAGGACTTTACCGTTAAAGAAAACCGTTATGGAAAATACAGATACGAAAATATGCCTGGAATGACAATTCGTCAATGCAATATAACAATGGAATTGACCGAACAAAAATATCTAACAGAGATATAATTTTAAGTTGATTTAATGTTTAAAGTTTCTAGAAAAGCCGTTAAACCTGTACATTTGTTAATATTGGTAAAAATTGTACCTATCCCTATTACCTTTTATAATATTATATTTCCCCATATAGTGTCACAATAACTGCTAACACTGCAAATATACCTCTCCGTTAATGTCACTATGACTGTTAACACTGCACATAGACCTCCCCGTTATTGTCACAATAACTGTTCACACTGCATATATACCTCCCCGTTATTTTCACAATTACTGTTAGTACTGCTCATAGACCTCCCCGTTATTGTCACATTAATTGCTAACACTGTATATAGACTTCCTTGTTATTGTCACAATAACTGCTAACACTACATATAGACCTGCTCGTTATTGTCACAATAACTGTCAACACTGCATATAGACCTCCCCGTTACTGTCACAATAACTGTTAGCACTGCTAATAGACCTCCCTCTTAGTATCATTATTGTCACAATAACTGTTAATACTGCATATAGACCTCCGCGTTATTGTAGCAATAACTGTTAGCACTGCATATATACCTCCTCGTTATTGTCATTATTGTCACAATAGCTGTTAACACTGTATGAAGACCTCCCGGCTATTGTCACAATAACTGTTAACACTGCATATAAACCTCCCAGCTATTGTAACAATAACTGTTAGCACTGCAGATAGACCTCCCCGTTATTGTCACAATAACTGTTAACACTGCACATATACCCCCCGTTATTGTTACAATGTATGTTAACATTGCATTTAGATCTCAACGTTATTGTCACAATAACTGCTAACACTGCATATAGACCTCCCCGTTATCGTCAGAATAAATGTTAACACTGCATATATACCTTCCCGTTTTTGTCACACTAACTGTTAACACTGCTCATAGACCTCACCGTTATTGTCACAATAACTGATAACTCTGCATATAGACCTCCCCGTTTTTGTCAAAATAACTGCTAGAACTGCATATAAATATCGTCGTTCTTGTCACAATAACTGTTAACATTGCCTATACATATCTCTGTTATTGCCATTATTGTCAAAATAACTGGAAGCACTGTATAATATTAAAATACACTTTATAGAATGCGAAGGAGCAATCAAATATGGACCATTAAGAGAAACTGGCAAGAGAGGGTACACAAGAGGAAGAAGAACAAAACAAAAACACAACACAATATGTGTTGGATACCACTATGCTCAGACAAACGCAAATGACACAAATAAATTAGAGCTATGTCCAGAAAATCATTGTACGAGGTACAAGTTCTAGAATAACGTATGAGTTGTAAAATGTAAACTCCATACGCTGGTAATGCTGGAATATTGCTACTGATAAAAGGGTCCTCTTTCTTTTAACAAGATCAAGTCGCCATGGTGAAATGACAAGTCGTATGGGGGAGAAAGTTTACTCGACAAGCTTAGAAATGAATTGCCTCATCGATATATGCTTTGGTTTTTGGTGTTTAACTCCACTTTTAGCAATATTTCATCTTTATCATGGCGACCAGTTTTAGTGATAAAAGTAGCCATAGTACCCGGAGAAAACCATCGACCATGGGCAAGCAACTGGTATAACTTTATAATCGTATGAAAATGATATAACATCCTGTAATAATTCTGCATTAATGTCCCCATTATTATTTTGTTTATATAATGACATAAAACAAACCACAACAACACGAAGTACTCATCTGGTTACCTACACAAATAAACGGTTGACAGTATAACTAATAACAACACAACGAAAACTTGCTTCGATTAACTGGACAACATAACCAACATGAACACGAACCCTTCCTCTGGGTATCCTAAAGAGGAAATGATTGACAATATAGCCAACATAAACATGAACCGCTCCTCTGGGTATCCTCAAATAGAAATGGTGGGCAATATAGACTCATTCTCTCGGAACTGCAACAATGGCAGAACAAAAATTACCCAAACATATTTGTCAAGAAAACCGAATGTATAGGTTGTCATCATGAAACTGACTATACTGGCCATTAAATCCCTTTTTTTCAACGTTTGATGATATTTTCATAATAATATGTATCGACAACGAACCACCAATGCAATGATTTCTAAATAAATTTGAAAATATATCAACATTTATTTATTTGTTCTGGTTGAATATACAATTTAGTATATGCATTTGAATGTTGGGAAAAATATGACTAGAAGTGATCCACAAGAAAATGTTAATTTTTAAAATGCTGTAACCTTTGATTTGCCTTATAATTACAACCTGGTAATATATTAAATAAATAAGTAGCTATCTAAACCTTGTAATATATCTTTATTTACCAGGCAAGACACCAAATCTTTCAATTAAAGAACAAATATATGAACGTATGTATCAATTTTGTCCGGTAAATTCAAAAGAATTGTCCCGTATATTACAATTTTGTAAAATGTTGTACTACTTTGTACTTCAGGAAAAAAACAAAAAAAAAACAATCGTAGTCTTAGAGGAATGTTGATGTTTTACTGATTAAAAGGAAACGGACAAGATGATGGTCTCTCTCGGTCCACAACATTAATAAAATCAAACTCATAAAATCTTCTAAAAAGTAAATATTTACTGGAAACATCCTAGCTTCGCGAAAAAAACTAAACAATTTAGAAAAAAAAAAACAAAACGGAATACGGCAAAATAACTATTTGAACACTATGATAACAGTCAAATAGAGTATAGATCGTCATCAATAGTGAAAACGACTTGTCCCGTAGGTAAGTTACTGTTGTATGTTACTATAAACTCCATGACATCATCAGAACATGGCACAGTCGACCTCCTTTTCTATTGGCTATTGGGTGCTGTATTTTGCGAATTATATATTTGCTGTTAATCCACCGCGTTTCCTGTTTGTTTGGCCAACGAAATCTGTCAACAATCTTGCCGCTCTCAACCATGAAGTCAATAGGTAAAGTCTTATCACTGACGTCGTCCTCTAAACCTTTTCCGATGTAGCAACTTCTATCATAAGCAGCAAGAACATAATCGGCCTTGCTACATGTAATTTCTTCATTCTGAACAGGAGTTGCATTGTTGTCACCAACCTCAATTTGTGTATCATGTAAGGGATGTTCAGTCTCTTTTAGGAAGACAACGCTGTCCCACCCGCATGCAAATACTCCATGAAATCCATCTGCACTATTAAAACAGTTCCAACAAGCGCAGGTGGTGTTTCCTTTTATCAAATTGCCATGATTATCTGTTGAAAAAGCATGCAAAGTCATCGTTCCCTTTACTGGTTTAATGACCGCTTTTCTTTCTTCGGTTTCGGCATTTGTCATCTCGTATTCATCAGTAGTGATCAGCTGGTATTTGATCTCGCCCTCAGACTGAGTGGCCCAAGCGGAAAATGCCATGGCATCTTGAATTACCGCTTTTTCCTGTTTTACTGCATTATCCCGTTTCTTTTGGTGGTTACACGCACTCCATCGCACACACTCTTTAGATGGCCTGATTCAAAGTAATGCCAGGACGCTTTGCATTCATGATTAACTTCAAACCTACTGATTAAAGCAAACACAGCCTTAGTCCGGTATTGGGATGACGGGGAGTCTGTCCAAAAATGTACATGTTTCAGTTCTGGTACGTAATTCTTTAACGTATTTACTAATTTTTTCACAATCGCATAAACCATTGCGGCATTGTTGTGCAATACTTCCGATACAAATATCAAACTGTTATGACTTAGACTTTTGTTAGCATCTTTGAAATAAATGATAGTAGGATGGGGGGTTATCTTTGACGCATTCAAATGCGCAGATTGTATCTCCCCCATTGTTTGACAGTGATAGTTCTCACTGAAATCCATTTGAATAAGAGCATGGTTCTCAGGTAGTTGATCTTCCATTTGTTTTACAGACTTGTACTGATGGGCCACTCTCTCTACAAGAGTAACGAATGCTGCAAATTGATCTTTCACGATTGCTATGAATTTGGTTTTTGTTAAATTATTTTCTACAATTCGCATGTGTAAATGCAGTCATTTTTACTTTTTTGCTTTTGATCGGTAAATTCCGGAATTTCAGGTCTGTTCGATTTCTATATCTATTTATAATGTTCTATTTTTACTTCTTCGCCATTTGTATTACCATGCTGTATTTACACAAGTGAATTTTGCGTTTCTAAGCCCAAAGAGGTATGTACATCATAATTATTGCTCATATGAAGTATGTTTGTGAATTATTAATCAGATTATTTACACTCTTAACTTGACAATTATTGTTTTATAACGGGTTAAATGGTAAACATTGGCGATTGTAATTTGTTGTTTATTTTTTGTGTATTTCATAAATTTCAACTTCGTTTCCTGTCAGATAATTATTACTCTTGCTATTTAAAGTAATTTGTTTACACATTTTGTGCTAATACATGAATGTCAGTATCTTATTGTACACTGGACTTATGTACGTATTTTATATTTTTTGTAGTTTTGACGTAGATGGCTGATACTGTGACTGAGTGCGATAACATATATTTACGAACATATGCGATAACCTGTATGTTTATACTGTATGCGAAACTGATAATAAACCATCTTCAGTATTTAGCCTTTGGTTTTTTTTGGCGCCTCGCGGTAGTACCCACCACTGCCGTGATAGTCAAAACTCTTGTGATTTGAAGTGTAAATATAAGTATACAGACAGTTTATACACATTTATGTTCTAGACAAATGAGCGAAAGCAGATTATTAAAACACGTTGCGAAAGGAACAGCTGTTAGTGACAATTTAACATTTACACCGGTATTTGTCAGTGATAGCAAAGGAAAATATTTAAAATATTGTGCGACAGATAATAAAATACAGTGGTTCTATAAAGGTGGTACAAATTCAAGAGACATAGTTAATTGGTTGGAGAAAAACGTAAGGAAGTTAACTAAGAAGTACGGCCGTATCAGAATCTATGTTTGGATAGGAACATGTGATTTAACTTCTAAATCTGGACGTTACATTTCGTTAAAACCGGACAGTGCGTTAACAGAACTTAAGCACAATCTACAACATATTAAAGACACCTATATCAGTGATCGTGTTTGTTTAACATGTTTGCAAGTGCCATATTACTCTATCAGTATTTGGAATAAGAAAAAGGGACACAAGGAACCAGAACTATTCAAGTGTGACGATAACAAATTAAATGAACTGATAGATTCAGTAAATGTGTTTATTGATAAACTAAACACCGAAATAAACTCGTACACTCCAAAGTTTAATCAAGACTTAGTGCGCAGCCGAAAACGACGCAATTCCAAGTCACGATATTCGTTGAACTTTAACCTTTTACCAGACGGAATACATCCGAGGAAGAACTTGTCAAAGGCGTGGTTAACTTCACTCATCAAGAACATTCACAGTGAATGTTTGTGAACTTTGAGTGTAGGCAGTGAATGCACTGTCACACTAGTGTTTGTTTAACACATAGGCTGTGATTGCACAGTCATGTGAGCTGTTAACATAAACTTTGGTGAGTACATACAAATATAAGTTACTAGTGTATTTATAACTGTATAAGTAGTATGAGTGTAGGCAGTGAATGCACTGTCACAGTTGTGTTTGTTTAACACATAGGCTGTGATTGCACAGTCATGTGAACTGTCAACATAAACTTTGGTTAGTACAAAATATAAGTTAGTTAGTTATAGTATATTTTTAACTGTATAAGTAGTACAGTATAAGTGATAATAATTTGTAATTTTGTTGAAATTTATAATTTCAATTTGTATAACTGGTAGCATGTCAGACAAAAATGTTGAAAGCGTAGATCAGATTGAAAGGCCTGTTAGGGAACGTACATACACTGAAAGGGTTCTGGCTTATCAAATTGAGCAGCGCTCATATAGTACAAAACAGCTCATATCACAATGGCACAGTGATGCAGAAAAACGCAGCGTTGTACTGTCTGAATCAAGTGATCCTAATGCAATAACACCACTGCGAGACCAATTAATTAGAGTAATGAATGAACTCCGTCAAGAATATGGTACACTCAAGTCGTTATTGGGTACGGAAAGTCGGGAAGCACCCATTCACAAAAAATATGAAGACATAGAACAAGAACATCATAGACTAACAACAACTGTTTCTGAAGTTTTAAGAGACATTAAAAGCGAATCCTTGGACATATTTTCAAAAGCTCATTCTAAGATCTCTCGCCATTCGTCTCGCAAATCCACAATCTCGCATCATTCATCTCGAAAATCCACAATCTCACATCATTCAGAAAAACAAGAATTAACAGCCAAGGCAGAGGCTTTGAAAATAAAGTTAAAATACCTAGATATTGAGTCAAAATCAAAAATGGAGTATGCACGAATACAAACACTTAAACATTTGGACATTACTCAAGCTACTTTGGAAGCCCATGAAACTTATCCAGAAGATGAGGCGAACACTAGAATTAATTTACCAACAGAAACAAAGGAAGATTTAGTGAGAACATATGTATCAACTTACTCGCAGGGCAATCCAGATCTACCTGAAATATCACTAAAACATGAAACAACAGATGTCAAAAACGTAACAATTGCTGCTACTAGTACCTGGCCAACCACTACTGCTTACAACATCACAGACCCACAAGTGTCTACAGTCGTGTCTCCGTCACAAATAAACACAGGAATCTCCATTACTAAGGTTGTTGATGTTGACACAGAAGTAAAAGTTATGCCGACAGAAAATCAACAAAGTACATGTATGCTTAACCCGCTAGCTGGTCCATTTATGCCAACATTCTCTACTTGCAATGCATATGGTAATGACACAACAGCGTCTCATAGCAACAGAGATGACAAAGTAGAGCATGGATTTACCGAATTAGTTAGAACTCTGGCAGACCAAGTCAGCCTTGGGAGACTTCCTCCCCCGGAACCAACTGTATTCAGTGGCGATCCCCTGTTGTATCCGGGTTAGGTAAAAGGTAAAATTCATTTAGGACAGATACCAACTAAATCTAGTGTAGTTTAAAAATATACAAATATAAAATTATATAAAACAATGTATCAAGGTTAAAATGCACTTTAAGTTGATATCCTTCCAAGGATAACCCATTAAAGCGTTTCCGCTTATTTCCAATGGGGTCCTTTAGTGTATATCACTTGTTTAATAAAATAAAAAATAAAAAAAATGAGTTAAGAGGTCACATGGCACAATTTTAGTTGATAATATTTTAAAAGATATGGCTGTAATTAATTTTTAAGATGTTGTTTTATTACTGTTTTGAAAGCGTTATGGTCTTTTATTGATTTTATGTTATTTGGAAGCGAGTTCCAATCTTTAATAGCATTAAAGGAAAAAGTTGAAGAGTCCACACCTTTGATTTTTGGAACAACGAAGTTGAATTGGCTTGATCTAGTGTTATATTCATGATTTTCACTAACTTTTATAAAATTATCTTTTAAATACGTTGGACATTTGTTGTTATAGATTTTATGTGCATGTCCTAATCTTAATTGCTTTACCCTATTCTCAATATTAAGAAATCCAACACTTGATAGTTCTGGTTGGCGAAC
>MJUT01034140.1:310591-330571 GCA_002080005.1 Gigantidas platifrons
AATTATATATGAACCATCTACACACGCTTAGACACTTGTCTTATGTCTATATCTAGATTTTCCTTACGAGACAAGGTAACACTTCGACTATTGAAACTAGATTTTTATATAGCGGTTGTGGCCGAGTGGTCCTTGGCGTTGGACATAAGTCTAAGTGATTGGTGCTGCAGTGAATCAATGGTGTCGAGGGAAGAACACAATTTTGTCAGCTCAAAGATCTAATTCTAACACTGTTGGATTTAATTTTCAGGCGTATATAATATAATCAGTTTCAATGAAACAGAAATAACATTTAATGATGTTGCTTACTCCAATTTTATGTAGGAGTTTCTTAGTAGAGAAAATATTATATAAAAGCTTCAATGGAAAATTTCTTTATCTATTATCATTTGAAGTAGTATATTGAACATTTCTTTATATCAATTACACTTACAAACCAGGAAAGCAAATAGGAGGCGGATCATTGACAGGGAGCCCTCGACAATGTATAATACAGGCAGGACCCCCACATGAAGATAATAAACATGATGAACAATTAACGGTCAAACCGGTGTCACCAGTTCAACAATCAACTGATCAAGCCAAAGATGAAGTAGAAAGAGAAAACATGAAGCAAGGAATAAAAAGAAAACGATGACAACAAAGTGTTAGTCCTACTAGGAAACGTCCAAGGAAGCAGATGCAAAAAGTCAAGAAGAACAAGAAAAAAAACCACTTGTAAAGAGACCCAAGAAAACAAAGAAGACAATTACAAAACCGACTAAAAGAAGTTGTAAAAGGAAAAGTACAAAAGAAAAAAAACTATAGAAGTCTTCATTTAAAGACATATTCTCTTAAACATGGGTGTTCTAACAAATGACGATTTCAAGAAGCACAACCTAGTGGACTGGATATATTCAGTCTACTCCCTACACAGACGGCAGTTTCCAACATTTATTATGATGAACAGAGATCCACTTCACAATTAACTGGAAATGCCACAATTGAATTTAATATTGCAGCTCAAAATTCGTTGGAAAACGTCTTCAAAAGAAGTAAGCTGTATTTACGAGTCCGCATTAAACATGCAGATGGATCATCTTTAAAAAGCAACTGAATATATCGGACCTGTGAATCTCTTTCTTCAATCATTGTTTGGTCAAGTAGATGTGACCATGCAAAATAAGTTGGTTACATCTACTAAAACACACTATCCTTATAAAGCAATGATCCAGATATTACTTTCATATGGAACTGATGCCAAGAAATCTCAACTCACCAGTCAGTTATGGATAAAATATATAACTGGACATTATGATGATAATGACGTAAAGAATGGAGCCAACACTTCACTGTACAATCGATCACTATACTTATCAGAGTCACAAACATGTGATTTAGAGGGACCCCTCTTGCATGACTTATTTAATCTGGATAGATATATTGTAAATGGAGTTGCCATTAATGTCAAACTGAATCGTTCAAGACCTGAGTTTTGTTTAATGACAAGTGAAGCCACTCCAACTGTATAGTCATTATAGAAGGCATTGCATTGAAAGTGTGTAAACTACAAGTTAACCCATCTATCATCACAGCACATGCGGAAAAACTCCCATCAGCCAATGCGAAATGTCCATTTACCAGAACAGAGATGCGTCTCATTTCGATTCCAGGTGGTAACTTAAATTTCAACTATAATAACTTGTTCAATGGACTAAGACCTACCCGAGTAGAAGTTTATATTGATTGTCGGGGGAATTGTTTGCGTGTTTAGTAGTTCATTGTGATTAACTGGGTAATTGCGGTAGTGTTCATTAGTCTATAATAATTGTCGGTGCATTTGTGGGCATGTCCAGCAGTTTATATTGATTGTCGGTGAAATTGTGTGCGTGTTTAGTAATTTTATAGTGAAATTGTGCATGCCACCCTACTTATCCAAGGGACCCTAGTTAGGTAGTTGAATTACCAAGCAACTCATACAAGCCTATCATCAATACGGTGTGGGTTATCGCCCGTCTTTGTAAATTACACAAAAGCGTGGACTTGAGTCGCAAGTGATCGATTTTACCAGTTGCGTCCCCATTTTCGGTGGCACTCGCCTGGTACACCGACTTCTTTCACCACTAAAACTGGTGGCCATGATATAGCTGAAATATTGCTGAAAGTAGCGCTAAACAAAACAATTCAAGCAATCAACCTACTTATACGTATGTTGTATATAACGAAACAATACATACGATTCTAGATGAACAATATATGTTTGAATATACCAAATGGTTAATTAGAAGCAGTAAATCGAAGCCGGACAGACAACACAAAGGAACACAGGATCGTCGTTAAAAATATTAAAACGGCATTGTTGTTTTTTTTTCTTTCCTTAATGCTATCTTATATCACAGCTGTAGCTAGGTCTGCTTCACACACTGACATACATGTAGATGTTGACAATGAGAGTCGGCTAAAAAATACACGTTTCGACAAGAGATAATTCCAATTTTCTCATTGTCAGTTTTCCAGTTATATGTAGAAACACAACCTGTTAATGGAGTATCAATTGATCCGATATTCCCGAGCGTGTGGTTCCTATAATGATTTCTTGGATATAGGGTTGCTGCTAACAAAGTTACTGAACCAAGGGGTTCTATTGTTCAATTGAAATCATCATGTCGAGAGTTTGACGGTGTCCACCTTACCTGGTTGGTTGAATAGCTGTGTCATAAATGACCACGAATACGAATCGTGTGTCGTAATTGTAATCAGATCCTTTGATCATGCATAATTTATCACGGGTTTGTAGCAGGAGAAAAAGAAAAATGACAAAACACGATTTATAAAACACTACATAGAAAACTAAAGATCATACAACGCGAACCCAACCAAAACTCGTTGTTTATTCATGTGCACCAGATGTATTAAGTTCACTTTTCAAATTTATGCACTGGTTATTTTCATGATTGTATGTTGCATAGGTACAAATTAACAAATATTTCATTTTGTTTTATAATGTTAGTTACGTCTGAGAGATATGTACCTAAGGTCAAATATAAATAAGGTGAGTTATAACTGAAGACAAAATCATACATTCAAGCCAATATATGGTAAGATACAAATTATTGCAGAATCGCGTTCCGCGTACTAAGTTAAATATCGACATTCCTATTTATATGACCAAGGGAAACATACAGAAAATGGAGCAAAGATAAGGGTTTATGTGTCTGAGGAAGGTATGCATACAGTCAAACAAAAATAAGTATCTGTATGTCTGCGAGTGACATAGATGCATGCCAGAGATATATGGATGTATGCCACATATATACATGTATGTCAAAGATACATCTACAGGTAAACAACTATAATGCTATAAGTGTCTTCTGGAGAGAGATAACTGCATAGTCAAATTAAGATCAGACCATATATTTCTAAGGCTGTTTCTCTCTCTGATTTAATTTGATTTTATTTATTGTGCTTAACGCCACTTTCAGCAATATTTCAGCTATAGGTAATCCAACTAATAACCCGTTGAGCCACACGGGCCCTCTTTTCTCTCTCAGATATGCAGACTCTCAAACACAGATAGCATAGTTCCAGTGGATACACAAACAGTGAAACTAATCTTCGATGATTTCCATCTGACAGATAAAAACATATTTTCCAGCAAAAACAAAACAGACTTCCTATGACTTAGGGGAGAAGCGTGCAATCATACATTATATGCATAGATAATAAACTGAAAAAAATGCCACTCTGTCGGAACAGTTTCAAAATTCAATAGATAAATTATTAAAAGAAGAAAAATCGATAAGGCTAACACACAAATACATGATCACTGACAATTCCCGTAAGGACGAACAATTCAGCAACACAAAATTGGCGTTGTTTACTAGTTTTATGGGACCAGAATTCTCCTCTTATCGACATTATACGACCATGCAAGTGTTTTTTTACGTGTCAGTAACACGTCAAGCTTCATATATAATCGGGCAAGCAGCGTTATTACAAGGAAAGCAATACTATTATAGTATCATTTTCTGATGTTTTTCATATTGGCCTAGTTATAGATCCGAGGCCTACTGTATTGACCTGAGGCGCAACCGAATGCCAATGTAAATTACAAAAAAGGTGCACTCGACTCGCAACCGCAAGTGATAAAAATGACCAGTTGCTTGTCCATGGTCGGTGGTTCTCTCCGGGTACTCCGGCTTCCTCCACCATTAAAACTGGTCGCCATGATATAGCTGAAATATTGTTGAAAGTGGCGTTAAACACCAACAATCAATCAAAAATCAATCATTGACAAATTTGATTATATAAAGGCTAATAAATCAAAGTTAATTAATAATGAATATTATGCTAATATAGTTAATCGTCGTTACACAAAAGTTATATTAAACAGACCCGATCAACATTTAAATATAAGAAAGTATTCACATTCATCGTAAGACATAACAGTGAAAAAATTGTCAAATTTGAACCAAATTATTATGTCAATAACATCTTTCGTCATTTGTACGTAACTGACAGAAGAGTTTAAAGATACAAAGACGGGACCAGAATCCGTAGGACAAAGAAGGACAGACAACAAAAAGGTGAAAAAAGGATAAAATAACAATCAACGATGTACAAAACACTTCACACAAAATTAAAGAAAGACCCAGACATAACCTAATAAAAACAGGGTGAACGCATGTGCTCCGGAAGGCACCCGTCGTGCTACTCTATTTACAAACCCGGTGCTAAGTCATGAATGAGGAAAGACCGGCAAGTGTATCCGACAAGTAGAACATACCAGTGGTCAATTGTGACATCGACATTCCGTAACAGTTAACATAGTCACGGTGGTGACCGTAAAGCTTCCGAAGTGATGATTTCAGCTTCCCCAATGGGAACCCTTGGCTCAGTACCTTCCTTGTTAGAAGTAACCCTATACCAAAGAAAACCCTGAAAAGGTTTTCTTTGCATCATTTTCATATCGGGATAGAAGACTTGTCGATTACTATGATTCTGATATCTAATGTATATAATGAAAGATTGGGTGAGTGATTGTTATTTAAATCATCATTTTTTTTCCAATTTCTATCATGGCGAGAACAAGTTAATTTTCTATGCCGATGATATCCGTTTTGTACTATACCAACACGCTAAGTTGGATATTAATGGTGCTAGCCCACTGAAACAACAGTCCGCGAGTAGAAACTTTACTCCACTTGGATCCATACCTGATACCGAACCAACTAGTCGTTGCTTCTATTCCTTAATACTACATGATTTGCGTGGAAGCTGCAATTAGTATTTGCATAGTCTTTGGCATAACCGGATCGTGGCTCGAACCACCGATCTACAGCACTCGAGGCGAGCCCTTTAACGAATACACCGGCGATGCGGTTGAATGATCTAATGAATTAAACTAAGCATCGTGTAGTAAATCAAATTTGCAGCATAGTGGTACATATGAAAGGCAGAACCACCGGTTTTGTTTGGTGGGGTCGTGTTGTTCATCTTTTTTTAGTTTTCTCTGCTGTGTTTTTTCTGTGTGCTGTGTGCTGTGTCTTGTGTATATCTAATGTTGACGGTTTCTCTTGATTGTCCATTATTGATTGCCCCTCTGGTTTTCTCTAACGTTTATTTACCAACTGGTAAGGCAAGAAATGAAACAATACCAACAATGCCTGGAAGGATTAACCAGTGCACGATCATAACATCTGAGCCTTTTATCATAGAACACAATCTCAATCTATTTAGAATAAAATGGATAATTTCATTTTTGAAGTGATATGATTCGCTTACTTACTTTCTTACTGCCTACTCTGCCGTTGGCATGTAGGGCAGCAACAAAGGTCCTCCATTTCTGTCTGTCTTTGGCCATCTTTTCGACACTCCACAAGGTATTGTTCATGTTCTTCATCTCTTATTCTACAGTACGCCTCCGTGTGTTTTTCGGCCTGTCACGCTTGCGTTTTCCTTCTGGAGTACAATGTAGTGCAGTCCTAGTCAATTTAACAATGGAATTGACCGAACGAAAATATCTAACGCAGATATAATTTTAAGTTGATTTAACGTTTAACGTTTCTAGAAAAGCCGTTAAACCTGTACATTTGTTTATATTGGTAAAAATTGTACCTTTCCCTATTCATACTTTTTATAATAGATTTCCCCATATATTGTCACAATAGCTGCTAACACTGTATATATACCTCCCTGTTATTGTCAAAATAACTGCTAACACTACATATAGACTTTTTTGCCCGTTATTTTTGTCACAATAACTGTTAACACTGCATATAAGCCTCCCCGTTATTGTTACAATAACTGTTAAAACTGCATATAGACGCCCCGTTATTGTCACAATAAATGTTAACACTGACAATATACCCCCTCGTTATTGTCACAATAACTGTTAACACTGCATATTGACCTCTCCGTTTCTGTCACAATAACTGTTAACACTGCATATAGACCTCCCTCTTAGTGTCATTATTGTCACACTAACTGTTAATACTGCATATATACCTCCCCGTTATTGTCACAATAACTGTTAACACTGCATATATACCTTCCGTTATTGTCACAATAACTGTTAGTACTGCTCATAGACCTCCCCGTTATTGTCACATTAACTGCTAACACTCTATGTAGACCTCCCTGTTTCTGTCACAATAACTACTAAAACTACATATATACCTGCCCGTTATTGTCACAATAACTGTCAACACTGCATATAAGCCTCCCCGTTATTGTCACAATCACTGTTAACACTGACTATATACCTCCTCGTTATTGTCACATTAACTGTTAACACTGTATATACACCTTCCCGTTATTGTCACAATGACTGTTAACACTGCATGTAGACCTCCCCGCTATTGTCACAATGAATGTTAACACTGCATATATACCTCTCCGTTATTGTCGCAATAACTGGTAACACTGTATATATACCTTCCCATTATTTTCACAATGATTGTTAGCCCTGCATATAGACCTCCCCGTTATTGTCACAATAACTGTTAGCACTGCACATAGACCCCCCGTTATTGTCACAATGAATGTTAACACTGCCTATAGACCTCCCAGTTATTGTCGCAATAACTGGTAGCACTGTATATAAACCTCCCCGTTATTGTCACAATAACTGTTAACACTGCATGTAGACCTCCCCGCTATTGTCACAATGAATGTTAACACTGTATATATACCTCCCCGTTATTGTCGCAATAACTGGTTCCACTGTATATATACCTTCCCGTTATTTTCACAATAACTGTCAACACTGCATATAAGCCTCCCCGTTATTGTCACAATCATTGTTAACAATGACTATAGACCTCCCCGTTATTGTCACAATAACTGTTAACACTGTATATAGACCTCCGCGTTATTGTCACAATAACAGTTAGCACTGCATATAAACCTCCCCGTTATTTTCATTATTGTCACATTAGCTGCTATCACTGCATATATACCACCCCGTTAATGTCACAATATATGTTAGTACTGCATACAGACCTCCACGTTATTGTCACAATAACTGTTAACACTGCATATATACCTCCCCGTTCTTGTCACAATAACTGTTAATACTGCATATATACCTCCCCGTTATTGTCATAATAACTGTTAACACTGCATATAAACCTCCTCGTTATTGTCACAATAACTGTTAACACTGCGTATATACCTCCCCGTTATTGTCGCAATAACTGGTAACACTATATATACACTTCCCCGTTATTGTCACAATAACTTTTAGCACTGCACATATACCCCCGTTATTGTCACAATGACTGTTGAAACTGCATGTAGACCTCCCCGCTATTGTCACAATGAATGTTAACACTGCATATATACCTCCCCGTTATTGTCGCAATAACTGGTAACACTATATATATATACCTTCCCTTTATTTTCACAATAACTGTTAGCACTGCATATAAATATCGTCGTTATTGTCACAATAATTGTTAACACTGCCTATAAACCTTTCTGTTATTGCCATTATTATATGGAAAAACTGTATAATATTAAAACACACTTTGGAGAATACCGAAGGAGCAATAAAATATGGACCATTAAGAGAAACTGGCAAGACAGGGTACACAAGAGGAAGAAGAACAAAACAAAAACACAACACAATATGTGTTGGATACCACTATGCTCAGACAAACGCAAATGACACAAAATAAATTAGACATCCGGCCTCCTACAGACAACTGGAGGCAAAGACGAATATAATATCGTTTTATTCGGAAATCGTAGCTGACATCACAGCACGGAACGAAGAACGTAAAGACACATACTAGGACTACACATAAAACTAAAATTATGAGCAACACAAAAAACTGAAGTGAACTCATGTGCTCCCGAATGGTAAACAGTTCCTGCTTCTTATAAGATACCAGTCGTGTTCCTTATATATACAGTCAAAAACTTAACAGTGATAGAGGAGAGAAAACAATCTTCGTAAAAAATAAAAGATCCATTGTCATTTAAGATATGGGTACATGTATTTCGTAACGGTAAACCAGATTGTGATGACCACCGCAGAATTTTATCTGAGCTCTGTCCAGAAAATCATTGTGCGAGGTACAAGGTATAGAATAACGTATGAGTTGTAAAATGTAAACTCCATACGCTGGTAATGCTGGAATATCGCTACTGATAAAAGGGTTAATCCTCTTTCTTTAACAAGATCAAGTCGCCATGGTGAAATGACAAGTCGTATGGGGGAGAAAGTTTACTCGAAAAGCTTAGCAATTAATTGCCCCGGCGATATATGCTTTGATTTTTTGTGTTTAACGCCACTTTTAGCAATATTTCATCTTTATCATTGCGACCAGTTTTAGTGATGAAAGAACCCAGAGTACCCAGACAGAACCATCGACCATGGGCAAGCAACTGGTATAACTTTACAATCGTATGAAAATGATCTAATATCCTGTAATAATTCTGCATTAATATCCCATTATTATTTTGTATATATAATGACATAAAACAAACCACAACAACACGAAGTACTCATCTGGTTACCTACACAAAAAAACGGTTGACAGTATAACTAATAACAACACAACGAAAACTTGCTTCGATTAACTGGACAACATAACCAACATGAACACGAACCCTTCCTCTGTGTATCATAAAGAGGAAATGATTGACAATATAGCCAACATAAACACGAACCCCTCCTCTGGGTATCCTCAAATAGAAATGGTGGACAATATAGACTCATTCTCTCGGAACTGCAACAATAGCAGAAAAAAAATTACCCAAACATATTTGTAAAGAAAACCGAATGTATAGATTGTCATCAGGAAACTGACTATACTGGCCATTAAATCCCAAATTTTGTTCAACGTTTGATGATATTTTCATTATAATATGTATCGACAACGAACCACCTATGCAATGATTTCTAAGCAAATTTGAAAATATATCAACATTTATTTATTTGTTCTGGTTGAATATAAAATTTAGTATATGCATTTGAATGTTAGGAAAAATATGACTAGAAGTGATCCACAAGAAAAATATATCAAGGTTCCATCGCTTAAGCGCTGACTTAAAAAAGGTTTCAATAATATGAATAGAACAATGTTAATGTTTAAAGTGCTGTGACATTTCATTTGCCTTATAATTACAACCTGATAATATATTAAATAAATAAGTAGCTATATAAACCTTGTAACATATTACCAGGTAAACACCAAATATTTAAATTAAAGAAAAAACCAATGAACGTGTGTATCAATTCAAAAGAATTATCTCGTATATTACAACTTTGTAAAATGTTATACTACTTTGTACTTCAGAAAAAAACCCCAAACGTGGTCTTAGAGAAATGTTGATGCCTTACTGATTAAAAGGAAACAGACAAGATGATGGTCTCTCTTGGACCACAACATTAATAAAATCAAACTCATAAAATCTTTTAAAAAGTAAATATTTACTGGAAACATCCTAGTTTCGCGAAAAAAAACTAAACAATTTAGAAATAAACAAAACAAAACGGAATACGGCAAAATAACAATTTGAACACTATTATAACAGTCATATAGAGAATAGATCGTCATCATAGTGAAAACGACTTGTCCCGTATGTAAGTTACTGTTGTATGTTTCTATAAACTCCATGACATCATCAGAAACACGGCACAGTCGACCTCCTTTTCTAGTGGCTATTGGGTGCTGGATTGTGTGAATGATATCTTTGCTGTTAATCCAATGCGTGTCCTCTTTGTTTGGCCAACGAAATCTGTTAACAACCTTGCCGCTCTCAACCACTAAGTCAATAGGTAGAGTCTTATCACTGACGTCGTCCTCTAAAACTTTTCCGATGTAGCAACTTCTATCATAAGCAGCTAGAACATAATCGCCCTAGCTACATGTAATTTATTCATTCTGAACAGGAGTTGCATTGTTGTCACCAACCTCAATTTGTGTATCATGCACGGGATGTTCAGTCTGTTTTAGCAAGACCACACTGTCCCACCCACATGCAGATACTCCATGAAATCCATCTGCACTATTAAAACAGTTCCAACATGAGCAGGTGGTGTTTCTTTTTATCAAATAGCCCTGATTATCTGTTGAAATAGCATGCAAAGTCATCGTTCCCTTTACTGGTTTAATGACCGTTTTTCTTTCTTCGGTTTCGGCATTTGTCATCTCGTATTCATCAGTAGTGATCAGCTGGTATTCGATCTCGCCCTGAGACTCAGTGGCCCAAGCGAAAAATTCCATGGCATCTTGAATTACCGCTTTTTCCTGTTTTACTGCATTATCCCCGTTTCTTTTGGTGGTGTCACGCACTCCATCGCACACACTCTTTACATGGCCTGATTCAATGTAATCCCATGACGCTTTGCATTCATGATTAACTTCAAACATACTGATCAAATCAAACATAGACTTATTCCGGTATTGGGATGACGGGGAGTCTGTCCAAAAATGTAAATGTTTCAGTTCTGGTATGTAATTCTTTACCGTATTTACTAATTTCTTCACAATCGCGTAAACCATTGCGACATTGTTGTGCAATGCTTCCGATACAAACACCAAACTGTTGTGACTTAGACTTTTGTTAGCATCTTTGAAATAAATGATAGTAGGATGGGAGTTACCATTGACGCATTCCAATGCGCAGATTGTATCTCCTCCATTGTTTGACTGTTATAGTTCTCACTGAAATCAATTTGAATAAGAGCATGGTTCGCAGGTAGTTGATCTTCCATTTGTTTTACAGACTTGTACTGATGGGCCACTCTCTCTACATGAGTAACGAATGCTGCAAATTCGTCTTTCACGATTGCTATGAATTCGGTTTTTGTTAAATTATTTTCTACAATTCGCATGTGTTCCTTTCCGTTCTGAAGATTCACACGTTTCCATTGCTGGAACGTGATGTTTTCGTCGGGAATACTTTCCAACATGTCCTCTAATTTATTTCAGAATCTTTATACGTATTTACAAAAGTGTCTGGGCTCGTCACAGTCGATACCGCAAGAGTTTGCAATATTCTTAGCTTGAAACTGATGTTATGATGCTTTGCACACAAGCAAATGCTTCTAGACGCAAAATTTACAAGGCTGATATGTCATGCACGTAGTAGACAGAATGTGGACAGAGATATTGAGAAATTAGATTCGGCTTGGTACTCCAGATGTAGGTTGTGTAAATAATCATTCAGTACTCGTTTATGCTGTTTACCTTTTCCTACAGCGTATATCTTTCCTGGTAAGATACGAGAGTTGTCGTATCTGCTTAGAAAACCCACAACATCTTGTCTCAATCTATCTGCTTTTTGTTTCAAAAGTGTTTTCTTTGTCAACCTTAAATCCTCGTCAGATAACAACTTGCGTCTGTTCAACGATGTCATGCTCTGCATAAGAGTTTTCAATCTATACTGCTTTACCATATTTCCAGACACGACTTTATGAACAGCATTTTTTTCTGGTTTGATTATCATCTACGGCTATCTGAAGTTCCTCGTTCAAGCAATCGTTGTATATGAGACGCTTCCGTATGTCCGGTACACTCTTTTTATTCTTGATTTCTTTAGAGTAAGGTATGTTTATTTCTAGGCGTTTGTGGGTTTGCTGTCTTAGTCTGAGTTCTGCAGAGACGCTTTTGTATTGTTTTGAATTTTTTCCTAAAGTTTTCATTTTCATATTTCAGTTTTGATATTGTTTTGTGTAATCTCTTTAGGGCATTAGACACCCTCTTGCTGCCCCCTTTACCTTGACTTCCACTGGGATAATGAAAAGGAAGTTGTACTGTCAAACTCAATTCGTTGGTGGTGCTTCTGACTCCGTTATTATTGCTCTCCTTGCTTCCACTTGCCACGTGTTATATTGTATTTGGATTTTCATTTACATCTCCAAAATCGGCATTATTGTTCATATCTGTCTTGTTCGTTCTGTATAATGTATGTGCTGCTCTACGGTTTTTCTCATGTCTCTTTTCTTTTTCATCATCAGCCAGCATCTCTATTGGTTGAAAGTACCCCTTGATTCGCTCTCTTTCCATCTTCCACCATCGCTTTCTAAGTTGTTCTTTCTTCCTGGCTCTATATTCTTTCAGGCGTTGATATTTTGATTTGGCCATACTGAAATATATAATTAAGAACTGATCAGCATTTTTGCTAGTGCAGTAACATAGATTTATTTTCAACCTAATTTACTCTTCCAAAGTTTTAAGCAAAGATATTCACATTCATATATTTACTGCATGTCTTCAATTGCTTAAGAACAAATAACATCGCTATCGAATATGTTTTGCTAATTTATATGTTTTGAAAATATTATAATTTACTTCTCTAATCTACGGGAAAATGATTCAAGTAGTCTTACCTTTAATTACAATATACTTTTGCCTAATATGGTCGATAAATGTGTGCCAGGGAAACAACTTTGTATATCACTTCGGTTATGACAACAGTTTCCAACTCAATATTTATTTTACTACAGTTTTCCAACCGAGTTTTTTTTTGTCAAAGATTAACAAAATATCCGAATTACTATTTTACAAAAAAACTTTTCTAGTTAAAACAAAAAGAAATAGTCGTGTACTTTAAAGCAATGACATAATGCTGTTGTATAAACATCATTCAAACATATAGATTGCTCATTTATATTTTCATGTATATATGAAATGTAATTGGTTTATTTATATATAAGCAATTTCTACATTTCGCAAAGCAAACAGAAGTAATTATATAGGAATACTTACATGAAAGCATATATTTTTCAGACGATGATGTTTGTCCAAACCAGGCCTACACGTGACTTATAAACATCCGGTAGTGATCTAAATACCACAAAGATTTATTTGCAACAAAGATATGTTTTAATTATGAATTAATACTGCACATTTTATATAGTTTGTTTCGTAAATAAGGTCCCGTAAATTATAATTTTATTATCTTGGTTTACTTTGTAGGTGAATTTGAAATTATTTCAATTGTTACTAAATATTTATGGATTAACAAGTACGCATTTGGACCTCTTGACATCATTTTGTATGTTGTGTAACAAAACAATGCTACCTTAGACTTTACTAACCTTATAACTAAAAGTCCCGTAGATTATAAATGCATTTTTCCTAGTAATTTCCGTCGTTTTACGGAATTTATTTTCACCTAAGCGCTATTTTCCCAGATGATGTTTTTTTTTCCCATACATTTCATGTTATGACTATTATATAAGCAAAGCAAATAATATGTCTTCATCAACCAGCCCCTAGCATATAACAACATGATTTTGGACATTTTTGGAGACAACGGAAAATTTACCAAAATAATTTGTGTTCTCTAATGGTAATGGTCGTATTTTTATTAAATGAAAGAATCAGGGTCAGAGCATTGGAACGATGAACATTGTCCATTAAAGTTATTTACATGAATAAATAGCAATTTTTTCATTGGCGACATCGATATGTCGTACCCCCTTGTACACAAACGTGTTTAATGTCTGTTCAAGTAGTCGTTTCTGGTCTCTAGGAAATGTGTATTCTTGAGAAAATTGTTATACCATGTAGACAAAAAGAAAAGGTAATCAATGGAGTAAACTAGTCGTTACTGGGATGACCTTTATCATCAGAGACAGCAATTGTCGCGGTTCCGTGAGAATGATTATATAGCCAACATCAACACGAACCTCTCCTCTGGGTATCCTCAAATATAAATGATGGACAATATAGCCAACATAAACACGAACCCCTCCTCTGGGTATCATCAAATATATTTACAATGTAACTAATCACAACATTACGAAACACTGTTCTGGCTATCATTGAATAGCATTGGTGGACAATATAGCCAATGGCAGCAACACAAGACATATTTTTACTAGCAGAGCTTACACAATGAAGAAAAAAAAACAACTATAGAAATCGGTGAAAATATATGCTATGGTTTGGGGCAGGTACACAAATATTGCGGGAGTTAAAGCTGATAAAGGGGATGTAACATTGATAAACCTATTTAACTTAAGATTCAATACAAAGCATATTATTAAAAAAAAAGTTTCATTTATTTTAAACAACAGTACGATATACATGTGAAATAGACTTAACAATTGTTCACCTTCTACACACGTTAGATATTCAAAGAATACACAAGTGGTACGTATTCATGTGACTAGGTTTAGTGTTTTAAAGTGTAGCGATGAAGCCACCAATTTCAACGTTTACCTACGGCAATCAGATGATACCATTGAACGATAGGCTAGGAGCAGCTACATGCTAGGGTTAGTTTCTCCCATTTTCCTTCATAATCAGAAAGCAACTGATGGTGGTTTAGGTTTCAACAATATTTCAGCTATATCGTGGCAGTCAGTTTTATTGGTGGAGGAAACAGGAGAAAACCACCAACCTGCCATATGATACTGACAAACTTTGTCGAATAATGTATCGATGACACCTCTCCTTGGTGTGATTCGAACTCAGAGATTATAGCTTCCGATTGCATATGTAGTTGTAAATCCATCTATCATACGATCACGACCACGACGGCCCCTGAAAAATAACTGAGAAAATGTGTTAGTCATACATTGACACATACATTAATGTAATACTTTTTTCATATTTTTCCAGGGCGTATAAAGACCATTCCAGTGCCATTTTAATATTCCCTTTGCTTTGGTATTTCAATTGTGCTGTTTATTATCATCGTGGGAATGGGAACATATTATTATTTCCAGACAAAACCCATCGTTCCTTGGCCTATTTTGCCACCTAGCCATGCCTCCAATAATGAGTCATTTGTAAGGAACGGTAATGACAAATCTCGCAAAAAGCCATTGAACGGTAAAGACAAACCTACTAAGATATTTAAAATGTTATGGTTTTTGCCACCAACTTTGTTGTCGGAGAAAAATAATATAATGGATTATTGTGAATTTAAGAATTGCGAAATTTCTTTCAATAAAATAGTGATTTGGTTCTTTTCAACTATGTAGACATGAATATCCAACCACCCGGGAAGAGAAACAATCAAATATGGGTGTTTTCGTCTGAAGAATCACCTTCCCATACGCATAATTAGTATAGGCAAAACCAATGGGTCGATAAATGTGACTGGACATTTAGTTACAGACCTGATTCGGAGGGTTATGGCCCTTACGGAAACATTGTACCAAGGGAGACAATAAAAGAACGAAATCAGTACGCAATATTTAAAAAAAATCAAAAGACGTAGCATGGGTTGTGAGCAACTGTAAGACAATTTCGAAGAGGAAAGAATACGTTCAGAAAATGAGGAAATTCAACCTGAGTAAATATTACAAATTTTATTTGGCATTTGAAAATTATATGTGTAAAGATTACATAACTGAAAAGTTATATGATTTATTCAAGGATGACACTGATTTTGTTCCTGTTGTCAGAGGTACCCCGAACGTCGAAGAAATGTTCCCAGCAAACACATTAATATTAGCTTTTGATTATATCTCACTTGAAGAATTAGCACATTATCTAAAAAATTAGGAGCAAACGAAACTTCATATTTATCATACTTAAAGGGTAAAAACAAATATATAAATAAATCAGATTTTGTTGTACTTGGAATGTGTGCATTGTGTGATTAACTTAACAATAAGTTTAAGAGAAGGACACCAATTAATATACTTCAGCTAATGTCCAATACACAATGTGTATTACCTAATGACTTTTAATTAATACGGATTATATTTTATTGCTAGTCAATGTATTACATTATTTTAGTTGAATATTATACATTTAATGCATGCTGGTGACGGAAATATGAAAATGTATCCACCCAAGAGTATCATGTTCCATGACGGCAACGTCCGAGGGGCATATGCTACTGATGGGTGATTACATTTTCATATTTCCAGAAACTGCATGCTATAAATGTTTTATCATCCCTCCCTCCCGCTATATCTACCTACTGACTCCACAATCAACAGTCGTATCAAAGTTCGCGTGAGCTGAGCAGCACTTATCAACAGTCAGCAGGAGCTAGCACCAAATTCTCCCAACATTTAAACGTTAATTCATGTGATGATGACAAAAGTAAATAAAAATCAGAATCATCAGCTAGGTAACATTTCATTTTTTAAACATAAATCAAATAAGGAACTGTTGTGTCAGAAATATCAACAAACATCATCCTACAAAAATGTACTTGACACAAATATGTATAACCTCTGCTGGGACTACTGATTTGTTTACATCATAATGGAGATCATGACATTTGTACTTTCTAAACCGGAAGGTCATTAGTAAACAGAATACTTAATGGAAATGGGTGGATACGTCGACTTTGATATTTGTAATAAAAAAAAAAGAAAAAAAGAACGACTATCACCATTAAAGGGCAAAATTCAACAATCTTAATATTTATATAAACCCGTAAAATGAATGGTATATTTTGCAAACTACTTATGAATTATGTTTTGGGGAAGTGTATTGTTAATATTTTGAATTATGTGATTTTTCCCGCGAAAATACAAATATCGAAACATATATATATGTCTCCGTGTTTTTTAAATTAAGGACGATACACATGTCATCTGAATGTGAATATGATTGATACTGAAAAATATCAGCTTGCTCGACATAATATGAAGTTTGTGACTCGTTCGCTTCCCTCACTTCATATTTTGCTATTTTCGGTATCAATCAATTCACATCCATATAGCATGCACTTATTATACCGAACGAAGCCAAGAAAACACATACATGTATAATACTGCTGCCAAACATATTTTAAGTCCATTGGAACGTTGTGTCAGACATTCAAAAACCATATCCACAACAATGAAGAATACATTTGTTGTGGTGATTGTAACGGTCGCCTCTAAGTGATGCGTTCAGAATTCCTCTGAAGTTTTCCTGTCAAAGAACGATAACCCTGGCGGGAAAACCCGCGAGGCTTCAGAGGGTGTGGAATATGATTTTTATTTCACGTAATATGATGTTTGTCCTGTGTGATCACATGTTCTGATCTTTACACATTCTCCAATCAAATTAATCTATTCATGGTAATTAATATATGAGGTATAATAATACTTTTTATAGAACGTCATGTGACCCATTTTCAAGCCAATCAACGTTTCCAAATAATATACAAAAATGATGAATATATATATATATATATATATATAAAGTCTCTAATTATGTAAAAATAAAAACTATAACACAAATTTCCCAGACGTTTCGGCCATTACGGCCTTCTTCATTACAAATTTCCCAGACGTTTCGGCCATTACGCCTTCTTCATTACAAATTTTCCAGAGGTTTCGGCAATTACGCTTTCTTCATTACAAATTTCCCAGACGTTTCGGGCATTACGGCCTTCTTCGTTACAAATTTCCCAGACGTTTCGGCCATTACGACCTTCTTCATTACAAATTTCTCAGACGTTTCCAAATAATATGTCGGCTCAAAGATTTATTATTAAGCATATATGAACAATCTACACACGCTTAGACACGTGTCTTATGTCTATATCTAGATTTTCCTTACGAGACAAGGTAGCACTTCGACTAATGAAGCTAGATTTTTATGTAGCGGATGTGGCCGAGTGGTCCATGGCGCTGGACATAAGTCTAAGTGATTGGTGCTGCAGTGTATCAATGGTGTCGAGGGAAGAACATAATTTTGTCAGCTCAAAGATCTAATTCTAACACTGTTGGGTTAAATTTTCAGGCGTATATAATAGAATCAGTTTCAATCAAACAGAAATAGCATTTAATGATGTTGCTTACTCCAATTTTATGTAGGATTTTCTTAGTAGAGAAAATATTATATAAAAGCTTCAATGGAAAATTTCTTTATCTATTAGCATTTGAAGTAGTATATTGAAGATTTCTTTATATATTATCATTTGAAGTAGTATATTGAAAATTTCTTTATCTATTATCATATTTTTAATTGAAGCTTTTATATAATATTGTCTCTACCGTCCAGTTTCAAACTTACGTTTTATATCTAAGATCCTTGAAAAGGTAGTATCAACACGTCTAGAAGAACATATCAGTTCACATAGTCTACAGGGTAATCTGCAATAAGCATACGGACAGTGTCATTCAACTGAAACGGCCTTTTTTCGAGTTCACAACGATATTGCGTATGCACTGGATAATAATCATTGTGCTGTGCTAGTAATGCTGGATCTGTCCGCCGCATTCGACGTTATAGACCACTGAATACTCTATCGACGTATGCAGTATACATATGGAATAACTGGTGATACGCTTTCATGGATAGTGTCATATCTTAGTGACAGAACACAACGCATCGCTATTTGGTCTACTCAATCGAACAGCTTACAACTTAACAACGGAGTACTGCAAAGGTCGGTTCTAGGACCGCGGAAGTATTGTATGTTTTCTAATCCTATCGGTGAAACTTCTCGTGGACATGGAATGAACTATCACTGTTACGCTGATGATACCCAGTTGTACCTTGTTATCAAGCCACGTGACGTTTGGAATGATATCGCACAAAAGTTAGTATTGTCTATCAGATATCAGCAAATGTATCAAACTTAATCTATTGAAGTTGAACCAACATAAGATCGACCTCATTAATGTTTCGCCTCAACATCGATCGTAAGAGTTCACAGGATGCCAACTAGAATTTGACGAAATTTAGTCAGTGACGCATGTTGTGTTTAAAACTTAGGAGTATTTTTTTAATAAAACCCAGAACATGGAAAAGTAAGGATAAGCTCTTACACAGTCGTGTTTCTTTTTTTTAAAATTAGGAACCTTGCATCTCGAATGACGCATGCACAACTTTAGTCTCGGCCCTTGTGGCATCTCGCCTTGACAATGGGAATGCCCTGTTGTATGGTGTAAATGCAAGTCTAATCACGAAGCTATAGCGAATACAGAACACTGCCGCACGACTCATTACACGAAGCAAAAGATGTGAACACATCACATCTGTTCTCATGGATTTATACTGGCTTCCTGTTTGTTATAGAACTCAATATAATCTACTTCTTTATGTATTGAAAGCTTTAAATGGCCAGGCTCCTGTATATCTGAAAGACCTTGTTACAGTGTACGAACCAGCAAGGACACTTCGTTCTGAGAACGCAATGCTTGTAGTTCAACCGAAAGTGCGAACTAAACCATATGGTGAACGACGTTTTGATAAGGCGGCCTCGTTTTGTGGAATAGTCTTCCCAGCAGCATTATACATGAACAATCCATTTAAGCCTTCAAAAAGCAGCTGAAAACTTCATAGACGTGCCTACATTGATTTTACTTAATTTTTCTCGATACTATTTAACATTTGTATTGCTCTATATGTAGATCATCGGTATCTTACTATACATTTTTATCCACACAATTGCAAATTTTCACCGTTTTAAATTGTTGGTTATTTTCTCCCGATAAGTTTATTTTTGCAATACTTTTGTGAATGTGTAATCATAAATTATCTGTGCTTGTGTTTTTTTCTTATTATCATTATTACATTTTTTAATTTTTGATTTGATGTATTTACACACGTTGTGATTTTTTTTTTTTTTTTT
>MJUT01034140.1:333168-356472 GCA_002080005.1 Gigantidas platifrons
TTGTATTGTGATGCTCGCGACGCGACATGGGTGGCGCATTGTCTTTTATTCCTGGTCATGGTCATGGTGAGGTGCACTTGGTACAGCATTACCGATATATTATAAAGTGTGTCAGTGACTTACGGCAAACCAATGGGCTTTATATGTGTACTCCGGTTTCCTCCACCGCCACAATGTAATTAAAATACTACTCAAACTAAAGTTTGAAGACACCAACAGAAGCCGTAAATCGAAGCAGGATAAACAATGCAAAAAAGTTTCTTTAAAGACCATAACCCATCCACCTAAAAGATAACAGCGAAATGAAATGACATTAGGTAAGTTCAATAAAGTCACCGTCTTAAAATCCCTGATAACAACTATGTGCTGATGGAATATCCTTTACAAATGAAACGGATTTTTCCCGCTTATCTTAAGTTATATCAGGTTCTTTCGTTATTCATCACTTATCACCGGGCTTGTAACTAGAATACTACGACGGGGCACCGCAGTTCGCCCCCGGTTTTAGTGGGGTTCGTGTTGCACGAACTTTTGTTTTCTGTTTTATAGATCCCTGTTTGTCGTTCTAACCCAATTCTTTTGGCAATTATGTTGTCTGTCCTTCACACTTTTCTTAATCAAAACATTATATATCTTACTTATTTTTCTAACAGACCTGCGGAAATAAAAATGTGAAATACGATAAAAAAAACTACAACTTTCGGCATTATCAAATTATCCCCCTGTTTGTCAAATTGAATGTTCAGAGTAATCGGTATATTTGGAAACAGCACAACATACAAAATTATTCATTTTATGTGGTTAGCTTTACACAGCATAAAAAAAACGACGGGTTCTACAAATGGAACAGGAACATATTCAGATACCCACATGATAAAAGTACTCTTCACATCTTTTCACGGTGCGAAAACTATGCATATTATATATTGTGTTGAGTGCCCTCATGTATGATTTCTCACGATATAACTGAAACATTGTTGTGGTGTTAAACACCTTAACAATAACCCCTGTATTGTCTTTTTGTATTGCTAAGCATAACAAATACAGTGATGGTCGCTATCTTTCGATGACAGAATAGTTTGTTTTCATGTTCAAGGAATCGTCCTATGGTAATTTGATTTACAATTACCTGTGAAATTGGTTCCTAATACCATTAACGTTGTGAGTTGGAATCCAGTTCATGCGAGGTGTACTCGATACAATATTATGGAATAACGTTTGTCAGTGACTTGAGACAAGTATGTGGTTTTCTCCGATTACTCCGATTTCCTCCACCAAAATAACTGACCTCCATGATATACCTAAGATATAATTGAAGTTAGCATTAAACGTCAAAACCATAACCCCTTTTCATGTTATTGTGTCCATAAATTGTTGTAAATATTCATCAAACGAAAGCAGGTGCTCTATTGTTCTTTTTCTAACCCAAAAGAGTAAGGTCAAGCAAAACGGAAATACTTAGTGCTGCGAGCTTAGCGAAGAAACAACACATACCAATTTTATAGTCTTTGGTTCGACCCGATCAAGGCTCGAAAACCACGACCTACCGCACTTGATGCGAGTACGCTAACCATTATGCCACCGATGTGGTTCACTTTAAAGGGACAAACAAGACTGAAATGCACATTATTTTTTAAGAGTACCATACACTTTAAACGGTTTGATTGATAGATTGTTGTATAACAATTTATCAATCAAACCATTTCAACAATGCTTCAGCTATATCATGGCGAGAACAATTTAATTGTCAATGAGATGATGATGAGGTTCGCTTTGTACTAGACCAACAATCTAAGTTGAATTTGTATAGGGCTAGCTCACTAAAAGAACAGTCCGCGGGTAGACATGTTGTTCCACTCGAATGCAATATTCTGATTCCGAGCCAAACAGTATTTGCTCTTTCCCCGTAATGCCGCGTGCTTAGCGAAGAAGCAACAAATATCAATTTTATATTCTTCCGTTTTGATGTGTTTCCTATGTAAGACAAGCCATACAGACAGCTGCGCGTGACCTTGTCTTACATGGCATTGTCAGCCAATCAAATCGGCCGAGTATAACCAATAGTCCGTTTCTACGACTGATGTAGTAATATAAATTGTCGTCTTAGTAGATCTTAGAAAGCTTCAAATATCAATTTTACCTGAATTTTAACTGATTTCCCTTAATAGATTTAATGCGGTTTTAAATAAGTGTGTATTTACTGCATTGCACGTGGTGTTGTAATATTGTGTGTAGTAAACATGACATTGGCATGCGAATGAATGAATGAAATCGACATGCTTTGTTTTTAAGTTGAAACGGAAGAAACAATAATTGTACTCGTCCTTATTGCAGATCTGGGATTTCTTCCACTGGTGAGAGAAATTCAGCGTCTTTCCTCTCGTTCCGCTACGCTCCACTCGTGAAAAGACGGAATTTCTTGCACCCGTGGAAGAAATCCCAGATCTTCAATAGGGACTCGTGTAAGAACCTATTAATCTTTGGTTTCACCCGACCGAGGCTCGAACCCACGATCTACCGCACTCGATGCGAGTACGATAACCATTATGCCACCGATGTGGTTCACTTTAAATGGAAATGACATAATTATCAATATATATTCTACTATACTACGATTTTTTTTTCTTTCTAGCCACATCTTCTATCAACTGTCGATCGAGAAAACATTTTTTATACTAGACGGTATGTGCATCTTAATTGATAAACCCCTATTTTTGTTGTTCTCAGTTGAATATAAAGTTGACCGCACTTTCTTAAATCAAAAGCCCCGAGCTTTGAAAATACGTTCTGTCAATTGCGTAATTTATTTTTTGCCTGGTTGACAGAAAATAGACAACGTATTTGTTTTTCAAGCGTCTGAACTGTCGATCAAGAAAAACATATATATACTAGACAGATAGCACTTGGATCGTACTTGATACATCCCCATTTTGGTTGTTGTCAGTTGCTTAGCTCGTCAATGGAGTTTTCAATTAATATTTTGCTCCCCCTCCTTTTCCACAAACGTAAGAAAAAACAGCAATACAATAAAATACCCAATTGTAAAGAGAAGTAAGCGATACATCCTCATAATTGTGTTTTCATAGCCTATAATGAAAAAAATTACATCACACTTCGATACCCCTAACACACATATACCTCAACAGACAACACTATAGGACAACTATTATCGAGGGAGAAGACAATACTATATTTAGTACACAACATCCCATTCAGGACATAAAAGAAAACACTCTCAAATCCAATATAATAATAATAACAAAATTTACAGTGTAACATTATATTTGCATTGCCAAACCTGGCCATGTTGATAGGACACTACAGCGCGAGTTTATTTTAAGGGAGATAAATCTTGACAAAAATATCTATGCCACATCTATATTCTCCGCAGGAAATCGACTGAAACTGGTATAGTTCGCGTCGCTAGTTATAGTCACCCGTTGGCAAGTGTGCTGTTCAAAAATATTACACACTGATTATCCAATCAAAATACAGCATTTTCATATGTAAGGTACTAAAATGTTATAATATGAATACTATTATATAGTATCATAATGCTAACAATTCCAAATATTTGGTTTTGAGGATATCAAAATATGCTTCTAAGGTGTGAATATGAAGACCCTAAAGATACCATAGGGGTAATCAGAGTTCGTAAATGGGAGAACAGAAAACACAATGGCCAAATGAAAAAGTACAAAAGGAAAAACAAAGATCTACAAAACAAGCACATACAACTAAAGATCCAGCAACATGATCCCACTAAAAACCAGGGTCCTCCGAAATGATAATCAATTCCTGCTCCATTATAAGGAGTAACTGCTGTAATGATGTACAGGATGTATTAGTTTTTGGCTACGAAACTAATTCGCAAATTTATCATTTCCAGAAGAGAACATGAACCATGGTTGTCTTCCATCATTCTTATTTGGATCACAATTTATTTTATTACATTACGAGCTCCATTGTGACCATGCTATTTGTGTACTTCCCATAATCAAGTCTCACACAATAATCGTAATGGACAGCCACTGGGATGTAGAAACCCTGTTTGCTACATTGATAATAGAAGTCGATGAAAACATAATAGGCTTATCCAAATCAATTGTCTACCCAAGTCTAATGAAAAACATCAGAGGTTTATCCAATTTTGATAGAAAACATCTTAGCCTTAACTAAGTCTGATAGGAAGCATAATAGGATTATCCAAGTATAATGTCTTTCCAATTCTGATAGATAGCATCATAAGTGTACTCAAGTCTGATAAAACATCATCGGTGTAAGCGAGTCTGATAAAAACACAATAAGTGTATCTGAGTCTAACATAAACGTCATAGGTGTACCCAAGTCTGATGAAAAAAACATCCTAACTGTACCTGAGTCTCATAAAAACACATAAGTATATCCGATTCTGATTAGGCCTACCTCTATCTGATAGACACTGTCAATATCTACACATTCCTGACAGAGAAATTCACTTTTCTACCCAAGTTTGATAGAAAATATCATAATTTTTACCAGGTAAGATGGAGAACATCATAGGCCTAGCCAAATATGATAGAAAATACCATATGCTCACCCAAGTCTGAAAGAAAACATTATATACTTACCCGAGTATGATAGAAAACATCTATGGTTTCACAAGTCAGATAGAAAACACCATAGGCTTATCCATGACTGATAGCAAACATAATAGGCTTAATGAAGTTTGATGGAAAGCACCATATGCTTACCCAAGTCTGAAAGAAAAATCCATATGTTTACGATAGAAAGCACCATATGCTTACCCAAAAATGATCTAACACACCATATGCGTTCCAAAGTCAAATAGAAAAAATCTTATGCTTTCCCAAGTCAATTAGAAAACACCATGGGCTTACAAATGACTGATAACACACACCAGTTGCTTGCCAAATTCTGACAGAAAACATCGTATGCTTATCGTAGTCCAATAGAAAATACGATAGGCTTACCCATGTGTAATAGCACACATCATAGACTTACCGAAGTGTGACAGAAAACAACACATGCTTAACCAAGTCGAATAGAAAAAGCCATACGCTTAAGCAAGTCTGATTGGAAACACAATATGCTTATCCAAGTCTGATAGAAAACATCATATGCTTACCGAAGTCTGATAACAAAACACAATAGGCTTAAGGAAGTCTGATAGAAAATGCCATATGCTTACCGAAGTCTGATTGAACATATCATATGTCTTCTCATGTCGGAAAGAAAACGTAAGATAGGCCTCTCGGAGTCATACACATAACAACATAGGCCAACTCAAGTGTGAGAGAAAACATCACAGACCTACCCAAACAGGATAAAAAGAACACTATAGACTTATCCAATTCTGATTAACATAAACACCACATGCATACCCACGTCTGATAAAGACAGTAAAGGCTTACCAAAGTCTGACAGAAAATACAGTACGCTTACCCAAGTATGATATATAACACCCATTCTCTATCCAGAGTTGTCGTTCCTGCTACGCTACACAACATATCTGTCAACGCTCATTTTACAAGATTCTTGTAAAAGTTAGAAACAGTAAAAAAAATCTACTTAAAATTGTTTTAATTATGCTAAATATCAATAAAGATGAAAATAAATAACTCATTTCAAATCAATTCTCTTTTAAAAATGATTTCACTCCCACTTCTTGGAGAACTATTTTGCGGAGGTAAAAATTAAAAAGTTAAAAACGATCACAAATCATTTTTAAGAGAGAATTTATTTGAAATGAGTGATTTATTTTCATCTTTATTGATATTTACAATAATTAGAAGAATTTTAAGTACATTTGCTTACTATTTCTAACTTTTACAAAAATCTTGTAAAATGGGCGTTCACAGAGAAGTTGTGTAGCGTAGCAGGTACGACAACTCTGGATAGAGAATGATATAACACCATGTGCTTACCGCAGTCTGATAGAAAACACCATAGCCTGATAAAAAAGAAATATGCATTCCTAATTCTGATATAAAACAGCATAGGCTTACCGCAGTCTGATAGAAAACACCAGATGCTTACCAAAGTATGATTGAAAACATCATATGCTTACCCAAGTCTGGTAGAAAACACCATATACTTACCCAGGGTCTGATAGAAAACAGCATATGCTTACCCAAGTCTGATAGAAAACACCATATTCTTACCAAGGTATGATAGAAAACACCATATGCTTACCCAAATATGATAGAAAACACAATATGCTTACCCAAATCTAATAGAAAACGCAATATGCTTACCCCAGTCTTATGTAAAACACCATACGCTTATTGAAGTGTGATTAACCACTTCATAAGTCAACTCAAGTGTGAGAGAAAACATCACAGACCTACCCAAATATGATAGTCAAAATCATATTTCGGTTCGAAAACATCACAAGCCTACCCAATTTGGATAGAAAACATGATTGTATTCTGCACGGAATGCTTCCTGAAATATTGAGTTTTCTCTTTCAGGTCATTTGTAGTATGCTACATTACCACCAGCAAGCCAGGCTATTAACCATTCTAGGGTTCCCACGGCGCTAATAAAATGGTCACATAATGCTAAAATTGCAATGTCTACGGCGAGTGAATTTCCTTCTGGGTACAGAACTGAAACAGTTGGTGATATATTTTTCTTTGACCAGTTCATGCCGTTTAATGCCAAAATAAATATTATGTTTTATATTTGTTGATATACCAGTCCACAGCTCTTTTTAAATATCATTTAGAGGCAGTTTGAAATCCCATCTGTGAATGAGGCGACCTCAACATGCCACCTCTGCGTATGTGTATACCCACCAATGTCATTGTCTTGTTGTCATTGGTATTCATGCGCACCGTGTTCTCTTTGCGTTGCCATACATTTGACACAATATTAAATCTGTTTTTGCATATTATATAATGTGCCTTTAACATATGTTCTAGTTTTAATTCTGCTTATTTTTGTATGTTAAACATGAATGAGAACTGTTGTCTAAGTTCTGATCTGTGTTTATCAAAGTAATGGTAGGACTGTAGATATGTCCTTAATCTAACATTATAATCATTCTCAATGGCTATCAAATGTTCATCAAAAACAGCGTTGGGATCTTCTGTGATAATCTGAAACTTTCTTGAATTACAAATAGATAAATCCTTCTAAATGACAACATTTATATTAAATATATTCAGTAGTTTACATTTTTCTGCTGTCAACATTTTCGTATTTTGTAGATCTTGCTATGCCATATGATGAAGCGAACTGGAACATTTGATTTCCAACCCCACTGTCAAACATTTGGCAAATGCAGCCTTGACAGGGATATAGTAAAGCTGTTGTACTATCATCATCGAAGTCGCTTCCCCTTAACAACCAGTACACAAATCCAATCGCCATTATTATGTATGTTATTTTGGTAGTTATGGCCCTTTTTACTAAAATTAGAAACAAAAATAGTCTTTTAAGTCTATATAAATTATATATGCGTTTCATTTGCAACAAGTATATTTGTCTCAAATGATTAGAGTTATTCTGTTTAACGCCACTTTTCACAATATTTCAGCAACATCGCGGCGTTAAGATTTATTAGTGGGGAAAACTGGAGTACTAACATTACACAACAAAATATAGACATTGAGCCATAGAAATGCACATTAATTTACTGTAGCTAACATTGTCGACGTGTTTCTTGTATCCGTGTAATCTTATTGTATATTTTATGGTCACATTGCTAATGTCTTTACTGCAATTTCATTTTCCAATTCGTGTCTTCACATAGTGTGCCTCATTAACATGTACGGAACAAGATAGATGAGATGATATTTTGGGAGTTATTTCGCCTCATTGACTATTACAAAAAAGTAATTGAATTAATGGTGATTTGGTTTGGTTTATGGTGCTTACCGCCACATTCAACAATATTTCAGTAATATCCTGGCGGTCAGTTTTATTGGTGGGGAAACCGGAGTATCCGGAGAAAACCCCCGACCTGAAGCAAGTCACTGACAAATTTTGATCACATAATGTTGTGTCGAGTACACCTCGCCTAAGTGGGATTCGAACTCACAACATTAGTAGTGATATGCACTGATTGCACGGGCATTTGTGAACTCAAATACCAAATACCATATGATCCAAGAAGTATTTGTATTCAAAGATTTCAGCGAGTCATTGATTCATCAATTTATGCACTAAAGGGTGAAGAAAACCTTGTTAGTTGTCTATATTTAATAAATTAGACTGTACTCACAGACATATATTAATTACATGTACTTACAGTTAAAATTAAATTTACACATAGCGCTCAACGACGGTATTACAGTATCCTAAAATAGGAACACAAATTTAAATGTAAATCTCATGTAATGCATCATATGATAGTTTAATGCAATTGACTTACCATATGCTATACATGTATTTGGTTGGAATTCATGCATGGGTGCTTCCTTTCGTCTAAGGCATGGTGCAACGCTGCCGTGTCAAACGCATGGTAGTTGGATTTACAGCTACATATGCACTCATTGCCTATCAAAACTGTTGTGAGTTCGTATCTCGATAAGGACGAGGTGTACAACAATTATGTGATAAAGTTTGTCAGTGACTTGCGACAGGTCAGTGGTTTTCTCCGGGCATTCTGGTTTCCTCCACAAATAAAACTGATCACCACGATATAACTGAACTATTGTTGAAAGTGTCGTTAAACACCATCAAACAAACTAACCATAGGATATATTTGTATTTGTTTGGAATTCATTCATGAGTGTTTTAGTTCATCTTAGTTACGGTATAAATAATCAAATTCATGAAAATTACATTGTATTATATTATTTTTATATAATAACTTAAAGCAGTATTACTACATACTAGTATATGCATTGTATAAGGGAGAGGTCATGCATACATTCCGATTTATAAGTAGAGTCTACATTTACAAGATACATTCAACGCGAAATACACACCATGTAATAAACTATTTTTATATAATATAACACAATTACACATCATTGTGTATTTAAACAACAAATAAAATCGAACATAACATACTTATGAGTTCATTGGCAAGGGATTTGCCCGTTATAGTATTGTTCCAATAATTTGTTCTAATACTGAGAATAATAATAACAAAACGGTGAACATAGTACTTGCATTTTATACGATCACACATGGAAATTGACGACACTAGATACATGGGATATAATACAGACTTATAAGACTCATTCCCTAGTGAATTTATGTATTCATACAGCACTGTGGTGAATAACAAACATAAAACTGGCCGTATTGTTTTTACCTATATTTTTCCGGAAAAAATACTTAAGACAACCATCAATGGACTTTGACTTTTAAAATTTAACATGTTCTGGAAGTCGTTTACAAGGAACGCTGATGACATTGAAAGACATGGTTACTGATTTATTTTCAACATTTTGTGAGCATTTTACTTGTTTAAGTTGTTAAATTCAAAATGCCATTAAATTGGAAAATATCAGAAACTTCATAGCATCACAGTCTATTTATACATATAAGAAAAACAACTGTAAAATGTAAAACATGAAGGTTAGTGAATTTTGTTATGAATTGCATTTCCATTACCGACTTCCACTTCAAAAAATAAGTTAGATTTTTCCTACCAGAATCGAAATAATTCATGGAAGCCAGAGTTTGTATCACGTTTTTGCATGGGTAACATTATTTTCGTTGCATTTTATCCCTCGCTAACGCTCGGGATAAAATTTGTGCGAAAATAATGTTACCCATGTTAAAACTGTATACAAACTCTGGCTTCCTAATTCATGGAAGCCAGAGTTTGTATCACGTTTTTGCATGGGTAACATTATTTTCGTTGCATTGTATCCCTCGCTAACGCTCGGGATAAAATTTGTACGAAAATAATGTTACCCATGTTAAAACTGTATACAAACTCTGGCTTCCATGAATTATTTCTTAATGGTCCAATAGCTTCAGAAGAAACAATCAACAAACACATGTGTAAGTTTTTATCGTTTGTAGTCGACCAGAACCCCCCCCCCCCACACCTTCTCATTCAACTTGATATTAAATGGCACGCAAATGAATAGAACTATCTTTTATAGTTTGTGTGCGAATTGTAAAATCCTTACCTGCTCAACCCCTGTTTGATATATTACGATCTATTGTCAAGGTCATCACTATTTGTGGAAAACTACGAGGTAATGTTAGAACAGTTAATTTCTACTGAAACGAGATTAGTTTTTAATACATCGCTTTCGTCAACCGGATGCCAGGGCCGTTCTAACAGCAGCGTTATATGTCCCCCGCGACCATCCATTCATTGCTACTCATAGTATGGGTACGTCCAACACAATCAGTGTTCGAACATTATATATCATGCCGTACACAACATACATAGATTTGCATGGGACCCCTATGCTCACGAGACTCACAGGGAACTGTCCAGCGTGGACATGCATAAGGTTGGCGCTGTTTGATGCAATATGTATTAAACCAAATAAGTTATTTTAAGTACTTTTATTAATCTATTAATTCATCATGTGTGCAATTATACAATATTTTATTATTTAATAAATGTTTAATAATCAATTCATAATAAAATCATATCTTTAATAATACACTTTTACTTTTTAATATCACCTTGTTGCATCATTTTCACTAGGAGGGGAGGTATGGATCCATTAAGCTAGTTTACCTACTTTTGAAGTGTATTTACCAAGCTAGAAAATTGAGCGGTTATGTATCTGATTGATTTTGGTGTTTAACACCACTTCCATCAATAATTTAGCTATATCATGGCGACCAGTGTTAGTGGTGGAAGAAGCCGGGGTACCCGGAGAGAACCACCGACCATGGGCAAGTAAATGGTCAACTTTATCAATTGCAGCTGCGACTCGAATGGACACTTTTTGTAATTTACAAAGGCGGGCGCGAACCCACGCCGTATTGGTGATAGGCTTGTATGATTTATTAGGTATTTCAACTACCTAACTCATTGACCCACCCGGGCCCTGGTTATGTATCTGTGTGCATGCATATACAATAATATACATATTTTGCTTTGCTATGGTATTTCTTAATATACCGCATTTCATCTACCTATTAGGACACATAGGATTTATCTTTCCCCCCTCCCGACCCCCTGTGTCACTAATATGTTATCGTCTGTGTCATGTTTTACAGCTTTTTTGTCTGTATTCTGAATGTGTACCTTACATTATGTATATTGACAATACTTTCCAACTGTCTTTAACCACATCTGGGGCGTAATGAATAGCATGCTCTTCTCATGTTTGAGTCAACCCAAAGACTATACAATTGGTATGTGTTGCTTCTCACGCAACATTAATGAGACAGAAGAAATACTGGTGGGCTCGGAATCAAAATAATGTGTTCCGAGGAGCGACAAGTTAATCCGCGGACTGTTGTTACAGCGTGTTGTTCTACAACTAAGCGGACCTCATCATCACATCATTGAAAATTAACTTGCTCTCGCTATGATATAGCTGAAAAATTGCTGAATTGGCGTATACTAACATTCACCCTCTCCAACAGTCTTGTAAAATTCACAATTGACAATGACTGTAAACACCATAACCCAACTCCACAATATTAACATGTAAAACTCTGCCTACGTCAGTTTTCTTTCCAATCCAAAATGAGATCCCTATGCGTACGTCGTCATCGCTGGATATGACCAGAAAACTTCTGTAAATAGTGTAGCGACTCACCCATGCTTGTCAACCATTGTGTGTTCGTTACAAACAGTCATTAATATTATTAATTTTATTTTGATTTTAAATTCTTGGGAATTTATTACGTTGCATTGAATAATACATTACACTTGATATTTTATAATCTAATGTGTAATGCATTTCTTATAACAAAGGTTGTGATAGTTGAGCAGAAACAGTTTGTATACAGAGGTGAAATTAATAGGGTTAATGGCTGATGGGAATACACATATATTGAATGTATGCGATTTCTCTTCCTTGATTGTGGTCATCTCAAAACTACACGGTATACATAATACATTTCTGTATAGAAATGTGTTTCCTAGGTAATCAACTATTAACGTTTTCTTATTGAGAGCGTTGATTTGGATGTATATTGCCGTCAAACCTGTATTAAGAGGTCACCTTTGGTGGAGGAAACCGGAGTGCCCGAAAAAAAAACACCGACCTGCTGCAAGTCACTAACAACTTTTTTCACCAATCAAATCATTTGAAATTATTAATAATTCATTTTTCTAAAGAAAATATATTCATTGATACCGTTTGAAAAAACTTTCAATTTTGTATGTAGCGCTTTGTCGATAATTGTCTGCCTTTTTCTTCAAGTTCAGTTGGCTATTACGTTTTCTGTCTCTCTTCGAAATACGACCTCTGGTCACTCCATTCGTATCTTAAAGTATTTGCAATATTATAGCAATTTTATAATTATCCTTATCATTGGACAATAATTTTCTACAGTTAGTAATCATTGGTCATTTATTTAACAATGAATCGTGTTATTTTATACAACAAAATTATCATGATACATAAAATAACGACAACGATAACACCTCCACATTTAACATAGTATTCAAAGTACCATATTCTTTGAAGCTCACGAGGAACATGACATGACAATGGTGTGTTGATAAATATGGCGGTATTTATCTTCCGACCGAATAAAGAAATAGCATCTCTGACAAACCAAGCGTCCTCTGTTCTATAAAACTTGCGCTCATTTCGAAATTTTACAGAATAACAAACATCCCGCAAAACTGACACTTGTGAATGCATTATTTCTGCAATAAGCATTCATGTTTGTCAACAGTCGACCTTGCTATGTCGTATAATTCATTCCCATCCTTAATATCAGTCTGTGTCCAGTTGATATGTGTTTTATGATGGATATCATTTGTGAATCCATGTAAAACCATATGTGTATTATGCCTGAGAAATAAGGACACTATAACTTCAACCCTATTTGGAAACATTATGTCATCAGCATCTATGAATGATATTAGTGAGCTTTCCGCAAAAGTTGAAGCATTCTGGCGTGATATACTTTGGTATTGCAATTTTGATACGTAAAACATACGTAATACTGACGCAAAAAACATTAATCGTAACCGGTTGTTAAATATACCACATTCCTCTTGGCTTGTGTTTGAAATCACTATTATCACTTCCAGAGGGAGGAATGTTTGCATGTTGATTGATTGGAGTAATCCAGGTAACGACACGTCCATATCTGACGGTATAGCTGGTATACAAACTGATACAGACATATAATGCAATAAGGAACCTAATCGTGTTGTATATGCATTAAAATTTAAATACTGTTTACGCTTGTTTTTATATTTTCGCAATGTAATTCCAAACTGACACGAGTTGAAAGCATTGGATAGTGCGATAAATTCATATTCAAAACGTCTAAGCTCTGATACATACATTTTCAATCTATTTTCATAATTTTTCCAGAGTAACGTTTCCGCCGTTTTATTTTCAAAATTAATATCTATAATTATTTGACCTACATTCTTTTCGAATAGAGGTGGAGTTACCACAGTTCCATCGATGGACATTTTAATTCTCAAAATATCTACGTGTTTATGGTTGAGAGTTGCCATAGCACCCTTTATACTATGCTGTTCTCCATAACTAGATTCGGATTCATGTAAGGCAGAGACACACCATGTGTGCACGTGAATGTTATTATTAGAAAGTATAGTGAATCATGCATGTGGTACATCTATATTACATACAAAGTAATGAATGACACATCCATATGTTTTCACAATATCATGTTATATAGCTATATCTTGTATACACTTGTTTCTGTGTATCTTATCTGCAAATACGTACCGACCCCCGTGGCCTGGCGTACCAACAAATTGTTTATCTTCACACATTCCCATCTGAAGTGTGCTTTGTTTAATAAGATTGTAAAACATGGCGATTCCCGTTGAACACAGACTGTCCTGTTGTTCTAATGACAATGTTTTGGTAGTCGATATGTTATTGTGCAGTGCCTTGGATTCCATCAATAATGCGTAATACGATGGATATTGATGTATCTTCTTAATATTTGATGATTGCCTGTATTCATTATTTGTATTTCTCGAGTCAGATGACACCCACCATATATTTCTTACCGCCATCACAATATATATGCATGTTACAGCTGTAATAAATTTGCTATATATTTTGATCATGTCTTTTAAAACATGAGCATGCTTTGGTTTTATGGTTTTTATCGCCACTTTGAATAATATTTCAGTTATATCGTGGCGGCATTAGCATGCATTACATTGTAAAATATAACCTATGTGTATTTAGAAAGATGTCGTTACCGTGGTCGAGTTATATACTGCATTAGGATGTGTATCCTTTCAGTAAATATTTAAATGGCTTCCTAACTTACCAAAAATCACACAAGCAATATATTTAAATCCAACGTGTTTAAACAATACCTGAGATTGTGCAGTGGCGGATACATTGATTTACACCGGGTATATAAAAATACACAGAAAAGAGGTAAGGCCTGGATCCATGTACCTAGTCTTACGCCACCACTTTTAATTGGTGTGTCTGTACCATGGAAGGAATGTGAGCGGTCAAGTACATTTGTATAAGTGAACAAGGGGTATCGAATTTTCTATGAATGTTCTATTATAATTGGGGTTGTGTAATATTTTTGTTTTTCATTTTATAACATAAAAATGACGATTCATCAATTATAACTGATTGAATATGCCAGACATTTGGTTTTTGATGGTGCTTAACGCCACTTTCAACACTATTACAGCTATATCGTGGCGAGGTCAGTTTTATTGGTGAAGGAAACTGGATGACCCGGGAAATAGCACTGACGTCGCGATTCACTGACAAAATGTATCACTTAATGTTGTACAGCTCGCCCTGGTCGAGATTCGAACATGCAACATCAGTGGTGATATACTCTGATAGGTAATTGTAAATCCAACTATCATGTGATCAAGGTCAAGACGGCCCCATGTCATTTTAAATAGTTAATGCTGAATATCATTATTTAATATATTTTTCATTCTAATTGGAAACATCCCAATTAGTTCAGAAGACAATGAAAACTAAAGCATACAACACTGTCAAAACAGTTAAAAGTACAATAACAAAATCGTAATAAGAGGCAAATGGATATCTCTAACACACAATGCATGATCGCTCACTTACCTGGCTCAGTACATACACTTCAATAAAAAGCTAGTTTTATGACATTGATGCTACACACACGCTGGTCTGAATGACAAACATCAGTAATACGAGCGGAATAATATAACATCGTATGCAAATTATTATATTGTTGTTTGTATTTAGAAAACACGATAAGCAAATACATTAACAACAAGCACCAATCAGAACGTATAGACACTTTAATAAATATGACATTATCTACACAACATTCTCAAATAGAAACATGAGCGCATGGTGTAACGTAAAGTTTTCTAGAATATTCAAGTAAAAGCAAAATACAACCAGCAATCCATTAAGTTAATATTTTTTAATATAATAACAAAATTGCTTCATAATAATGTATAATTACAAATATCAAAAGTGACCTGTTAATGTTCAAAGTAAATGTTCCTTTCCTTTCCGGTATATTAGTTTGAACTTTCCTGTGAAAATGAAATCATGTTGAATTAAAATATCTTCTAGTTTTAATCCATAAAGTTTCCAAATATTGTCCGTTGAAATTGTTAATAGTACAATGTTCAAGTCACGTGACTTTACTAAATAAACATATCCAAATACAATGCTATAAATTCCAGCTGTTATATAAATCCTAGATTTCTCGAATTTGCAGCCCCTTATATACTATATTTTATGAAGTCTCTGGAATATTCCGAATATAATGGTTTACATAAACGATATGCAGAAATATCTAGAACATACCAAATCTCAAGGCCAAAAAAAATGTTAACACCTTGACGTTTTTTCTTTTGTTACTCTATTTGCACTCATGAATCAAAAATAAAAAAAAAAATTCTTATGAACAAAATAACATATCATATTTATTATATGCACATAGCATTGGGTCAAACCCCGTTTGTTTTGTTGAGTCCATGATGCTCATCTGTTCAGATTACTGTGTTGTACGAAGAATTGTATTTATTTATTTTTGAAATTTATCTTTGCCTAAGTTAGTTTTTCCCCCTATCTCTTGATTATGAGTGAGTGGGTGAATATTATTTAGCACCAACTGGACAAGTGTGCAGATAAATCATGATATGTTGATAAGATGATGATACTGATGATGACACCCGCTTTGTTCTAGACTAACTCACTGATTTGGATTTTAATAAAGCTAACTCACTGAAACAACATTCATTCTACGGTTAGGCATGTCGCTCCACTCGGGAACATAATTCTGATTTCGAACCAACCAATCTCTGCTCTTAATCCGTCGTCACTGCTGATAACCTTAATTTTATTAATAATTACATTATGTAGAAACTGACTACTGCACAGATGATACCCTCGGAGACTAATAGTTCACCAGGAGAGGTATCGACACAGTGATGGTAATATTGACTACTGGGCAGATGATACCATATGAGACTAATAGTTCACCAGCACAGGTATCGACACAGTGATGGTAATATTGACTACTGGGCAGATGATACCCAAGGAGACTAATAGTTCACCAGCACAGTTATCGACACAGTGATGGTAATATTGACTACTGGGCAGATGATACCATAGGAGACTAACAGTTCACCAGCACAGGTATCGACACAGTGATGGTAATATTGACTACTGGGGAGATGATACCCTCGGAGACTAATAGTTCATCAACACAGGTATCGACGCAGTGGTAGTAATATTGACTACTGGGGAGATGATACCATCGGAGACAAATAGTTTATCGACACAGGTATCGACACAATGGTAATAATAAAAACGTAGATATATAATTCAGCACACACGACGCGTTTCAGTTATAACCGTGATCAGGAACACTCATCATCAAGATTTTGTCAGAAGCGCGATGTGTACACTAAATTATATATCTACTTTCATATTCGTTCTTTCTTATTTTGTCTTCTTTTGCAGATATAGTGCCAATGACCAACAACAGACATAAGCCTGGATTGTGTATAGATAAAGATTTACAATTAATTATTAATATTTTGATACACGAGTAATTACACAGCATGACAAGAATATAAAACAAATGCGTGTTTCTATTAATAATATAATAGTGCGTTTATGCATGAAGAAATACACAGCATGAACAGATTATAATACAAGTGTGTATTAGTGTATTGATACATCAAGACGTACACATAATGACAGACTATACATCAAATATCTGTTTTTATGCGTTTCTACTCTCATTGGATTTCTAATTATCTATATCAAAGCTACATCTTAAAATTATATGTGGTTAAATAAAATACTCAAATACAAGATGTCAAATAAAATAGATCTATCATTTTGTAACATAATGGTAATGACAAAATTACCGAACACAAAGCAATCTTCCGAAGGGAAATTCAAAACTCATAAATCAATAAACAGACAAAATCAGTCAACAACCGGGAAACTGGAAAACCGCAATGGCCCTGACTTGATACAGGCATGTCTAATGAAATGGTGGCTTGAATTAGATTCTACGGCGCCAACCTCTCGCTCTCAATACGGTTCAAAGGTTCCGGTTGTTACTAAAACAGCATTTATAACAATACTGGAAAAAATAGGAAAAATAGTAGTCAAACAGTACTAAATTCAGTATCTAATATATCTCGTGAACCATCACCATAAACTATGAGTCCTTTAAGTATTTTAATTACGACCGTAAATGTCAAAAGCATTCTTACATCACACATTCACAAAAAATATCTTTGACATTGTAACCATTAATACCAAATCCTTATCTTTATACATTTTCAATATATGAAAATGTATCTTTTACATATCAGTGGTGTCAAACGCATATTACGTTATGTTTTTGTTTTGTTTTTCCTCAGCTTGTGGGGGCCCGCGTGGCTCAATGAGTTAGGTTGTTGGATTACCTAACTACTCATACAAGCCTAGCAACAATACGGCGTGGGTTCGCGCCCGGCTTTGTAAATTCCAAAAAGGATGCACCATCTGTATAACACATTTATATACTGAACTATATTTTATAATCATGTTTTCTCAACCAATGTTATATACTGAAATTTATCTTATGATCATGTAACATACAACATCGGTATACTACATTATATGCTTAAATTTGTAATAATTATATTATATGCAACAACTGCATACCATGTTATATACTGAAATTTATCTGAGAATCGTGTTATAAGCCAAATCGGTATACCCTATTATATACTAAAATTTCTCCGATTATCATGTTTCTCCACCATCGGTATATACCCTTTAATAAACTGAAATTTTTCTGATAAGCATGTTATATGCAACATCAGAATACCACGTTATATACGAAAGCATATCTAATAATTAAATTACATGCAACATCATTATTCTGTGCAATATGATTAAATGTATATGGACATTAGTAAAGTATTATATACTAAGTGAAACACCAGGAGTTGTTTTTCCACTACGAAAAGAATGTGAGCAAATTTTCAAGTGATCAAAATGCAATTGCACCATGCATGCATTTTCCTGTGTGCAAGACCAATAGTTATGTGTATCTGTTAATTAAAGATAATACAATTTAAACATTGACAACCTTTTTCAAAGAAAATTTCTTTAGAAATTTGCAGAATTAAAATAATAACCATACAACTGTCAAGGCGACGAGTGTTTTATATACTAATTAATAATTACATTTTCAACTTGCTCAAGGAACCATTGGTTATTAGCAGTATGGCCTACTTAGTATAACTTTTGATCTTGGTTTTATAGGAGTAGTACCCAATCTATCTGTTTTTGGGATAGCTTAAAATGGTAGACTAAATTTTGTTAATTTTCGGCTTTAAATTTTGATTAGCTTTAACCCCAGAATGCTTTACAATGTAAACTTTTTGTCAGCTGCTCATCACATCATGTTTTTTTCTGGGATGCATTTTTACATTCGAACCTCAGTGCTACCAAGGTTTTTTTTTATATTCAGGTATTTTACAGCCGTTTTTGGATCTATATTTTGTGCAGTATTTATTTGAAGCCTTTACAATTGTTGATTTTTATGTTCTGCTCTATCATGCCTTTTGTTGATTATATCAAGTTTTGAAAACTTATTAACCTTAATTCCTATTGCCATAAGCTCGAATCCCAGTGGAAAAAAACCTGGATATGTCTAAATCCCTTTTTGTATCCATAGGCAACTAATTCAATCACTTTCCGTAACAGGAGCCTGTTTGGACATGTCTCGCTTGGTGGTTGCCAAGCAAAAAGCTCACAGACAGACACAGGATGAAAAGTTATACCTTTTTATGTTTGATACATCAAATCTATACTAAGTAGGTCATACTGTTAATAGCCAATGGTTCCTTGCACGGGTTGAAAATGTAAACATTAAACACTATATAAAACATTCGTGACCTTGACAATGGTATGGTTATTATTTTAATTCTGTAAATTTCTTAACAAATTTTATTTGCAGAAGGTTATCAATGTTTAAATAAGATAAATATATTACAGATATTCTTATCATTACATATTTATCAATAAATCATATCAATATAGAAATAAATATCTACTTTTGACAGCCATGTTTCCAAAAATGAGATGATTTAAACACAAATTAAACACACCCGTTATACAATCTCCCCGAGAGAGTTAAAATCTTAGGTCACGTGCATATCGAGTCATTCGCATTACTGTTGTGCACAACATAATTATCTGCTGTCAAATATTTTGCGATTTGCTCGTAAATTCTGCTTTTGAGCGGATTTTTAATGCTATGCAGTTGCTTTTAGTTAAATTAAGTGGCATAATTACAGGGGCATACTCTGCCAAAATCGTATTTTTTTGTTACCCATAAAAACTATCAGATATGATTGATGCCTTAATAAAACGTGTTTCTGTAACTTATATATGATATGAAATGTACGCGCATCGGGAATAAAAGGTGCAACTGCTCGTCTTTTGAGATCGATCAAGAAATGAACGCCATCTTATTAATTATCTGTATTCCTTGCGGAGTTTGCCGAATCGTCAATAAACCAGTACAACAATGCACTTATTTCTTATATTCTGTGAATCTGTTTTTAGTCGGCGTTAATTACAGACAAATAACCATGCAAGTTTGTAGTTAATAAGCGACAAAATACAAATTATTCGTTTTTACCTGTATCTAGTAAGGTTAGTTGCATACGGAGAAAGCGAGGTCAAATTATTTGATTGCAAGGCAATAATCAATCGATGGTAATTTTCCTTCTCAAAAGGCGAAACGTGGTACGATAAGCTGTTTAATGTGAAATATTTACCTTTAATTCATCATTTTAAAGCTGTTTAAAACATATAATGTGTTTGGTCAAAGTCGCAGGTAATGCCTGTTTAGAGGCATACAAGATTCAAAACTGTTTTATTTTTGTTATTAAAAGTTGTCAATATTCGATGTTTCATATTAATTGCAGTTGACATTTAGGTAATGTTTGTCAGTGACTTTTTCTGACATCCACGATATAACTGAAATATTGTTGAAATAGGCGTTAAGCACCACACCCCTAACCTACCATAGACGTGGCTGGTACAACTTTGATCATATATTTGATTTTAGGAATCGTTTACCAATTTTTAGACTTTGTTTTAGTCTTTCTAAATAGATCTCACCATATGATGGAATGACTTTGTTCTAATAAATATTATGAAAAAATGTCGAAACAGTGATTATCAACAAGTCCATCACCATCACACCGACGACTTACTACACCGAATCTTAAATTACGAAGTACCTAATCTGATCACGACTGATGCCAAAGGAATTGAAATTATGACCTTGGATAGACACAGCAATGTGGCGGGATTAAATCGGTTAAGTTGATCCCTTTATTGACAGGATATTGACAAGTAACATATACTTTCGTTATAGGAACACAGATTCGGTTGTCAAATAGTTCAGCAGCTATTGCTAGTGGAAGACTAGAGATAAATTACAATGGACAATGGGGTACGATGTGTACTGACAATTTTTATCAAAACGAAGGAAGAGTTGCGTGCAGAATGCTTGGATTTGATGACAGGTTTTTATTATTAATTCGTATTTGCAGCAAGAAAAATAATAATAAAATTGCAAGGATAATTTCATTTTTATTGGCAAATACAACATGTATTTGTTGTACTTACAATGACATATTTATCTAGTCAGTATTGTCATCAATTATCAAGCAAGCACACCTGTAGTAATATACCTTTCGTTAAATATTCAACTTGATGAGATACATATTTCTTTTTCGTTTTTGTTCCTTGTTGAAGGGATGCATACATGATAATCAGGACCTGTAAATCGAAGCGGTAATACAAATGAAAAGCAAACAATGCCACAAAGTCCGAACAGTTCCAACATCCAATAGACAGGAAGGGACACACTTTCAATATTCCTAACACAAAAAGGTCAGATAATACAAAAGCAAAAAGCACAAATACAAAAAAGGACAAATAAATCACCCAACAAATATATTTTCAATCCAAAAATTTCCATTTCTTGTCGGAATACTTTACACGGAGGGAAATATTCGTGTACATCAAAACGAACACCAAAAGTTTAGCTATAAGAACATCGACAATTTGTTAATGACAGCAAACGCAGATGGAATAAATCGTGGATTGCAGTAGCATACCATGTTTTCCTTTTTCTGATTTTGTTTTGCTTTGATTATTTTGTTTTGTTTTTTGTATTTTTTGTTCTGTTTGCTTAATTTTTGCTTTTGTATTGTTTTTTTTTCTTAGCTTTGTTTTTGTGTATTTGTGTATTTGTGTTATTTGTAATTGTTTTGTTGCTGTTTTTGTTTTTGTTTTGCTTCGTTTTGCTTTGTTTTTGTTTTTATTTTTGTTTTTCTAATTTGTTATGTCGCATTAACTTACATCTAAATGATATCATTGCTGTAGAACAAAATATTAAAGATATTTTTGAAAAGAAAACTGCATCAGCTTTACTCCGATCAAAAGGTAAATGGTACGAAGAAGGAGAACAATCTTCAAAATATATTTTTTTTTCCATTCGAAAAATTTACAGGTAAAGAAAAACTTTGGGATAAAGTTAAAAGTGATGACGGTACATACATTTGATACCGATGATAGGGTGGGATGAAGAAAAGGGGGATTATCTATTGAGTTTTGTAAAGGAAACACTAGACGATCGCGAGAAAACTGATTTAGAAAAAGAACCTAATGAAATTGAAATTAAAAATTATGTCATTGCACTTAAAACTCACAAATCGCCTGTTGAGGATGGGATTATAGGCTGTTTTTATCAACTGTACTGGGATATTAAAAAAATGAATTTATCCATTTATTAAGCGAAATTTTCACTGAAAATACTTTAAGTGAATCCCAATAGAGAGGAATAATCTCATTACTTTACAAATGGGGAGAGATGGAAAATATAAAGAATTGGAGACCATTAACTGTCATTAACTGTGACCACAAAATAATTGCATTATTGCAAAAAATTTAGCAACTCGTTTGAAGACTATATTACCAAAACTTATTCATATGGATCAAAAGGGGTTTGTTAAAGGCAGAAATATAAATGAGGCAAATAGCCTTATTCAGAACATAATTTATTATATTGATATGAAAAATGAGGAGGGTATAATTATCTTTTTAGAGCAAAAAACAAAAACAACATTTGATAGAATTTAGCGCGGATGGGTACAGGCTCGTCTTGAAAAATTCAATTTTGTGTCAATATGTTGTGCATGGATTTATATGCTTCTTAAAGATTCCAAGTCATGTATTAAAACTAATGGTTTCGTTTCAATTTATTTCTTTGCATCAAGGTCAGCTCGACAAGTGTGTCCCACCTATCATGCATGTCATTCAAGCGGAACCATTCGAGCTAACCCTGATATTGAAGTTATTAAAATACCTTGTGAATTCAGTGTAATTGAAACTAAAATCAGCATGTTTGCCGATGATACACAATTATTGAATAAAAATGAAAAATCTGTTGAAAATTCTTTTAAAATATTACATATTTATGAATTGTAAAAATAATAATAATTTCATTGATTGAATATGAAATTGAGGTATTCCCCAAAACTATCTAAACATTATAAATAATTTAATTTGGGAATTTATTTGGAACAATAAAGTTAACCAAGTAGGTAGAAACGTGTGTTGTATGGATATAGAAGAAGGGGGGCTTGAGATGGTCAATTTATTTTCCTTTGTAAAGAGAAAA
>MJUT01034140.1:357231-372972 GCA_002080005.1 Gigantidas platifrons
GAATAAATCGTGGATTGCAGTAGCATACCATGTTTTCCTTTTTCTGATTTTGTTTTGCTTTGATTATTTTGTTTTGCTTTTTGTATTTTTTATTATGTTTGTTTAATTTTTGCTTTTGTATTGTTTTTTTTTTTTTAGCTTTGTTTTTGTGTATTTGAGCATTTGTGTTTTTGTGTTATTTGTATTTGTTTTGTTGCTGTTTTTGTTTTTGTTTTGTTTCGTTTCGTTTTGCTTTGTTTTTGTTTTTATTTTTGTTTTTCTAATTTGTTATGTCGCATTAACTTACATCTAAATGATATCATTGCTGTAGAACAAAATATTAAAGATATTTCTGAAAAGAAAACTGCATCAGCTTTACTCCGATCAAAAGGTAAATGGTACGAAGAAGGAGAACAATCTTTAAAATATTTTTTTTCAATTCGAACAATTTACAGGTAAAGAAAAACTTTGGGATAAAGTTAAAAGTGATGATGGTACATACATTTGATACCGATGATAGGGTGGGATGAAGAAAAGGGGGATTATCTATTGAGTTTTGTAAAGGAAACACTAGACGATCGCGAAAAAACTGATTTAGAAAAAGAACCTAATGAAATTGAAATTAAAAATGATGTCATTGCACTTAAAACTCACAAATCGCCTGTTGAGGATGGAATTATAGGCTGTTTTATCAACTGTACTGGGATATTATAAAAATGAATTTATCGATTTATTAAACGAAATTTTCACTGAAAATAATTTAAGTGAATCCCAATAGAGAGGAATAATCTCATTACTTTACAAAGGGGGAGAGAGGGAAAATATAAAGAATTGGAGACCATTAACCGTCCTAAACTGTGACTACAAATTATTGCATTATTGCAAAATTTTTAGCAACTCGTTTGAAGACTATATTACCAATACTTATTCATATAGATCAAAAAGGGTTTGATAAAGGCAGAAATATAAATGAGGCAAATAGCCTTATTCAGAACATAATTGATTATATTGATAAGAAAAATGAGGAGGGTATAATTATATTTTTAGACCAACAAAAAAAAAAATTCATAGGATTTAACGCGGATGGGTCAATATGTTGTGCATGGATCGATATGCTTCTTAAAGATTCCAAGACATGTATTAAGACTAATGGTTTCGTTTCAAGTTATTTCTCTGCATCAAGGTCAGCTCGACAAGGGTGTCCCAAGGGTGTCCCACCTATCCTGTATGTCATTCAAGCGGAACCAATGGCATGTACGATTCAAGCTGACCCTGATATTGAAGTTATTAAAATACCTGGTGAATTCAGTGCAATTGAAACTAAGATCAGCATGTTTGTCGATGATGCACAATTATTGAACAAAATGAAAAATCTGTTGAAAATTCTTTTAAAATATTACATATTTATGAATTGTAAAAATAATAATAATTTCATTGATTGAATATTAAATTGAGGTATTCCCGAAAACTATCTAAACATTATAAATAATTGAATTTGGGGATTTATTTGGACCAATAAAGTTAACAAAGTAGGTAGAAACGTGTGGTGTATGGATATAGAAGAAGGGGGGCTTGAGATGGTCAATTTATTTTCCTTTGTAAAGAGAAAAGGCTTGAAATGGTTAATTTATTTTCCTTTGTAAAGAGAAAACAAATAAAAATTTTATATAAGATTATGCATTCTGGTTATGAAACATGGAGTCCATTGGGAAATAACTGGTTAACAAAATTGACTAAGACACTGGGGAAGATGTCTTTTTGTGCAAATGTTCAAATATAAAAGGGTTAAAATTGAATCGCATTCCAAAATTTTATTTGAATGCAATGCAATCATTTAGAGAATTCCACACCAAATTTACGCCCAATTCATTGCAGGATATTCTTGATACACCATTATTTTGAAATGAAAATATAAAATTTCGTGGTAAATCTCTATTCTTCAAATCGTTTTTATTAAGTGGTTTTTGAACTATGAGAGATATTTGGGATGAATAAATTCTTAATTTTAAGGAGAGTATTCAGATATACAATTCCTTGTTTGATAATAGAAATTGTATCTCTGAATACTCTCAAATTAAAGCAGCTATACCAAATACATATGTCTCCATGCTATCTGTATCTGTGGTATCTTCCATGTCAAGCTCAATGGGATAGAGGCGATCAGCGAAATCACCAGTTCTAGAATTATTTTATTTAGTGAAATGACATAATCTATATACCGGAACGTGAAATTAAAGCATCGGGCTAGCTTCTTTTCGTTTTTTTAAAAGCCCCTGTATGACGTCTGCCTCATCACAAAAAGGAACAAGAGGTGAGAAGATGATCATAGTTTGTACTGTCTGGTGAAAAAACAAGTCCATCAAAGGAAACAAATATGGCGTCAATCAAAAATTCAAGCATGTGGATGATATCAATTTCAGAGAACTTTTTGGAAGAATTAGGGTGTTTCATTTTACAAAATTAGATCTGTTCCGTCCTAGCACAAGACATTTGTATCTACGTTAACCATTCTTTTTGATGAAACACAGTTGGACCAACTCACTTATTTTTTTCTACAGCTTAGAGTTAGGAATAGTTATGTAGAGGGTAGAGAAGTCAATTGTTTTAATGTTATTGTAGGAGGAATGATACCTGATTGTATAAACATCTAATTCACACCATACCTCGAGTAGCTAGAGTCACAGTAACTCTGAAGCCCGGTATGACCACCAATAGAATACATGTTAATAATTTAGAAAGAAGTTTCGTAGAACATTTGGCCAGCCCAACAATATAGCGCTGTTTAAAATGACACTTGTTTCTCAATTTTGAGACAGACCCGTTCCTATTTTTAGCGATGTGAGATTATCATGTGCGTTTTACCGGTGTTGCATACTCATTTTTCCCCCATACTCATTTTTCCCCCGGAAAAATGAGTATATACTGAGATTTCCCCCCGAAAAATGAGTATATACTGAATTTCCTCCCGGAAAACCAAGTATGTGCTAACACATACTCATCTTTCCCCCATACTAGCTTTTCTACCTCTTCATTTTTAATAGGGTTTTTCTTGTGTACACTTCTATACATGTATATGGTGGAAGACATAATAGTTAAATGTGGACGAAAGAGGGTATCAACAATGATGATAGTAATAACTAAGGCAAGCATTAACATGGAGTGAGAACGGATAAGGAGGTAGGAGGAAAATATGGGAAAACACTTTTGAGTGATAAAGCGATCTTCCTTGGTGCAAGTGAGAAAAACTTAAGCTTGCTAAGTGCTGCAAGGCACAACTGGCAGGTATGAGGAAGAGGGCAGGAAGGAAGGAATATAAAAAGAAGGATAGAGAGGACGGAATGAGAATGGTAAAAAGATGATGGAGAGGAAGGAGATATAGAGGTATAAAATAAGGAGGAGTCAGTATGGAAAATGATGGATTTAGTGAGGAGGATGATGATGAGGAAGTAGTGAAGCAGAAAGTGAAGAGGAGATTTGAAGAAAGAGGATAGAAAGGACGAAGTGACAAAGGTGAACAAGGAGGAGTGAAGTAGTGAGGAGGATGATGATGAGGACGGAGAAGAAAAGTATATGGAGAAGGTAATTAGGAAGAGGATGCAGAAGAAGGGGGAGAGAGGCAGTGAGGAAGAGTTAATAAGGAGGATGGAGACGGAAGAAAGACAGAGGTAATGAGGTGGATGATAATATTACAGGAAAGAGAAAAGAGGTAATGAGGTGGCGGATTGAGAGGAATGAAGGATGGATAGGTGGTGAGGAAAAATGAGGGGAAGGAGGAGAGAGAGGTAATGAGGGGGGTGACTGAGAAGAAGGAGGGAGAGAGGTAGTGATGATGATGGATAGGAATGGGGGACAGGAAGCAGGGAGAGCAGTAGTGAGGAGTATAATTGAGAGGAAGGAATGAGAGCGGTAGTGAGGAGAATGAGAGAGAGAGGTTGTGAGGAAGTGGATGGAGAGGAATGAGGGAGTAGTAGTGATGATGATTGAGAGGAAGGAAGGAGAGAGACAGTGAGGAGGAGGAGAGAGATGAAGGAGGGGGAGAGGTAGTGAGGAGGAGGATGGAGAGGAATGAGGGAGAGAGGCAGTGAGGAGGAGGATGGAGAGGAAGGGTGAGATAGGTAGTGAGGAGGACGACTACTTTAATAAATTTCCCCCGACAATGCCTTCAGTGGTTCTTGACAATCGATCAATCGATCTGCACCAAAGTAACAACACTTGTGTAGTCTCTCATATTAAACACCCTCATTGCGAGAATAAATTCCATTCGATGAGATAATGATGATGTCTGCTTTGAACAGACCAGCATATTAATTTGGATCTTTATATTACAGTCGAATGATTGACACGTTGCTCCACTCGGACACATACCTGATACAGAACAAACAATGAAGAAAACGTAGATATCCAATTTAGTGCGCACAATGCAGTTATGGACTAACCATCATCAGTTAAACGTTCAACATAGAAAGGACGGAAAGCTGAATAATTGAGAACTTTTGGGAATAAGAAAATCAGGTTAGCAAAAAATCGGCTAAGGTCATCTATGCCTGAGGAAAGAGAACCTAGATTTAATTAGATTAATGAGGTAGGTAGTTGGATTACCTAACAACTCATACAAACCTATTTCTAATGCGGCGTGGGTTCGCGCCCGTCTTTGTAATTTACAAAAAGGGTGCACTCGACTCGCAGCCGCAAGTGATAAAAAATACCAGTTACTTTCCCATGGTCGGTGGTTCTCTTCCGGCACTGCGGCGTCTTCCACCACTAAAACTGGTCGGCATGATATAGTTGAAATATTGCTTAAAGTGGCGTTAAACACAATAAGCAAATTAAATCAAATCATATAGCGGGAACGACGCGTTTATGCAATAATCTGCATCATATAAGCTGAAATCAAAATGCAAAGCTTCATAAAATAAAAAAACAAAAAGCGCTTAAACAAGGCTTGTAAATATTGTATAATGTCACTTATGCTTGGAAGGAGGATAATATTAGTTTTAATAAGAATTACATTATTTAGAATGCCCAACCCACTGGTCTATCCTAACCCATTGTTGTCTCCTATCCCAATGGGCAATCTTAACCCACTGGTATATCCCAATCTACTGGTCTATCTTAGCCCTCTGGTCTATCCTAACCCACTGGTCTATCCTAGCCTACTTGTCCAACCTACCCACTGGTCTATCATAACCCACATTTCTATCCTAACCCACACTTCTATCCTACTCCACTGGTCTATCCCAACCACCTGAGCTATCCTGACCCACTGGTCGAACCCTGTCCATCCTACTCCACAGCTCCATCCTAATCCACTGGTCTATCCTACCCCACTTGTCTATCCTACGCACTGGTCTATCCTAACCAACTGGTCTATCCTAATCCACTGGCCTATCCTGTCCCACTGGTCTATATCAATCCACTGGCCTATCCTGTCCCACTGGTCTATATCTATCCTCTGGTCGATCCTGACCCACTGGTCAAACCCAACCCACTGGTCTATCCCAACCGACTGGTCTGTCCTAAACCACTGGTCGATCCTGACTCACTGTTCTATCCTATCCCCCTGGTCTATCCTGACCCACTGGTATACCCTGACCTCCTGCACTGTTCTATCCAAACCCACTAATCATACCCAACACCCTGTTGTCGTAATCCATTGGTCGATCCTAACCTACCGGTCTATCCTAATCCTCTGCTCTCACCCAACCCATTGGTCTATCCTAACCCACTGGCCTGTCTTGACCCAATGGGCTATCCTAACCCACTTGTCTATCCTATCCCACTGGTCTATCCCAACCCACTTGTCTATGCTGACCCACTTTTCTGTCCTGATCCACTGTTCTGTCCTAATCCACTATTCTGCCAGAATCCACCGGTCTAACCTACCCCACTGGTCAAACCCAATCAACTGTTCTGTCCTAATCCACTGGTCCATCCTGAATCACTGGTCGATCCCAAGCCACTGGTCTATTCTAACCAACTTGTCTAAGCTACCTACTGGTCTATCCTAGCCCACTGGTCTATCCTAATCCACTGGCCTATCCTGTCCCACTGGTCTATATCAACCCACTGGAAAAACCCAACCGTCTGTTCTGACCTAATCCACTGGTCGATCCTGAACCACTGGTCAAGCCCAATCCACTGGTCTATCCCAACCCACTGGTCTATCCTAAACCACTGGTCGATCCTGACTCACTGTTCTATCCTATCCCACTGGTCAATACTGACCCACTGGTCTACCCTGACCTTCGGCACTGTTCTATCCAAACCCACTAATCATACCCAACACACTGTTGTCGTAATCCATTGGTCGATCCTAACCCACTGGTATATCTTGACCCAATGGGCTATCCTAACCCACTTGTCTATCCTACCCCACTGGTCTATCCCAACCCACTTGTCTATGCTGACCCACTTTTCTGTCCTGATCCACTGTTCTGTCCTAATCCACTATTCTGCCAGAATCCACCGGTCTAACCTACCCCACTGGTCAAACCCAACCAACTGTTCTGTCCTAATCCACTGGTCCATCCTGAATCACTGGTCGATTCCAAGCCACTGGTCTATCCTAACCAACTTGTCTAAGCTACTTACTGGTCTATCCTAACCCACTGGTCTATCCTAATCCACTGACCTATCCTACCCCACTGGTCTATATCAACCCACTGGACAAACCCCACTGCATGTTCTGTCCTAATCCACTGGTATAGCTCAATCCACTGGTCTATCTAAGCACACTGTTCTATCCTAAACCACTGGTCGATCTTGACCTACTATCCTAACCTATCCCAATGGTCTATCCTATCCCACTGGTCAAACCCAACCAACTGTTCTGTCCTAATCCACTAGTCGATCCTGACTCACTGGTCTATTCCAACCTACTGGTCTATCTGAGCCCAATAGTCTATCCTGATCCACTGGTCTAGCCAACCTATTGGTCTATCCAAACCTACCGGTCTATCTTAGCCCACTGGTCTCTCCTAACCCACTGGTCAATCCTGACCAACTGTTATGTCTTAATCCACTGGTTGATCTTGAGACACTGGTCTAACCCAAATCACTGGTCTATCCTAACCCAAGGTCTATCCTGACCCACTGGTCTATCTTAACCCACTAGTCATACCCAACCCACTAGTCTATGTTCACCCACTGGTCTATCCCAACCCACTGGTCTATCCTAACCCACTGTTGTGTCCTATCTCAATGGTCGATCCTAACCCACTGGTATATCCCAATCTACTGGTCTATCTAAGCCCTCTGGTCTATCCTAACCAACTGGTCGATCATGACACACTTGTCTATATCAACCCACTGGACAAACCCATCCGCCTGTTCTGTCCTAATCCAGTTCTGCTCTAATCCACAGGTCGATCCTGACCCAATGGTATATCCCAACCCACTGCTCTATCTTAGCATACTGATATATCCTAAACCACTGGTCGATACTCCTATCTATATCGTAAAGGTGATACTCCTATCTATAACTTCAAGGGGATATTCCTATCTATATCATAAAACTGACACTCATACCATTATCCTAAAGGTGATATTCCAATCTATATCCTAAATGTGATACTCCTATCCATATACCTATCCATATTCCAAAGGTGATGTTCCCAACCACATCCTGAAGGTGATACTCCTGTCTATATCCTAAAGATGATACACATATATATATCCTAAAGGTTATACTCCTATCTATATCCTTAAGGTGATACTTCTATATATATTCTAAAGGTGACAATCCGATCTATAATTTAAAGGTGATTCTCCTATCTATAACCTAAAGGGGATACTCCTATCTATATCCTAAAAGTGATACTCATACCCATATCCTAAAGGTGATATTCCTCTCTATATCCTAAATGTGATACTCCTATCCATATACCAATCCATATTATAAAGGTGATACTCCTACCCATATCCTAATGCTGATACTCCTATCTATATCCTAAAGGTGATACTCCTATTTGTATCCTAAAGGTGATACTCCTATCCATACCCTAAAGCTGAATATCCTACCAATATCGTAAAAGTGATCCTGCTGTCTATATCCTCAAGGTGTTAATCATATGTATATCGTAAAGGTGATACTCCAATCTTCATCCTAAAGTTGATATTCCTATGTATATCCAAAAGATGATACTGCTATCTATATCCTAAAGGTGATACTCCTATCCATATTTAAAGGTTATACTCATATCCAGATCCTAGAGGTGATACTTCTATCTATATTCTAATGGTTATACTTCTATATATATTCTGAAGGTCATACTCCTATCCATACCCTAAAGGTGGTATTCCTATCAGTATTCTAAAAGTGATACTCATACCCATACCCTAAAGGTGATATTCCTATCTATATCCTAAAGGTAACACTCATATCTATATTATAAAGGCTATACACCTATCTATATCCTAAAGGTGATGCTCCTACCCATAGCATATAGGTGATACTCCTTTCAATATCATAAAGGCGATAAACATATCTATATCTTAAAGGTGATACTCCTATTCATATTCTACAGAATAAACTACTACCCTATCATAAAGGTGATGCTCCCACCCAAAACCTCAAGTGAAACTTATATCTATATCCTAATGTTGATACTGCTACACATATCCTAAAGGCAATACCCCTACCCATAACCTATAGTAGTACTCCTACTCATATTCTAAATTTGATACACCTATCTATATGATAAAGATGATACTCTTATCTTTATTGTAAAGGTAATACTTCTACCCATATCCTAAAGGTGATACTCCTATCTATATCTTAAATGTGATACTCCTATCTATATCCTATAAGTAATACTCCTATCTATATCCTAAAGGTGATACACTGATACTCCCATTTATATGCTAAAGGTGATTCACTGATACTCCTATCTACACCCTCAAGCTGGTACTCCTATCTTTATCATAATGGTAATACTACTATATATATCCTTAAGGTCATAATTCTATCTATATCTTTAAGGTGATACTCCTATCTATATCCTAAAGGTGATAATCATATCCATATCCTAAAGGTGATATTCGTATCTATGTCCTAGCAGTAATACTCATATCTGTATCCTAAAGGTGATATTCCTACCATGTTATAAATATAATACACCTATCCATAAACTAAAGGGAATACTCCTACATATATCCTAAAGGTGATACTCCTCTCAATATCCTAAAAGTGATATTCGTATCTATATTCTAAAGGTGATACTCCTATCTATACCCTAAATGTGATTAACTTACCAATATCGTAAAGGTGATACTGCTATCTTTATCTTCAAGGCGATAAACCTATCTATATCTTAAATGTGCTACTCCTATTCATATTCTACAGGATATACTACTGCCCTATCATAAAGGTGATGCTCCTACCCATATCATAAAGGTGATACTCCTGTCCATATCATCGATGTGATACTGCTATATATATCCTAAAGGTGATGCTCCTATCTATATCAATAAGGTGATACTTCTATTTATATCATAAAGGTGACAATCATATCCATATCATACAAGTGTCATTCGTTTATTTATCCTAAAGGTGATACTCCTATCCATACTATAAAGGTGATATTCCTATCTATATCCTAAAGGTGATAATCCTATCTATACCCTAAATGTGATAATCCTAGCAATATCATAAAGGTGATACTGCTATCTATATCCTCAAGGTTATACTCCTATCTGTATCCTGAAGGTGACAATCCTATCTATATCCTAAAAGTGATACTCCCATCTTCATCCTAAAGGTGATACTCCTACCCATATCGTAAAGGTGATATTTCTATCTATATCCTTAAGGTGATACTCCTATCCATATTTTAAAGGTTAAACACATATTCATATAATAAATGTGTTGCACATATCCAAATCCTAAAGGTATTTCTCCCACCCAAATCCTAAAGTGATACTTATATCTATATCTTAATGTTGATACTGCTACACATATCCTAAAGGCAATACCCCTACCCATAACCTATAGTAATACTCCTACTCATATTCTAAATTTGATACACCTATCTATATGATACAGATGATACTCTATCTTTATTGTAAAGGTAATACTTCTACCCATATCCTAAAGGTGATACTCCTATCTATATCTTAAATGTGATACTCCTATCTATATCCTAGAAGTAATACTCCTATCTATATCCTAAAGGTGATACACTGATACTCCCATCTATATGCTAAAGGTGATACACTGATACTCCTATCTATACCCTCAAGCTGGTACTCCTATCTTTATCCTAATGGTAATACTACTATATATATCCTTAAGGTCATAATCCTATCTATATCTTTAAGGTGAAACTCCTATCTATATCCTAAAGGTGATAATCCTATCCATATCTTAAAGGTGATACTCGTATACATGTCCTAGCAGTAGTACTCCTATCTGTATCATAAAGGTGATATTCCTACCATGTCATAAATATAATACACCTCTCCATAAACTAAAGGGGATACTCCTACATATATCCTAAAGGTGATACTCCTCTCAATATCCTAAAGGTGATATTCGTATCTATATTCTAAAGGTGATACTCCTATCTATACCCTAAAGGTGATTAACTTACCAATATCGTAAAGATGATACTGCAATCTTCATCCTAAAGGTGATTATTCTATCCATATCCGAAAGGTGATATTCGTATATATATCCAAAAGGTGATACTCCTTTCCATATACTAAAGTGATATTCCTATCTATATTCAAAATATGATATTGATGTCTATATCCTAAAGGTGATAGTCTTATCTATACCCTGAAGGTGATACTCCTATCAATATTGTAAAGGTTATACTTATATCTTTATCATAAAGGTGATGATGCTATCCATATCCTAAAGGTGATATTCGTATATATGTCCTAGCGGAAATACTCCTATCTGTATCCTAAATGTGATATCCCTACCTTGTCATAAATATAATACACCTATCCATATCCTAAAGGTGATATTCGTATCATATTCTAAAGGTGATACTCCTATCTATATTCTAAAGGTGATACTCCTATCTATATCATAAAAGCGCTACTCATACCCATAAGGTGATACTCATATCCATATCCTAAAGGTGATACGCCTATTGATATTCTAAAGGTAGTACGCCATATCTATATCCTAAAGGTGATACTGCTACACATAGCCTTAAGTAATACTCCTATCCATATTCTAAAGGTTATGCTCATATTCACATCATAAAGGTGATACTCCTATATATATCATAAAGGCAATACTCATATCCATATCCTAGAAGATATACTCATATCTATATCCTAAAAGTGATTCCCATGCCCATATCCTAAAGATGATACTCCTCCCTACATCCTAATGGTAGTAATCCTATCCATATCCGAAAGGTGAAATTCGTATCTATATTCTAAAGGTGATGCTCCTATCCATATCCCACAGGTGATACTTCTATCTGTATCATAAAGGTAATACTCTTATCTATACCCTTAAGGTGATACTCCTATCTCTAACTTCAAGGTGATATTCCTGTCTATGTCATAAAAGTGCCACTCATACCATTATCCTAAAGGTGATATTCCTATCTATATTCTAAAGGCTATACTCATATTCATATCATAAATGTGTTGCACATATCCAAATCCTAAAGGTATTACTCCCACCGAAAACCTAAGGAGATACTACATCCTAAACATAGTTTAAAGGCAATACTCCTACCAATAACCTAAAGTAATACTCCTATCCATATTCCAACGGTTATGCTCCTATTTATATCCTAAAGGTGATACTCCTATCTATATTATTAAGGTAAAACTCCTATCCATATCGTTGCGCATATCCATATCCTATAGGTAATACTCCAACCTATAACCTGAAATGATACTAATATATATTTTATGAAATGAATATGAGTATAACCTTTATAATATGGATAATAGTATTACCGTTAGGATATAGATATGAGTATCATCTTTAGAATATTGACACGATTATCACTTTATGCTATGTGTAGGAGTATCACCTTAAGGATATAGATAGGAATATCACCTTTAGGTTTAGCCTATAGATAGATTACCTTTAGGATATCGATAAAAGTATCACTTTTATGGTATGGATTGGAGTATCACCTTTAGGATATATATAGAAGTATCACCTATATAATATGGATAGGAATATCACCTTTAGGATATATATCAGCTTTATGATATGGATATGCTTATCACCTTTAGGATATGGGTAGGAATATCACCTTTATTATGTAGATAGGAGTGTCATATTTATCTTATAGATTGGAATATCACATTTAGGATATAGATTAAGTGTATCACCTTAATGATAGGATAGGGATATCACCTTTTGGATATAGATAGGAGTATCAACTTAATGATATAGTTAGGAGTATCATCTTTATGATATGGGTAGGAATATCACCTTTATTATGTAGATAGGAGTGTCATCTTTATCATATAGATTGGGATATCACATTTAGGATATGGGTAGGGTATCACCTTTAGGGTTTGGATAGGAATATATCCATTAGGATATGGATAGAAATATCACCTTAAGGATATAGATAGTAATATCACCTTTAGGTTTAGCCTATAGATAGATTACCTTTAGGATATCGATAAAAGTATCACTTTTATGGTATGGATTGGAGTATCACCTTTAGGATATATATGGAAGTATCACCTATATAATACGGATAGGAATATCACCTTTATGATATAAATCAGCTTTAGGATAGGGATATGATTATCACCATTAGGATATGGGTAGGAATATCACCTTTATTATGTAGATAGGAGTGTCATCTTTATCATCTAGATTGGGATATCACATTTAGGATATGGGTAGGGTATCACCTTTAGGGTTTGGATAGGAATATATCCATTAGGATATGGATAGAAATATCACCTTTAGGATATAGATAGGAGTATAACCTTTAAGATATGAGTAAGACTATCACCTTCAGGATATAGATATGAGTTTTATCTTTAGAATATGGATAGTATGATCACCATTAGGATATTGATAGGAGTATAACCTTTAGGATATAGACAAGTGTATCTTTTTTAAGATATAGAGAGGAGTATCAACTTTTGGATATAGATAGGAGTTATACTTTATGGTATGGGTAGGTGTTTACCTTAGGATATAGGTAGGAGTATCACCTTAGGGATATATATATGACTATTACTTTAGGCTATGAGTAGGAGTATTATCGTTAGGATATGGAAATAAGCAACACCTTTATGATTTTGATAGGAGTAGAACCTTTCGAATATGTTAGGAGTATCACCTTTGGGATATAGATATGAGTATCACCTTAGGTTATGCACATGTGTATTACCTGTAGGATATGGATATACAAAACACCTTTATGATATGGATATGAGTATAACCTTTATAATATGGATTAGTGTATTCCCGTTAGGATATAGATATGAGTGTCATCTTTAGAATATTGATAGTAGTATCACCTTTAGAGTACAGATAGGAGTATCACATTTAGGTTATGGATATAAGTAACACTTTTATGGTATATATAGGAGTATATCCGTTAAGATATGGATAGGAATATCACCTTTAGGATATAGACAGGAGTATCACCTTTAGGATATCGGTAAGAGTATCAACTTTAGCATATAGATAGGAGTATCACCTTGAGAATATCGATAGGAGTATCACCTACAGGATATAGATAGGAGTACCACATTTATAATATGGATATAAGCATCACCTTTAGCAAATAAATATGAGTATAACTTTTAGAATATGGATAGGAGTATTGCATTCTATTAAAGGTAGGAGAGTTAGATTTATGGTATGGGTAGGAGTATCAGCTTTAGGATATAAATGTGGGTATCACTTTAAGCTATGGGTGGGATAATTACCTTTATCATATCGATATGCGCAACACATTTATAATTTGAATATGAGTATAACCTTTACAATATGGTTTAGTGTATTACTTTAGAATATAGATAGGACTATTACCTTTAGGATATGGATAGGAGAATTACTTTAGATAAGGGTAGGAGTATTACCTTCAGGATACTGGTAGGAGTATTACCTTTAGAATATGGAAAGGAGTATCACCTTCAGGATATAAATAGGAATATCACCTTTAGGATATGGGTATGAGTATCACTTTTAGGATACATATAGGAGTATCCCATTTAGGTCATAGATAGCAGTATCACCTTAGGTTATGCACAGGAGTATTAACTGTATGATATGGATATGCAAAACACCTTTATTATATGGATATGAGTATAACCTTTAGAATATGGACTAGTGTATTCCCGTTAGGATATAGATATAAGTGTCATCTTTAGAATATGGATAGTAGTATCACCTTTAGGGTACAGATAGGAGTATCACATTTAGGTTATGAATATGAGTAACACTTTTAGGGTATAGATAGGAATATATCCGTTAAGATATTGATAGGAGTATCACCTTTAGGATATCGGTAAGAGTATCACCTTTAGCATATAGATATGAATATCACCTTAAGGATATGGATAGGAATATATGGATATTTGTATCACCTTTCGGATATAGATATGAGTATTACTTTAGGCTATGGGAAGGAGTTTTATCCTTAGGATATGCATAGGAGTATAACCTTTAGAATATGGATAGGAGTATTACTTTAGGTTATCGGTAGGAGTATTACCTTTAGGATATGGATATGCATAACACATGTATGATATGGATATGAGTATATCCTTTAGAAAATGGATAGGCGTATTACCTTTATAATATAGATAGGAATATTACCTTTAGGGTATGGATAGGAGTATTATTTTATGTAATGTGTAGGATTACCTTTAAGATAAGGGTATGAGTATCACCTTTAGGAAATATATATTAGTATCATTTCAGGCTATGTGTAGGAGTCTTACCTTCATGATATGAATATGCGCAACACTTTTATGAAATGAATATGAGTATAACCTTAAGGATATGGAAAGGAATATTACCTTTAGGTTATAGATAGGCGTATCACCTTCAGGATATGGGTAGGAGTGTCACTTTTAGGATATAAGTAAGATTATCACCTTCAGGATATATATAGGATTATCCCTTTTAGAATAAAGATAGGAGTATCAACTTCAGGATATTGGTAGAAATATCACCGTTATGTTATGGATAGGAGAATCACCTTTAGGACATAGACAAGTGTATCACCTTTAGGATATAGACAAGGGTACCACCTTTAAGATATAGAGAAGAGTATCAACTTTTTGATATACATAGGAGTATTACTTTTAGGATATGGGTAGGAATATCACCTTTATTATGTAGATAGGAGTGTCATATTTATCTTATAGATTGGAATATCACATTTAGGATATAGATTAAGTGTATCACCTTAATGATAGGATAGGGATATTACCTTTTGGATATAGATAGGAGTATCAACTTAATGATATAGTTAGGAGTATCACCTTTATGATATGGGTAGGAATATCACCTTTATTATGTAGATAGGAGTGTCATCTTTATCATATAGATTGGGATATCACATTTAGGATATGGGTAGGGTATCACCTTTAGGGTTTGGATAGGAATATATCCATTAGGATATGGATAGAAATATCACATTAAGGATATAGATAGTAATATCACCTTTAGGTTTAGCCTATAGATAGATTACCTTTAGGATATCGATAAAAGTATCACTTTTATGGTATGGATTGGAGTATCACCTTTAGGATATATATGGAAGTATCACCTATATAATACGGATAGGAATATCACCTTTA
>MJUT01034140.1:376085-451672 GCA_002080005.1 Gigantidas platifrons
TATGGATATGAGTAACACTTTTAGGGTATAGATAGGAGTATATCCGTTAAGATATTGATAGGAATATCACCTTTAGGATATAGATAGGCGTATCACCTTTATGATATCTGTAAGAGTATCACCTTTAGCATATAAATAGGAGTATCACCTTAAGGATATGGATAGGAATGTCACTTTTATGAAATAGATAGGAGTACCACATTTATAATATGGATATAAGCATCACCGTTAATATATGGATATTTGTATCACCTTTTGGATATAGATATGAGTATTACTTTAGGCTATGGGAAGGAGTTTTATCCTTAGGATATGCATAGGAGTATAACCTTTTGAATATGGATAGGAGTATTACTTTAGGTTATTGGTAGGAGTATTACCTTTAGGATATGGATATGCACAACACATGGATGATATGGATATGAGTATATCCTTTAGAAAATGGATAGGCGTATTACCTTAATAATATAGATAGGAATATAACCTTTAGGGTATGGATAGGAGTATTATTTTATGTAATGTGTAGGATTACCTTTAAGATAAGGGTATGAGTATCACCTTTAGGAAATATATATTAGTATCATTTCAGGCTATGTGTAGGAGTCTTACCTTCATGATATGAATATGCGCAACACTTTTATGAAATGAATATGAGTATAACCTTAAGGATATGGATAGGAATATCACCGTTAGGTTATAGATAGGCTTTTCACCTTCAGGATATGGGTAGGAGTGTCACTTTTAGGATATAAGTAAGATTATTACCTTCAGGATATAGATAGGATTATCGCTTTTGGAATAAAGATAGGAGTATCAACTTCAGGATATGGGTAGGAGTATCACCGTTATGTTATGGATAGGAGAATCACCTTTAGGATATAGACAAGTGTATCACCTTTAGGATATAGACAAGGGTACCACCTTTAAGATATAGAGAGGAGTATGAACTTTTGGATATACATAGGAGTATTACTTTTAGGATATGGGTAGGAATATCAACTTTATTATGTAGATAGGAGTGTCATCTTTATCACATAGATTGGGATATCACCTTTAGCAAATAAATATGAGAATAACTATTAGAATATGGATAGGAGTATTACATTCTACTATAGGTAGGAGAATTAGATTTAGGGTATGGGTAGGAGTATCAGCTTTAGGATATAAATGTGGGTTTCACTTTAAGCTATGCGTGGGATAATTACCTTTGGCATATCGATATGCGCAACACATTTATAATTTGGATATGAGTATAACCTTCAGAATATGGTTTAGTGTATTACTTTAGAATATATATCGGACTATTACCTTTAGGATATGGATAGGATAATTACTTTAGATAAGGATAGGAGTATTACCTTTAGGATACGGGTAGGAGTATTACCTTTAGGATATGGAAAGGAGTATCACCTTTTGGATATCAATAGGAATATCACCTTTAGGATATGGGTATGAGTATTGCTTTTAGCGATAGAGATAGGAGTATCTCATTTAGGTCATAGGTAGGAGTATCACCGTAGGTTATGGACAGGAGTATTAACTGTAGGATATGATTATCCAAAACACCTTTATTATATGGATATGAGTATAACCTTTAGAATATAGACTAGTGTATTCCCGTTAGGATATAGATATGAGTGTCATCTTTAGAATATGGCTAGTAGTATCACTTTTATGGTACAGATAGGAGTATCACATTGAGGTTATGGATATGAGTAACACTTTTAGGGTATAGATAGGAGTATATCCGTCAAGATATTGATAGGAATATCACCTTTAGGATATAGATAGGCGTATCACCTTTATGATATCGGTAAGAGTATCACCTTTAGCATATAGATAGGAGTATCATCTTTAGAATATGGATAGGAGTATCACCATTAGGATATAGATAGGAGTATCACCTTAAGGATATGGATAGGAATGTCACTTTTATGAAATAGATAGGAGTACCACATTTATAATATGGATATAAGCATCACCGTTAATATATGGATATTTGCATCACCTTTCGGATATAGATATGAGTATTACTTTAGGCTATGGGAAGGAGTTTTATCCTTAGGATATGCATAGGAGTATAACCTTTAGAATATGGATAGGAGTATTACTTTAGGTTATTGGTAGGAATATTACCTTTAGGGTATGGATAGGAGTATTATTTTATGTAATGTGTAGGATTACCTTTAAGATAAGGGTATGAGTATCACCTTTAGGAAATATATATTAGTATCATTTCAGGCTATGTGTAGGAGTCTTACCTTCATGATATGAATATGCGCAACACTTTTATGAAATGAATATGAGTATAACCTTCAGGATATGGATAGGAATATCACCGTTAGGTTATAGATAGGCGTATCACCTTCAGGATATGGGTAGGAGTGTCACTTTTAGGACATACGTAAGATTATCACCTTCAGGATATAGATAGGATTATCACTTTTAGAATAAATATAGGAATATCAACTTCAGGATATGGGTAGGAGTATCACCGTTATGTTATGGATAGGAGAATCACCTTTAAAATATAGACAAGTGTATCACCTTTAGGATATAGACAAGGGTACCACCTTTAAGATATAGAGAGGAGTATCAACTTTTGGATATACATATGATATTACTTTTAGGATATGGGTAGGAATATCAACTTTATTATATAGATACGAGAGTCATCTATATCACATAGATTGGGATATCACCTTTAGCAAATAAATATGAGTATAACTTTTAGAATATGGATAGGAGTATTACATTCTACTATAGGTATGATAATTAGATTTAGGGTAAGGGTAGGAGTATCAGCTTTAGGATATAAATGTGGGTGTCACTTTAAGCTATGCGTGGGATAATTACCTTTAGCATATCGATATGCGCAACACATTTATAATTTGGATATGAGTATAACCTTCAGAATATGGTTTAGTGTATTACTTTAGAATATATATCGGACTATTACCTTTAGGATATGGATAGGATAATTACTTTAGATAAGGGTAGGAGTATTACCTTTAGGATACGGGTAGGAGTATTACCTTTAGGATATGGAAAGGAGTATCACCTTTAGGATATAAATAGGAATATCACCTTTAGGATATGGGTATGAGTATCACTTTTAGCGATACAGATAGGAGTATCCCATTTAGGTCATAGATAGGAGTATCACCTTAGGTTATGCACAGGAGTATTAACTGTAGGATATGATTATCCAAAACACCTTTATTATATGGATATGAGTATAACCTTTAGAATATGGACTAGTGTATTCCCGTTAGGATATAGATATGAGTGTCATCTTTAGAATATGGCTAGTAGTATCACCTTTATGGTACAGATAGGAGTATCACATTTAGGTTATGGATATGAGTAACACTTTTAGGGTATATATAGGAGTATATCCGTTAAGATATTGATAGGAATATCACCTTTAGGATATAGATAGGAGTATCACCTTTAGGATATCGGTAAGAGTATCACCTTTAGCATATATATAGGAGTATCATCTTTAGAATATGGATAGAAGTATCACCATTAGGATATAGATAGGAGTACCACATTTTGAATATGGATATAAGCATCACCGTTAATATATGGATATTTGTATCACCTTTCGGAAATAGATATGAGTATTACTTTAGGCTATGGGAAGGAGTTTTATCCTTAGGATATGCATAGGAGTATAACCTTTAGAATATGGATAGGAGTATTACTTTAGGTTATTGGTAGGAGTATTACCTTTAGGATATGGATATGCACAACACATGTATGATATGGATATGAGTATATCCTTTAGAAAATGGATAGGCGTATTACCTTTATAATATAGATAGGAATATTACCTTTAGGGTATGGATAGGAGTATTATTTTATGTAATGTGTAGGATTACCTTTAAGATAAGGGTATGAGTATCACCTTTAGGAAATATATATTAGTATCATTTCATGCTATGTGTAGGAGTCTTACCTTCATGATATGAATATGCGCAACACTTTTATGAAATGAATATGAGTATAACCTTCAGGATATGGATAGGAATATCACCGTTAGGTTATAGATAGGCGTATCACCTTCAGGATATGAGTAGGAGTGTCACTTTTAGGATATAAGTAAGATTATCACCTTCAGGATATAGATAGGATTATCACTTTTAGAATAAAGATAGGAATATCAACTTCAGGATATGGGTAGGAGTATCACCATTATGTTATGGATAGGATAATCACCTTTAGGATATAGACAAGTGTATCACCTTTAGGATATAGACAAGGGTACCACCTTTAAGATATAGAGAGGAGTATCAACTTTTGGATATACATAGGAGTATTACATTTAGGATATGGGTAGGAATATCAACTTTATTATGTAGATAGGAGTGTCATCTTTATCACATAGATTGGGATATCACCTGTAGCATATAGATATGAGTATAACATTTAGAATATGGATAGGAGTATTACATTCTACTATAGGTAGGAGAATTAGATTTAGGGTATGGGTAGGAGTATCAGTTTTATGATATAAATGTGGGTATCACTTTAAGCTATACGTGTGATAATTACCTTTGGCATATCGATATGCGCAACACATTTATTATTTGGATATGAGTATAACCTTTAGAATATGGATTATTGTATTACTTTAGAATATAGATAGGACTATTACCTTTAGGATATGGATAGGAGAATTACTTTAGATAAGGGTAGGAGTATTACCTTTAGGATACGGGTAGGAGTATTACCTTTAGGATATGGAAAGGAGTATCACCTTTAGGATAGAAATAGGAATATCACCTTTAGGATATGGATATGAGTAACACTTTTAGGGTATATATAGGAGTATATTCGTTAAGATATTGATAGGAATATCACCTTTAGGATATAGATAGGAGTATCACCTTTAGGATATCGGTAAGAGTATCCCCTTTAGCATATATATAGGAGTATCATCTTTAGAATATGTATAGGAGTATCACCATTAGGATATAGATAGGAGTATCACCTTAATGATATGGATAGGAATGTCAGTTTTAGGATATAGATAGGAGTACCACATTTAGAATATGGATATAAGACTCACCGTTAATATATGGATATTTGTATCACCTTTCGGATATAGGTATGAGTATTACTTTAGGCTATGGAAAGGAGTTTTATCCTGAGGATATGCACAGGAGTATAACCTTTAGAATATGGATAGGAGTATTACTTTAGGTTATTGGTAGGAGTATTACATTTAGGATATGGATATGCACAACACATGTATGCTATGGATATGAGTATATCCTTTAGAAAATGGATAGGCGTATTACCTTTATAATATAGATTGGAGTATTACCTTTAGGATATGGATAGGAGTATTATTTTATTTTATGTGTAGGATTACCTTTAAGATATGGGTATGATTATCAACTTTAGGAAATATATATTAGTATCATTTCAGGCTATTTGTAGGAGTCTTACCTTCATGATATGAATATGCGCAACACTTTTATGAAATGAATATGAGTATAACATTAAGGATATGGATAGGAATATCACCTTCAGGTTATAGATAGGCGTATCACCTTAAGAATATGGGTAGGCGTATCACTTTTAGGATATACGTAAGATTATCACATTCAGGATATAGATAGGATTATCACTTTTAGAATAAAGATAGGAGTATCAACTTTAGGATATGGGTAGGAGTATCACCGTTATATTATGGATAGGAGAATCACCTTTAGGATATAGACAAGTGTATCACCTTTAGGATATAGACAAGGGTACCACCTTTAAGATATAGAGAGGAGTATCATCTTTTGAATATACATAGGAGTATTACTTTTAGGATATTGGTAGGAATATCAACTTTATTATGTAGATAGGAGTGTCATCTTTATCACATAGATTGGGATATCACCTTTAGCAAATAGATATGAGTATAACATTTAGAATATGGATAGGAGTATTACATTCTACTATAGGTAGGATAATTAGATTTATGGTATGGGTAGGAGTATCAGCTTTAGGATATAAATGTGGGTTTCACTTTAAGCTATGCGTGGGATAATTACCTTTGGCATATCGATATGCGCAACACATTTATAATTTGGATATGAGTATATCCTTTAGAATATGGATTAGTGTATTACTTTAGATAAAGGTAGGAGTATTACCTTTAGGATACGGGTAGGAGTATTACCTTTAGGATATGGAAAGGAGTATCACCTTTAGGATATAAATAGGAATATCACCTTTAGGATATGGGTATGAGTATCACTTTTATGATCCAGATAGGAGTATCCCATTTAGGTCATAGATAGGAGTATCACCTTAGGTTATGCACAGGAATATTAACTGTAGGATATGGATATGCAAAACACCTTTATTATATGGATATGAGTATAACCTTTAGAATATGGACTAGTGTATTCCCGTTAGGATATAGATATGAGTGTCATCTTTAGAATATGGCTAGTAGTATCACCTTTAGGGTACAGATAGGAATATCACATTTAGGTTATGAATATGAGTAACACTTTTAGGGTATAGATAGGAGTATATCCGTTAATATATTGATAGGAATATCACCTTTAGGATATAGATAGGAGTATCACCTTTAGGATATCGGTAAGAGTATCACCATTAGCATATAGATAGGAGTATCATCTTTAGAATATGGATAGGAGTATCACCTTTATGATATAGATAGGAGTATCACCTTAAGGATATGGATAGGAATATCACCTTTAGGATATAGATAGGAGTACCACATTTATAATATGGATATAAGCATCACCGTTAATATATGGATATTTGTATCACCTTTCGGATATAGATATGAGTATTACTTTAGGCTATGGGAAGGAGTTTTATCCTTAGGATATGCATAGGAGTATAACCTTTAGAATATGGATAGGAGTATTACTTTAGGTTATTGGTAGGGGTATTACCTTTAGGATATGGATATGCACAACACATGTATGATATGGATATGAGTATAACCTTTAGAAAATGGATAGGGGTATTACCTTCAGAATATAGATAGGAGTATTACCTTTAGGATATGGATAGGAGTATTATTTTATTTTATGTGTAGGATTACCTTTAAGATAAGGGTATGAGTATCACCTTTAGGAAATATATATTAGTATCATTTCAGGCTATGTGTAGGAGTCTTACCTTCATGATATGAATATGCGCAACACTTTTATGAAATGAATATGAGTATAACATTGAGGATATGGATAGGAATATCACCTTTAGGTTATAGATAGGTGTATCACCTTCAGGATATGGGTAGGAGTATCACTTTTAGGATATAAGTAAGATTATCACCTCCAGGATATAGATAGGATTATCCCTTTTAGAATAAAGATAGGAGTATCAACTTCAGGATATGGGTAGGAGTATCACCGTTATGTTATGGATAGGAGAATCACAGATAGGATATAGACAAGTGTATCACCTTTTGGATATATATAAGGGTACCACCTTTAAGATATAGAGAGGAGTATCAACTTTTGGATATACATAGGAGTATTACTTTTATGATATTAGTAGGAATATCAACTTTATTAAGTAGATTGGGATATCACCTTTAGCAAATAGATATGAGTATAACATTTAGAATATGGATAGGAGTATTATTCTACTATAGGTAGGATAATTAGATTTAGGGTATGGGTAGGAGTATCAGCTTTAGGATATAAATGTGGGTTTCACTTTAAGCTATGCATGGGAAAATTACCTTTGGCATATCGATATGCGCAACACATTTATAATTTGGATATGAGTATAACCTTTAGAATATGGATTAGTGTATTACTTTAGAATATAGATAGGACTATTACCTTTAGGATATGGATAGGATAATTACTTTATATAAGGGTAGGAGTATTACCTTTAGGATACGGGTAGGAGTATTACCTTTAGGATATGGAAAGGAGTATCACCTTTAGGATATAAATAGGAATATCACCTTTAGGATATGGGTATGAGTATCACTTTTAGGATACAGATAGGAGTATCCCATTTAGGTCATATATAGGTGTATCACCTTAGGTTATGCACAGGAGTATTAACTGTAGGATATGGATATGCAAAACACTTTTATTATATGGATATGAGTATAACCTTTAGAATATGGACTAGTGTATTCCCGTTAGGATATATATATATGAGTGTCATCTTTAGAATATGGCTAGTAGTATCACATTTAGGGTACAGATAGGAGTATCGCATTTAGGCTATGAATATGAGTAACACTTTTAGGGTATATATAGGAGTATATCCGTTAAGATATTGATAGGAATATCACCTTTAGGATATAGATAGGAGTATCACCTTTAGGATATCGGTAAGAGTATCACCTTTAGCATATAGATAGGAGTATCATCTTTAGAATATGGATAGGAGTATCACCTTTAGGATATAGATAGGAGTATCACATTTAGGATATGGATAGGAATATCACCTTTAGGATATAGATAGGAGTACCACCTTAAGGATATGGATAGGAATATCACCTTTAGGATATAGATAGGAGTACCACATTTATAATATGGATATAAGCATCACCGTTAATATATGAATATTTGTATCACATTTCGGATATATATATATATGAGTATTACTTTAGGCTATGGGAAGGAGTTTTATCCTTAGGATATGCATAGGAGTATAACCTTTAGAATATGGATAGGAGTATTACTTTAGGTTATTGGTAGGGGTATTACCTTTAGGATAACGATATGCACAACACATGTATGATATGGATATGAGTATAACCTTTAGAAAATGGATAGGCGTATTACCTTCAGAATATAGATAGGAGTATTACCTTTAGGATATGGATAGGAGTATTATTTTATTTTATGTGTAGGATTACCTTTAAGATAAGGGTATGAGTATCACCTTTAGGAAATATATATTAGTATCATTTCAGGCTATGTGTAGGAGTCTTACCTTCATGATATGAATATGCGCAACACTTTTATGAAATGAATATGAGTATAACATTAAGGATATGGATAGGAATATCACCTTTAGGTTATAGATAGGCGTATCACCTTCAGGATATAGGTAGGAGTATCACTTTTAGGATATAAGTAAGATTATCACCTTCAGGATATAGATAGGATTATCCCTTTTAGAATAAAGATAGGAGTATCAACTTCAGGACATGCGTAGGAGTATCACCGTTATGTTATGGATAGGAGAATCACCTTTAGGATATAGACAAGTGTATCACCTTTAGGATATAGACAAGGGTACCACCTTTAAGATATAGAGAGGAGTATCAACTTTTGGATATACATAGGAGTATTACTTTTAGGATATGGGTAGGAATATCAACTTTATTATGTAGATAGGAGTGTCATCTTTATCACATAGATTGGGATATCACCTTTAGCATATATATATGAGTATAACTTTTAGAATATGGATAGGAGTATTACATTCTACTATAGGTAGGATTATTAGATTTAGGGTATGGGTAGGAGTATCAGCTTTAGGATATAAATGTGGGTTTCACTTTAAGCTATGCGTGGGATAATTACCTTTGGCATACCGATATGTGCAACACATTTATAATTTGGATATGAGTATAACCTTTAGAATATGGATTAGTGTATTACTTTAGAATATAGATAGGACTATTACCTTTAGGATATGGATAGGATAATTACTTTATATAAGGGTAGGAGTATTACCTTTAGGATACGGTTAGGAGTATTACCTTTAGGATATGGAAAGGGGTATCACCTTTAGGATATAAATAGGAATATCACCTTTAGGATATGGGTATGAGTATCACTTTTAGGATACAGATAGGGGTATCCCATTTAGGTCATATATAGGTGTATCACCTTAGGTTATGCACAGGAGTATTAACTGTAGGATATGGATATGCAAAACACTTTTATTATATAGATATGAGTATAACCTTTAGAATATGGACTAGTGTATTCCCGTTAGGATATATATATATGAGTGTCATCTTTAGAATATGGCTAGTAGTATCACCTTTAGGGTACAGATATGAGTATCGCATTTAGGTTATGAATATGAGTAACACTTTTAGGGTATATATAGGAGTATATCCGTTAAGATATTGATAGGAATATCACCTTTAGGATATAGATAGGAGTATCACCTTTAGGATATCGGTAAGAGTATCACCTTTAGCATATAGATAGGAGTATCACATTAAGGATAAGGATAGGAATATCACCTTTAGGATATAGATAGGAGTACCACATTTATAATATGGATATTAGCATCACCGTTAATATATGGATATTTGTATCACATTTCGGATATATATATGAGTATTACTTTAGGCTATGGGAAGGAGTTTTATCCTTAGGATATGCATAGGAGTATAACCTTTAGAATATGGATAGGAGTATTACTTTAAGTTATTGGTAGGGGTATTACCTTTAGGATATGGATATGCATAACACAGGTATGATATGGATATGAGTATAACCTTTAGAAAATGGATAGGCGTATTACCTTCAGAATATAGATAGGAGTATTACCTTTAGGATATGGATAGGAGTATTATTTTATTTTATGTGTAGGATTACCTTTAAGATAAGGGTATGAGTATCACCTTTAGGAAATATATATTAGTATCATTTCAGGCTATGTGTAGGAGTCTTACCTTCATGATATGAATATGCGCAACACTTTTATGAAATGAATATGAGTATAACATTAAGGATATGGATAGGAATATCACCTTTAGGTTATAGATAGGCGTATCACCTTCAGGATATGGGTAGGAGTATCACTTTTAGGATATAAGTAAGATTATCACCTTCAGGATATAGATAGGATTATCCCTTTTAGAATAAAGATAGGAGTATCAACTTCAGGACATGGGTAAGAGTATCACCGTTATGTTATGGATAGGAGAATCACCTTTAGGATATAGACAAGTGTATCACCTTTAGGATATAGACAAGGGTACCACCTTTAAGATATAGAGAGGAGTATCAACTTTTGAATATACATAGGAGTATTACTTTTAGGATATGGGTAGGAATATCAACTTTATTATGTAGATAGGAGTGTCATCTTTATCACATAGATTGGGATATCACCTTTAGCATATATATATGAGTATAACTTTTAGAATATGGATAGGAGTAATACATTCTACTATAGGTAGGATAATTATATTTAGGGTATGGGTAGGAGTATCAGCTTTAGGATATAAATGTGGGTTTCACTTTAAGCTATGCGTGGGATAATTACCTTTAGCATATCGATATGCGCAACACATTTATAATTTGGATATGAGTATAACCTTTAGAATATGGATTAGTGTATTACTTTAGAATATAGATAGGACTATTACCTTTAGGATATGGATAGGATAATTACTTTAGATAAGGTTAGGAGTATTACCTTTAGGATACGGGTGGGAATATTACCTTTAGGATATGGAAAGGAGTATCACCTTTAGAATATGGATAGCTATATGGATAGGAATATCACTTTTAGGATATAGATAGGAATATCACCTTTAGGATATGGGTATGAGTATCACTTTTTGGATACAGATAGGAGTATCCTATTTAGGTCATAGATAGGAGTATCACCTTTAGGGTATAGATAGGAGTATCACCTTAGGATATGGGTAGGAGTATCACCTTACGATATGGATAGGAGTATCACCTTATGCTATGGACAGGAGCATCACCGTTATGATATGTGTAGGAGTATAACCTTTAGGATATAAAGGAAAGCATGACCTTTAGAATATGGATAGGAGTATTACTTTAGTCTATGGGTAGGATTATTACCTTTAGGATATGGGTAGCAGTATCACGTTTAGGATATAGATAGGAATATCACCTTTATGATATGGGTAGGAGTATCACATTTAGGATGAGTAGGAGTAGCATTCTTAGCATATAGTTAGGAGTGTCAACTTTAGGAAATAGATAGGAATATTACAGGATGGTCTACAGAGTCTTTCAAGGTTTCACGTGGTGCTGGACAAAGTTACCCTATCGCACCTTACCTTTTTTCTTTATGGGCTGAAATTCTAGCTATTTCAATTAGGCGATCAGATGAAGCAAAAGGTTTCAAACTTAAAACAAAAGAATTAAAATTATGTCAATATGCAGATGATACACACATTTTATTAGATGGAAGTGAAAAATCAGTCAGAAACACAGTAAAGTTGTAAAACAATTTTTATCAAATAAGTGATATTAAAGTATTATAGTAAATTTATGAAATATGGGGTCAGTTTCATTGCAGGAGTAATTGCCTCAATTACTTTGGACTAGTTTTAATAATTAAAAGTAAACATATTAATTTTGAAGCAAAGACTACAAATCCATGTCCTTTAATAAGTGGAATACTTAACTCCAATAGTCTTTCAAAGGGAATGCATCAACAGTGTATGCCATCTTAGTTAGATGTTGGTACTTTCAAGGGGTTATCAAAGTGGAGATCTGAATTGGAAACAGATATCTACCTTGAAAATGTCTTTAGTAACATATATAAAATCACTTATGATTATAAGCCTCATAATTTTCAGCATAAATTAGTACACATAAAATTGGAATCAAAGATTCTGATTTGCGTAGCTTTTGTAAAATTGCTACAAATTCTATTATGCATTACCTTTGTCAATGTCCTAAAGTCCAAGATTTCTGGCAGCAAGTAGAAATATGGTCGGAAGAGATATTTGAAATACACCTTCAATTAAATATAGAGAACACACTATTCAATTCAAATACGGACGAATTTCCATGCGAGATCATCAACTTTGTATAACTTTTTGCAAAACACTTTATCCATTTCTGTAAATTGTCTAAATGATGTGCCAACCACTGAACTCAAAGGTAGAGAAAAAATGGAAAAAAAATAGACCGCAGTTATTACAGGAGATTTGATTAAGCATGAAGAAAAATGGTCAAAATTATTGAATAATATGGGTTAATGATATGTCTATATTGATAAATGTATATACATGTATTTCCACTGTTTTACCGGAATTATTTATGCATTTCTCCTTTAGTTCTTTTTATAAGGTTATCTTATTATTTGCCAGTATATTTTGTCTTGTTGTGTAATTGTTCAGTATTGTCTGTAGTGTCTGTAAAAAATGGAAATTTAAAAAAAAATAAAAAAGTAACGCGAAAGGTGACACTAGTAGACCAGAAACTGCACAATCTTCCGGAGCACATGTGTCCGCCAACGATTTGTGGGATACTAGTTGTTCTATCTTTAGTTTGACATTTGCATTGTATCTCCTTCTTCGATTTGCAGCTTCTGATCACTCATTATTGGGCATTGAAAAATAAAACTTGATTTTGTTAATGAAACATATTTTTTTTGTTCGAATACCACCAATGAAATGGGGTACAAGTTAATTATTAGAGCAATTTGTATTATCAATAATTCAACTCTAAATACGAATTTACCAATAATTAACATTGTGTAAATGTACAATTATATATATACTGTGGTACATTGATTACAGGAACTGTATTTTATTCGACGTATGTCGCGGTCTTCTTGTGTTGAATGATTTGAGGTGATAGGAGGTTGTTCGCTTTTGAGATATTTGTGGAATTGTTGACGACCATTGTTCATACATTTGTATCAGTTTCTTGTTTTAATTAAACGTCGTTATTTACAGTAAACAGATACAATAAAGGAATGTTTGAAAATCAGAAGCCGTAAATATAATAAAGACAGGAAATACAATGACCAAAGGAAAATGTAGGAAAAGACAAAAAAACGGTTCACAAAACGCTACTCACAAAACTAAAGGGAAACATTAACTCAACTAAAACTGGGAGTGGACTCAGATGGTCCGGCAGGATATGTATTTCCTGCTTCTCTATTGACACCCTTCATTGATTTGTAAATTCTTACAACATTTTGTACAAATATTAAAGGCATGCAATTATATGTTAATATAGGACAAAATTAAATGTATTTATTGCACATTTTCTTTCTCATATGAAGGGATAATTCACAAGTACATTACCATTCCTTCTGGCACTTCTTAGTACATCAACACTTAGATGAAGGATTCGTAAGTTCTTTCCATATTTTTTCGTATTTCAATCTCATTATACCTATGTCCTGTAATACATTTTCTGAAAACGCAACCCGTTGCTGTTGGGTTTTCATATGTAAATCCATAATCATTAAATATGTTCACATTTGCTTTTGTTCTACATATACCAGTGATGTATATATCCTCTAACCAAAAATATGGCGTTACTAAAGTAGTATTGTATAACCTTCTAATTGCATCACCGGAAATAACGTATGAAGTACCACTGCAATATGACGGATAAACTGTTCCACTGAACATTCCTCTAGGCGTATACCATTTTGAATTTTTATCCTGAACAGGTTGAGCACCAGTAATTTGCGTTCCTATAACAGTATTGTTTAGAGTTCTAAGTTTTAAAACTTGTAATGCATATTCTATATTAACGAACATATCATCATCAGCTTTCAATGTATTTTTTGCAGACGGACAGTATTTATATGACCATTTTAACATGGCGACGGATTTAAGTGACAGATTCCTATGTGAGTCAAATAAATCTTCCTGAACAATGTCATGGAGATGGCTACTTTCGTTATTTATCTGATTCTGAACTTGATCATTTAATGCTTGACCTAACATGAATATGAGTTTTACTTCTTTGTTCGTTTTAACAACAGATCCCCACGTTTCTCTGATTGTCATCCGACCCATTAAGTTGGTAGGAGCTACACAAACAATCACAATCAAATGCACAGAACTATTTGTAGAGTTGCAAATATCGGCTTCACGAATAAGGTACTTGAAGTTATGTGGATTAATATAACTTATAAAAGGTGGAGGTGTTACAACATTTACTGGTGTTACAACAATTACTGGTACAGGGGGCAGAATTGTATTTTTCTCGTTTGTAATAATTGTATTATAATAAGACGAATTTTTAATATTCTTAAATAATTTATCACTGTACGGGATAAGCATATTCCATAAAATAAATAAGAAACTAGCTGTCACTACTAAGATTGAAAACACTTTTCTGTGGTTTCTACAGCAGTGCTGTTTAATGGGAGGTATAAACTTTAGACATCTGAAAAAATAAGAATATATATATTAGACAAAATAGCATGGTACTTAATATAATATATTATAAACGAAATATATGCTATTGGTCTATCGTATATCAATGTATACAATGTAAGGTACTGTTTTTCTTCATAACACTTTGTTTTCCTGCATTGCACATAATTCCTAAGAAATGGAACCTCATGCCTTACCGCTGCGGTGTTCAGCCTTTCTAACGGAGGCCTCAGCTTCTTATGCTAAGCGATTTAAATACAAACCTCAAATCGCACTAAATATAATGGTAAGTAAAGCTAGTCCTCTTATTTTGAAAATGCGATGTTCATTGCACGTTAAGAAAAGACATCTTGCAGTTTTTGCCGAACCAGAACTTGTTATAGTGGTCGTTTGTGACCTGTTGCAAATATTTTGGACGTAATCCATGTTTCCAATTTTCCTTGTAGAAGTCAAAACAACCAGAAGAGACTGTCTAGGAAAGACCTCTTTGACCTTGCATATATATCTTGTAAACCAGCATGTAAATATCTACTGAACTCTCTTCCAGGAAAGGAATACAACGAAATATAGATATTTTAATATATAATTAGTGAGGCAATTAGAAAACAACGTGCTAACTAATGTTGATAACCGTTCTTAAACGAATACACTGTTAAGTAAAAACCAGGTATGTGTGTTCACTAACCAATGGAGTACAATTGTGTTCACATGGTGTTAATAGAACACGTGTGTGTTTTTGGAATACAATCGTGTTTAAAATGGTGTTTATGCTGTACATGCGTATTCACATGAGTGTTTATTGAGTACACGCGTCTTCACATATATAGGTAAGGAGTTCAGATATGTTCGGTAAAGTGTTATGGATTACATGTGTGTTCAACCACGTGTTTTTGAGCTACATTGTGTCCAAACTAGTGTTTATGCAGTGCAGGCGTGTTTAAATTAGTGTTGGACAGGTGGTTACATAGTTCAGTTGTGTTCAATCACGTGTTTATGTAGTACGCGAGTGTTGAAAACATATGTATAGTACGTGAATTACATGTTAGAGGTACACGTATTCCTCTTTTGAATCAATGAAAATTGTGTTAATTTCATGTTATGCTTTTTCAACGTATATTGTATGTTCATAACCTGTATGGCTTGTAATTTTCTACTGTCAAAAAGACAAAAACTAATATTGTTTACCAATTGACACCTTGTGTTATTCAATTATACGAATGTACCATCAGTGTTAAATTAAAAAAACATAATGCAATTATAAACTGGTTGACAATAATATTCTACAAATTCTGCTGTTCTTTAAAAATAATTGAATTACATATACAAACAGCTACTGTTACATGAATACGCCAACACATCTGGTATTGAATGATCATGAATGACAATTGTTAGTAGTGATTTTATAATGATTTGAAAATGATGTTATTATAAACCGAGACAGAGGTCATATCATTCTGTGTGGTGATATGAACGCAAGAACTAGATGTGAAAAAGATTATATAGGAAATTATTCAAACGATGGCATCCATATGATAACTATTACCCAGATTTCAGTATAAGAGACAAGGTGAATGAAGATAAAACATAATGTGACAGAGGGAAACAACTCCTTGATATGTGTATTTCATATAAAATGAGAATTATAAATAGGAGAACAGTGGAAGATTCCACAGGTAAATTTATTTGTTATAGGCATAATGGAAACAACACTATTGATTATTTTATTTTTCCTGAGTGTTTATTTAATGACATGTTGTCATTTCATGTTAATGATGGTATTCCTAGATTCCTAAATATTAGTTTAAGGTTAGCAGCAAGCTTTACTCTAGTTGAAAGTAAAGTACAGATGAAAGAATGTCCGTGTAATTTTGCTTAGAAGAAAGATTCAGAAGAATCATATATAAAAGCTTTTCAGTCAAATCCACAGACCTGTCGCAAGTCACTGACAACCTTTATCACATAATGTTTTATCGAGTACACCTCGCCATGAATGAGGTTCAAACTCACAACTTAAGTGGTGATATGCAACGATTGCACAGGTAGTTGTAAATTCAACTACCATACGACCACGACGGCTCATGTTTAGTTAAGATGAAAGGTAATTGTTTTATTGGTATTGATGGAATTTATGATTATCACTGTTTATAAACTTTCTTTTCATATCAATCAATGGAAATATTTGGAAATATCTCATGTGAAGTTCTGTCAATTGCACACACAACCTTAGGCATATCAGAACAATGCCCTTTCTTTTGCCACCAGACTGGGAAAGTTGGCCACTGCATTTTACGATTGCACACTTTCTATAAGTCTACCCATGTTGAATTTAAAACTCTGCCAACAGTTAAAATACTAACACCAAAGCATAAAGAGAAGACATTTCTAAGTTGTAAAACTTGTATCTGATCCATTTGTTGTTATTATGAGCAATAAAATAAGTTTAAATTAAAGCATAAATAAATAAATAAATAAATATTGCACGGACCGTGCTATTTATCTTAGTGAATCTCATGATCCTCTATGATCTAAAACAGTTGACGAAGCTGGTCAGTTGCTGAGCATCAGCAGTATAAAACTGGGGCTCTTAAAAGAAAACGACAATTAAAACAAAGTGGAAATATTTTAAAATATCATTACTATCATTTGAAATATACATGTGTATAAAAGTGTAGAAAAGTAGATGAATGGATTTGAATCTGAGGATTCCTAAAATTCAAATCATATTGTCATAAATTATATATGTTTCTATTATATAAATTAAACTTTCAACTTCTATCAGTTCCATTCTCTTAAATCAAAGGGAACTATCCATCCGGTGCCTTGGAAATGCGTTCTATCATGTGCATAAGTTATTGTTTGCATGATTGACAGACAATATTCATCATATTGTTTTCTAGCTTCTGAACTGTTGATCGAGAAAAAAAATAACATATTCTAGACAGGCAGCATATAGCCAGTCAGCACTGCATAGGAACGTGTGTGCCTGAAATATCTTATTGGCGTACTCATCTGTAAACTGCATTACGTTTCGGTGGAATTCGACATCTCACGCTTTCACGGCAGGTAAGTTGTTCTATGTTTTCATTAAATTCTAATAACCTGCATGCACAAAATATTGACAGAATGCGTATGATTGATTGATGCAAGGACAGGTTATTTTGAACAAGGATAACATAAGATTGTCCCGTTTGACCCTTTATCCTGGAATAATATTCCCGATACGTGTGTTGGTAATGTCAATAGATATGAACACAGTTTATGCAAAATTACAGATATGAATACCTCAGCTTTAACAAATAAATAGACATTTTAAAATATATTGAATGTAAGCTTTTTGACGTCGTCCAATTTGACAACTTTAAGTATGTTTACAGTGTCGTCTGAAGACTGTTTGACGTGCCAAAAGGTACTGCTTAGAAGTATTTGGTGCTTTATTCATACTTTTATGGTGCACTAATGAAAGCAATGAACTATATAAGAAATTATTTTAAGATCGTCGAATACAAGTAACGCTACCTGGCATCGATTTATATATTAAATGTTCAGTAAATTGCAAAGGAAGTCAAATATCTGGATCATGTTGGCTTTGGGTAATCTTGCTAAAAAGCAGAAATCCAAAGCTTAAAGAATTAACAATGCCATATATTATGCTACAGCAGTTTCCGATGTCGTATAGCTGCTAATTTTCATATACTGCAAATACCAAGTAGATCACATTCAAGGCAGGCATTGCTTCCTTGTGCCGTAGTATACTTAATGAATCTAAGAATTCCGCCTAAACCGGCGATAAAGGCCATCTTGAAACTGAAATTGGTTCGAACGTATGTTCCATGTTAAAGCCTTGCTTTAAGCTTAAAATGAAGTCGTTTCTTCTCATTAATTTGATTAAAAATAGTTAATTTCTTTACCTGAATTGATCTCATTTATCTTCCAACTAATGCAGCTGTAATGAGTAGACTATTTGAAATTCGGGGAAGAGGGTCAGCTTGGGAGATCTAGAGAGATCAAATTATCTGTTTAACTCGTTCGCCACTATTTTTGTCCGCCAAAACCGAGGAAATTTATCCTTTTTCATACAATTCATAATATGAGCGCGGATTAAGGTCACAGGTCACTATAGACAATACAATTCAGAGGAAAACGTACTCATGTATATAACACATATCCTGGCTACTGGTTGAATAAACTGTGGGTGGCTCGCGCTGGTTATAATAGTTTACAGGGTTCGGAAAATATACATGCCCTGGTAGTAGGCCACAGCTCTGTTGTTGTCAGGCACGCATGTCCTTTTATAGTAAAAATCACCACAAGGAAAGTGTGTCGCGACGATATAGGCGGTGTCAAGGCGCTGATTGGTTCTCTGGGTCGGATGTTCCCACGGGGATTACATGCGCAGTGGTAATGTAAACATACAAGAAAATGACGCACCTCTCAAACTGGACACATAGGATGAGAGGGAAAATGGGAGATACGGGGATAATAAGGATATTCCTAATGAACATGAAACCCAGTTACAATCAATACACCTAACGTGAATAAATGTAACAGGTAAATGAAAGGGGACATGCACGTATGATAGAAGAACTAAGGCTGGGAACATGGTCGGACCATAACAATAATACATACAATTATAGCGCGACCGTGATACCTGCAATAAAATATATATAAAGTTAATGAAGTCCATTAACGCGAACATTGTCAAATGGCACGACGAATACGGTGTGTATAAAATACACAAATAACAAGAAACATGAGTGTGCCATGTTGACTAGAAATAAATATACTATGTGGGAATAACATACACATAACCTTAACACTTAATGCCTATACCCTAACCGTAACACTATTATAACCACTTTCTCTTGCAAAACCGTTTGCCATCAATCTTTAATGGTATGTTTCTTTGGACCTGAAAGAAAATAGAGGGGAGCAAAATGGGACTTAAGATGTATTTCAAACGGCTATCTCTGTAAGATAACCAAATAAATTAAATGTGTATGCATTAATTCAATTAACATAGATATTGAAATTGAGTAAAATTTGAATATACTTTGAAACGGCTGATTTCAACATATGATGTAATGCATAACATGTGAAAATGCTTTAACTTGATTGGATGATTACTGTATACGATTTTTTAACAGTTTATGCTATTCTTTGAGACGGGAACTATGCCAGTTTGAAACAATTTCACACAGGGACTATACCTGTGGAAGAGATTTTCCAGCAAACATTACTTTCTACGAAGAACAATTACTCAACATGAAGCCTCCTATGTTTAAAGATACATGTAATTCGATTAGTATGTATGCAATCTGAAATAGGAATAGAAATGTAATGTGTAATAATCCGTGGGCTAGCATAATCCACACCTTCCATGTTAGCAAATTTGTTTATGTCCTCCTATATATGCTCTTGAAGAAAAAAACAAGGTTACATTGGAAATTTTATGACGAACTTGCCGTTTCAGGCTAATATTTACACTCTGCCGCAGCAATTTGGAGGATTTTTTTATTTTTTTTTTATTTTTTATCTTTGCGAGCATTAAATGTATACTAAACAGTCTTGAAAGTATATCAATATGGTATCAAAAGCTTATAGTAATACCTTTCAATTGATTACAAGATATATACACGTTGTGGCTATCAAATTTTATCAGACGTGAAAAACCTACCCCTCCCCCTTCCTGAAATGAAAAAAAAAACATTTTTCCCTTAAAAGTTTATCTACAAAATTATTTCGTATTAAACTGCGATCTTTTTTTATACTAAGCCAAACACATATATCACATTTAATAAATCAAGCACTAGTAATTATTCATGAAGTGATTTTTGTGGGTCAAAATTCTTGAAAAATGGGATATATTCAATTTTGCAGATTTTCACATGATTCTGCATACATCTTAATTTTACTAATAAAATAAAGGATACCGCATCATAATGACGGTTGATGTTTGTGTCTGGGTACTATAATAATTTAGAAAGGGAATAATTATGTTCCGTCTACATACTGATTAACATAAAAATAGCAAAATATTAGCCCTACCCCTCTAAAAAACACGTAGAATTTGATGAAACTCGGTTTATTTCCTTAGAAAGATGGTCGGGCAGGTTGAAATTTTGACTTGCCCTGTAAGATCTTTCAATTTTTTATTTAAACAAATCATATGAACATCATCTAAGAGGGCTTAAATTCTACCAATGTCAGAAAACAAGAAAAATGGGTAATTTCTGATATTAAGAATTACTACAGAATATTCCTTATTGGCCAGGTTAAGCTGCTTAATGGGCATTTTTGTCAAATCAATATAGTTTTATCTGAATGATGAATGACTTGAACAATGAGTATTGCAAACGACCAAACAGTATTGCAAATTGCCGAAACAGTTCTTACTGGTCTTCCTCTTCACCACCAATCAACGAGTATAACATATCGTCGAATTCATCATCACTTTCATAGTTTTCTGTCAAACCTGCAATATTTTACTCGACTAAAACGTCGGCGAGTTGTTGTGGAATGAAATCACCAGACACCCATGTTGGTTCAATCATCCCATCAACACACTGCCAACCATTGTTATGAGTAGGCTCCGGATATGCTGGTTTTGCAATATGGGCTCTTTTCCAAATTCATATCTGATAGTTAACTCTTTGCAGATGTTCTCTCAGACAGTTTCTGCATGGAGGCTATGCACCTAGATCAATATTTTTGAGGTATCAAACGTTTCACCCGTTGAACAGCCCTTTCCTCTGATCTTATTATAGCTCAAATAATTCACACAGGATACCTCTTTCCCGCCATACAACAAGCACGTAAAAGCCTCCATCTGCAGAAATAAATCTTCTGGAATTTGCCAGGAATCTCCAATTAGTGCAAGAGCACATTGGAATTGGGGCGACATTGTAGCGTCTTAATTTGCCTGACCTTTCCAATCCCCTTAAATGCGGTCGTTTTATCACAGCGTGTGAACGCGTGTAGGCCTAAAAGTGCTGTACACAATTCCTGCTGGTACTGCTGTGCTAATTTGGTGATATCTATAAACTTTTTCTTGTTTCCAGTTCCAGTATCAAAGAGAACTGTCACTCCTTGTAATTCCAACGCGTAGTGAAGGAGGATAAAGAATATATCGGTATACGGACTACGGATTATAATATTTCTGTATCCTTGTTGTTTTCCTTAGAAACAATAAAGAACAACTCGTGAATCAGTTTCTTCCTGTGTCGATTCAATTGATTTAATTTATGTTCGACATACACTGGTAACATCATAACTTGTAATATGAAAGGCATGCCCATCAGAATTGGTCATTACGTTCTTGCCGAACAGCTTAGGGGCGAAATTATCCGTGCTCCAAACACGACAAAGAAGTTCAATGAGTTGCTTTTTGTTTTCTTCATTGGCAAGGAAGGTCTTCCAGTCTGGTGTTTTTTTCCGTATTTTCACCAGTAACAATCAGTTTTTCACTGCAACCTCTGCCCTTTCGTTCCATCGACTTTATGGAGTTTTCTAGATGCATGTCTGTGCTAAAGATAATATTCGACTTTCTGACTGCCATATCAAACAGTCTGGCACAGATGTCTCTGAAATTGGGTGGCAAATATTTCAGATAGTGAAAGGCCGCATTGCCATCCTCTATCACTAGCGTCTTATCATCTGGAGGAGGTGGAACATCCTCCACATCTTTAGTCAAAAAGTGATAGCCTTTGGATTTGTCTGTCTTGTTCAGAAAACCACAGGGAGTGGCAATACTATATGGAACTTGAGTGAGGGGATATGCTAGAAGTTCCTTCAAATCAATCCTGAGATCATCACATTGTGAACGAAAAAGAAGCTGAAATGCAATGTTACTTTGTTGGCGATATTCTATAATTTTATTTTGAGATGTCTTGATTGTCGTTTTCTTTGCCAGCTCAGACAACGTTTTCAAATTTAATGGGTTGATCGGATCAAAGAACTTCTCGTGTTTCTCCAATCGTTCTGAAATGAAATCAACTTTAGCGTCAGCACGGAATGTTTCTGCAAGCATAACGTCGCGTTCAATCTCTGAGATAGCAGACGCACCAGATGAAATACACTATACAGTACAACTTGTCTTTTTGTTCCGTTTCGAATGGTTGATGAAACCAACAAGTGCTTCAGCAACTTTTACGACATTCGCCTCATTCCTTTCTATCTCTGTTCAGCGCAGATCACGATGTTTCTTTGCGTCAGAATCGTCCGCCAACATATCAATCATGGTTAAATCTCCCTTCACAAACTGTACTCTTTCATGGGCTGCTCGCACCCATCTTTGATATCCGTCATAATTACTAAGCAAACCAGACAAACCTGCACTGGCCATTCCTGGACTGCCTTGTTATATGCAATGGGCTCGTTTATGACTGGATAGTAATCTAGTATCGTGTCTTGGTGGTTCATCTCCTAGTACTGACCAAAATCCAGCCAGTCCAGGTAAATCCTGCTCTAAATAGGAACGAAGTTATCTTGCCAAAACCCATAAAAGATCCTTCTTATATTCAAGCTCAAACAAACCTTCCGTTCCAGACGACATTTCCGTCTTCTCGACTTCATAACTAGGACTCCTTCTATGGGTCAAATAACAGTCAGGAAGTAATTCCTGCGTTTAAAATTTCAATGATATAATACCACTCTTGTGAACAACTGGAATGCTAGGCATATCACCCTCTACCTCCTGATCTGCTGGACAAGAAAAATATTGTAACATAATTCCATGTGAGGTGTGTACAGAAGCCATCCCGCAAAGATCATTTAACAACTGATCAAAGTTATCAAAGTCTGAATGGAATAAGAATGGAACTTTTGGATTTCTAGCAATTTTGGGTGACAATAAAGTGGATGTTGTTTCAACTGCTATGACAAAAGAAGTCTCAAGTTCCAGGTAAAATGAGTACGTTTCTGAGTGACCGAGCCTATATATAAGTGTTGTGATCTCAGCACTTCGAAACCAGTGACGAAGTGCCATGCACAGAAGAATGTGCTTGTGCAATTTCCAGCTTCCATGCGTTACTGCTCTACATATATCCTGCCCAATGGAATTAACTAAATGAGCAACTTTTGGAGTTGTAACCTGGTTTTTTTTCAGTAAGAAGAGAAGTAAGAAATTTATCTAGTTTTTCAGACAAAGACAAATTTAGATCGTTCAGGTACTTTGTTGTCGGGGGTCAGGACATACTGCCTCCTTCACTCTCGAACATATCGTTAATTTCCTGTCTGAAAAGAGAAGCGGTATCAACAATTTAGTCCGCACTACCAAGGTCATAGGCACATATAATGGCAGACTCTAAATCAATATCAGAACTGGCTACCAGATAAGACTCAAATTTCCCGTGTGTCTCCATCATTATAAACATTATCTTTTTTCAATAATTTTTTTTCCAAATTAACCTTGATCTTTTGGCTTCTATAATTCGGATTTGAAAACTCTGCTTCTGCTAATTTAGAGACATATATTTCCCTGAATTCATTCAATTTAACAACTGATTTTCCTAAAATAACGAATCGTTCAATGAAGGATTTCACTGTATCGAAAGCCTCTCTATGCGCCTTCTCAGTGTGACTTTGTAGCTCTTTGGAATCTTCATCTTTACTTCTCCATTTCTCAGGATTTTGGCAGTACTTATTTCTGCAAGATTGATGGTACTGTTCTTCACAGGCAAACAGGTCAACACCTCTTATTCTAGTTAGCAGATGTTCGTCATGCTTTACCTGTGCAATTCGGTTCCTTCTGTCGTCCAACTACCCTTCACTTTAACTTTCTTTCTCCCTTCCTTTTCACAAAATATACAGTCTGATCTGAATATTATTTTGTCAGGATCAAGAGACCTAATAAGGCATCTACTTTCAAAATCACTACTGCCTGCAATGGATGGTGGCGGTGCTGGCAAGCGACTCGTATTCATTGTGAACTTCTGGTTGCAATCCCTGTGATAACCCAATTCCTCAGAAAATGTACACGAGATTTGGATACAGACATCCGCCATACTAAGAGCTTATGTTGTGTTTTCAAGACGTCGCCCCTTTATGTCTAACAATTTTTCAAAACAATCAACCGAACATGATACAAAATTTTCATTGTTCGATTTTGCGCTATGTATTATAGAGACTACACAATCCTCCTGTTGTGCTTTTCTCTTTTTTCCTGAACTCATTTTATTTTAATATCAAACTAATTTGGTATTAAACACTCTAAAACTTTGAGTCAAAGACTTCCGTGCAAGTATCTGAAACCAGAACTTCACGGATAATGTCGGTGACGGAAGAACGCCAAACTATTGTTTTGTTCTTTATAATCTTGATCTGCGTAAAATTATTATATACAGTTAACTGGACTAAAAAATGGGGCAATATTGCGAAATTACTTAATTTAATGTTTCTTCCGTGTTGTTTAAGGACATTTATCTAAATTAACAACAGGCAAAGCTGTAAATGTTCCTTATCTATACTGATGAGAACATATTATGCGATTTTCGGCAGAGTAAGGGGTAATATTTTTCCTCTAGAAGCCCTTTACAGGGTGGTACTAGAACACATCTTATTTTAAAATGTCTCCATAACATAACTTCACACGACAGATGTATAATTTGGTTGTCAATTTATATTTTATAACACAACAAGACGAAATTGATATGAAATTTATGATAAAGCATAATAAATTCATCAAAAATTACAATATAAAGCAAATACTAATCTAAATATATATAATTATAATCTAAATATATCTAATCTAATATAGAACTTGTTGGCGTTTAGCTGTCTCCTTTGGATCACAGTATTCTCTGATTTTAATTCAGTTATATTCCTTCCGAATCCTTCATAGTAAATAACGTAAATGACTGTGCATGTTTCAAGACAAACAATCCTTTAACTTACAGGAGAGCTGACGTGTGAAAAGATCGGGTTAGATATATTCAATATTTAGCAGAAACAAATTGTATGGTTTTTCTACTTCCCCCGTATTGCAACATGTTTATAGTATAAACAAAATACAGATAATGCATTGTATTGATAAGACGCCCATGTTGTGATGAGGTAGATATGTGTATGTGTGCTATAAACTAAATTTATTACATGAATTCAAATATGAAAACGATATTACGCGCTGAATAGATCTTAAATCGGCAAAATCATAATATTCCATTTTTCTACAATCTACACTACAAATCATGTTTTTTCATGATGTAATGGGTTTAATTTTTCATAAATGCAATAGTTTTAATAAATTCAATATAAAAAATATCATCAAAGCTGTGTAATATTTTGTCGTTTCAAAACATCTCGATTTTTAAGCAATGTTATCAGGGTTAGGGATATATGTGTTGCCTCCTACGATTACTGAACTTCATAAAATATTAATAACTTGTATTCATTTGAACGATAATATAATCAGCTATCCACCAAACCCCAGTTTTCATATTATAATAGTTGTTCATCAGACCTCAACCACAGTGAAGAATGAATAAAAATCGGAAAATCCGGCAAAACTGTCGAAAGGATGTAAAAAAGGGCTCAACAATGTAAGTTCATCCCAAAATATTCAATATTAACATATTTTTTTTTCAAAAGGACATATCAAAGGACAACAAAAAATAGTGGGGTTCGAAGGTCGGGGGAGGGGGGGGGGGTGCACGGTAGTGGCCTATACTATAGCACAAAACAAAGATGTTTACATAACTTTAGAAACATATTGTTAAATACTAACAAGACCCGAAGAGCATAGTACAAATAGTCGACCCAGATACACGAGCAACATGCGAACCGAAAACAGAGTACTCAGACTACATATTGACAAAACATCATGAAAGCGGTGCAGACCTTTTTTTTATTTCACGTTTTTACCATTAGTTTACATGCCTAATACGGTGAAACGCGGAAAAGACATCGTGTTGTCTTGTGTTGCCTTTCTTGTGTCAGTCTACCAGTCATTTCATTAGGAATAATCGAAATGGAATTATTAATATATTAGCGTTACCTTGAAATACTCTATATGCCTTTTCTCTACTGTAACTCTAAAAAACACAACACAATTATCGATTGCATAAAAGGAAAACAATAAAAGTTTTCAATACTGTGTTATATATGAGGACTGAAGATCATTATCCGTCCGTCGAAACTGGACACACCTAGGTTTGCTTTCAGGGAGTCCATGTTGTCACAGCTATTGTTCCTTTGCATTTGTTGATTTTTGTGTTTGAACTGCTATTTTGTTTTGTCAAATGTGATCAAACATTTTGTACTAGCTTGGTTACCCTAGGTTTGCTTTAATCATTTCAAGAAAGTCAGTGATAAACAAAACCCAATTTGGATAACATTATGCAAAATCACCCCCAAAAAACATGAAATGCTGCTACATTTTGTCTTTTGTAAGATTAGTATTTACAACATTGTTGAATAGTGAAATTGTAGTAAAGAACCATACGCTATCTGGAATCACTTGATAATAAAACGTTTACAAAGTTTTTTTTAAATATTGTGAGAATAGAGGAAACAATAATTTTGAAGAAAAAAGAACATTAGTAGGTAACCCATGTTTTCCGTTGTTGAACTTGTGATTAAGCTAATCATATGATTAGCCATTATTACATGATTCATTCCTAATCACATACTTAGCTAAATCAATGATTAAATATGATTAGTTAATGCATTGATTAAATTCCAGTTGAGGAACAAGATTTAATCATTCTATAAGCCAAGTATCGGATTAGGAATTAACTATGTAATTTTGGCTAATCATCTGGTTAATTTAATCACAAGTTCAACAACGGCACTCCTGATTGTTTACAGATTTTGAACGTGTTCGTGTGACATATATAGCTGATATACTGCTCAGTTATATTAAAGAAACAAATTCAGTCACTCTCCTCACCAATATTACAGCTACTTCCTTTGTATCCACCTTGACATCCACCCTCAGGATATGTTCCGTGAACAAGATTACTCGGAAAACTAACATTTCTACAATGGCAATCTTCTAAGCATTGACTTCCAAACGTTCCTGCGGTACATGCTACAAAATATGTTGTATTCATACGTACATTAGAAACATATCTACCAAAAACAGGAGACTCAATTCATATATGTCTGAGAAGTATAGTGCAATAGAAGTTTTGTCATTGAAAGCGCATTATTTAGCCAATATATGCATGTATCCCCAAAAAAAAAAAACAACAATTATATTATTACATCTTTCAAATTTGTCTTTATTTTAATTTTTGACGCAACGACATTGAGAAAATGCATGAAGTATATATCGTTACGGTACATGTATTGAATCGTTGAACATTTTGTCAAAGCATGTACCAAAGATATGACAAAGCTTTAAAATATAATTATAGATTGCTTTGCTGAAATTCAATTTCAACATGAAATATAGTATATGCCTGTGGCAACTTACATTCGTTACAATATTGGTTTAACCATCCATTGTTACATCCGTATATACATCTGCCAGTTTCTAGATGGCAGGATCCATGACAATTCTTAGGGCATGTATGGTTGCAGTTTTGGCCAAATCGTTCAACAGGACAACCTATGCAATCAAATGTAGATATATAGGTTTGATGTGGGTTTACTGTAGTCTTAATAATAATAATAATAATAAATCATTTAAATATTTGTCGTCACTTTTCTGTTGCAAGATATACACTACAAAGCAACATGTAATCATTTTACTTTTTGTCTTTGTTTACAAGATCATCTCACGATTCATGGCTGGTTGTGTGCTATCTCTTTGTATGTTAAGCCATATATTGTGCTACAATAATCCGTTTCTATAATACATACTGCATTGGGATACTATATGGATTCATCAGCAACAATAATACAAATACAAGGCAACTCGAAATCAGGGTCAAAAGCTGGGACAACACGAACAAATATCAAACTTATCGACAGAGCGTTCTTACTGCTTCGATTAAAAACAAACACATACTGACCACTTCTACTTCACACAAATCTACGTTCACCGATCCTGGTACATAGACAACATAACTTCCCATAATGCACGGATCTGCATAATGCCTTAGAATTGGTAGGCTGTTGTTTAAATCTATAGTCATAGCTAGTAACATTCCGTCTGTCCAGCGTCCACTGGAATTAGTGGCATAAACGTTAGGTTCATTACCACCTCCTATAAGCAGAATATAAAAGTGAATTAACAAAAGTATGTATATGCTATCATTTAGTGGTACCGTTAAATGTTGTATATAGCACACATACGTTAATAAGAAAAACGTATATATCAAATTTAGTGAGCGTGTCAGGAATAACCTTCATTGGTAGCTCAAGACCAATATATTAGAAAGCCAAATAATTTTATAATCTTTGGGGAAAAAAATGTTCTTTTAATAAACTAAATGAGTTTTATGCCTTACATATTATACACTGTTGAACATTGAAATTACAAGTTTACAAAAGTTAATTGGTTTTGTATTAAATGCACCATGTTTTATAATCTGATGCATTATACATATTATTTGACAGTATATTCATCAGTGTTGAGGGGATGGTCAGGGTTGTGATCGAATGGTTGGTGAGTTTACTGATACCTGTGCAATAACTGCCTACCACCACTAAAGATGTGAGGTGTATTCGTTACAACATTATGTGATTAAGTTTGTCAGTGACTTGCGACAGGTCGGTGGTTTTCTCCGTGTACTCCTATTTTTTTCACCAATAAAACTGACCGCCACGATATAAGTGAAATAATGTTGAAATTATTGACTATAACGTGTGAACTTTATCGTCCATGTCATACGGTATTGACAAAGGCTTTGACATATAAGTTTTCCACTCATTGTTTAACCTATTAGGATTGTTGGAAGCATATTGTTCAGTGAACTAGTACTATAAACAGAAATGCAGTCCAACGTGCACTATCATATATCAGATATACAGCTGAAAAAACCGTTATACGCAGTTAGGCAGTAGCTTAGTCAATTATTCACTTACGAAAACTACAAAAAATATATATATTCTACTTCTGCTACTGCTACCAAGAGAAATTTTGCAAGCCGGAACATAACAGCTTTGGGGACCCGGGAACAGACTGAGACTTCTCACAAAATTTAGCATTTGAGGTCCAATAAAACCACTGGCAAATTTCATGAATGCTTTGTTTTCTGTGCAGCAGTATGTTCAGATAGCATATACTTTATACACAGCAGTGACAATCATATATCAGAAGTCTAAGTGAATTTTACATAATTATTCTTCTAAATAAGCTAAAAATAGTTTCAAATTATTTAAAAAAAAGAAGAAAAGATCAAAATAAAACGTCTATGTCTGAGGCTGTGGGGCCCTTCAGAGATTCACAGGCCCATTATTGGTTCTCCGGGCCCCGGACCGATGTACCGGTTGAACCCCCTCTCATACGGCATGGTTACGATATTTCTTCACCCGAGATAGACAAATGTGAAAAATTAACTATCGAAAGGGGAAAAATATCGTAATCCATAGATTTATAGAAGGGGAATTTGTTTCATTTATTACAAAAACTTCGAACCTATTTTAAGATGTTAATGACAGTCGAATAGTTATTGGTGGGGTTTCCTATACAGACCTTTACCAATAATGGTGATTTAAATACTACGAACATTGTACCAACAGGCTAAGAATAGAAAAATATATATTAATTATAATATTAATTATCGCCTTCATACCTACCACTAAATTCAGCACTAATATAAATGTATATATTTTTGATAAAGGATAATTTTCCGAGGGAAACCTGCTACCATGCCTCTGGACCACTAGGTTTGGAGCATGACCCTGCCGTTCTGCCACTATCTATAGCCAAGCTAGGATTGTTTTTTTGTTGGATATTTTGTTGCTATACCAAATGATGCAAGGTTATCTGTCAACGATAAATATCAATGCATTATATATACAATGCGCCTTGAAACTAATTTGGACCGGGTTCGATCAATCCACTGATCACGCCAAGTCCTTTTACCGATCCTGCGAATATTGTTTATTCTTCTGAATTATGTAATTCCTTAATTAATATGCGGACCATATAATTTCATGATATAACCGTTTATGAAGGCGGTGGCTCATGTGTCATTTCGAGTAGTTATAATTTTGAATGGTTGTCCTTCCGGATTACACTTGGTACGAGGATAATATTCCTATAGATTGTTTTCCTATTTTTTCGATTACCCGAATGACCATTTACTTCAATATGAAAACGTATTTTATGGGTTTATATGGTATGATGCTATGCAATGTAGAAACATATAATTGTCAACAGAATTAAACTTATAATCAAGTAAATGAAGCTTAAAAGTACTAAAGCTGAATTTATACACAGCAAAAATGGTTCATTCTGCTATGTGCTTAGAGCTTATTACACCTACTTATAACAAGTTGCTTGATTGTATTTATGTTGCCTGCTAGAACAAACCATGTGTGGTATAATATTTGCTAGAGTCAGATATAAAGCGAAATTTGAGGTTGTTTGTTTAATGTTTGAAGTCAGTGCATGTACATAGTAGGAATATATCAATGCGCGGCTGTGGCGTTTAAAATTCGCGGTTGAGTAGATAAACCATGTTCGTTGATGCTATCTGTCGCAGAAATATGTGTATTTTGAACAGCTTTGAGTTGACAATCTATTCTTTACCAATATGGACAACAATTTATTAGCAGCACCGTTGGTAATTGTGTTAGCATGTGAATAAATACGAAAAAATGTTTTTTTTTTTTAATTTATTTAATTTATATGTAATTATATTAGACAGATAGATGTTTTAGTATATTTTGTATGACACACTCCCCAACATGTTTAAGTCCGTATAAAATAGTTAAGGGATTTATTGATCATCATTCTCCCTTTTACACAACTTCATACAACACATGGCGACTTTAAACCGGTTAATGAGATCTCATTCCTTCGCATTTTTATTATTGGATTTCCAACGGAAATTCATATATAAAAGAACGAAAAAAAAAGATGTCCATATTCGCTTACACTTAATTCTAGCATTATACAGTTGGTTATATGAATAATACCGTGATAAAAGTCCCGATATATTTTAATTCGCACATGCGTATTGTCGAAACAAGCATAAGCATACTCGTATCGTTTTTTACATATACGTTTGTCTGGAAAAATACTAAAGATAAACATTAATCGACTTTGGCATTTGTAATTTGTCATCTTCCTTTGGCATTGACACAAGCTGGTGACTGATTTATTTTACGAATTTGTGAACATTTTATTTTTTTAAGTTGCTAAAATCACAATACCATGAAATTGGAAAATATCAGTAAAATTATTTCAACACATTCTTTATATATACAGTCCGACAAAAATTAAGCACCACCTGACTTGTTTCAATAATATCTTTTCTAATAATGAAATTATTTCAAATCGGTTTGCTGTTTTTGTTACCTGTACACAAATATTTACTTACCTGTGAAATAGGTTATTGATCGATTTTTATTTATGTGTATATGACAGGGTATGCAATGTGCCACGTGTACTTTTCAACATTTGTGTTTTCGAATGAAAGCTGATTTTTTGTGTAGAGTTTTAAGTTTCTTTTTCTGTTGATGTGGTATGGTGCGGCGAAATTTAACCATACCAGAAAGGTGGCAAGCTGTTGGCATGCAAAACGGTGGTTTTTGCCATAGAAGGGTGGCAGACCACTTCAGGGTTAACCATTCCATCATTGTATGACTGATGCAGCGTTTTCATCAAACGGGAAATGTTATTGACCGACCATGTGCAGGTAGACCTTGCAAAGTGACGCCGGGAGAGGACCAGCTCAGTACAGCTAGTGCACTTCGTGGTAATTTAGCGTTTGGAGGCCACATTAGCACACGCACTGTAATCAGACGCCTCCACCATCAGGGAATGCGAGCGCGGCGACCCATAAAACGTCCACAATTGACATTACGTCATCGCCATTCTCGATTTGACTGGTCACATGATCATTTGGGGTGGACTATCCCACATGGAGACGGGTCGACTGGACTGATGAAAGTCGTTTTTTGTTACGCCCTACCGACGGTCGTGCAAAGGTTTGGCGCCAACAAAACACTTCATTTCAGGACAACCACATTTTGGGCACAACTTCTTTTGGGATGGGAGTGTAACTGTCTGGGGTTGTTTTTCCTTTGACTGTAAGTTGGAGGACTTGTACGTTCTTGATGGTAATCTGACAGGCCAAAAATACCGTGACAATATGCTCGCTCCACGCGTAGTCCCCCATTTCGACAATCATGCGTTGGCTGACAGATCAATGTTCAAGGACGACAACGCTAGGACACATAGCGCCCTAATTGTACAACATTTTTACAGCAAGAGGCTGTTCAGACAATTCCATGGCCTGCGATGTCGCCAGACATGAACCCTATAGAGCATCTATGGGACTTTATTGGCCGAAAAATTAACCACCGCAATCCAAAATGTCAAAATATTGACGAATTAAGAACTGCTATCTTACAGGAGTGATAACAGTTCCCACAAGAAAGGCTTAGGCGTCTTGTGCGAAGCATGACGAAAAGTGTTACATAACTTCACAATAAACACGGTGGATATCCTCGTTATTGATTTTTATGCCTTACACATACGTACAATATATGCATTTAAAAGTTCTTAAAATCTGAAGACTCTGCATTTTAATGCAATTTGAAAAACTTCCATCAAAGACAAACTTGCTTTACGTTTTTACAGCGCCTGTTTTGTATCCCATTTTTGCCACGTCATAGTCACGTCTTTCAGGATGATAAATACTTCGTCGATTGGTAATTTTAGAGCCTTTGGTGTAGTCTTTTACAAAGTGTAAGAAAAATGGTGATATCTATTTTATTGTTTTAACAGTAAACATGTAAACAAATATATCGATAAAAATATAGGGAGGTGCTTAACTTTTGTCGGCGTGTATATATATAAGGAAAAAAAACTGTGAACATGACGAATAGTAAATTTTATCATGGCACGCATTTTCATTACTTGCTGCTGCTTAGAAATAAATTAGTTAGATTGTTCCTTCCAGAATCTATATATTTCATGGAAGCAATAGTTTGTATTGCGTTTTAACATGGGTTACATTATTTTTGATGCACTTTATCCCTAGCTAACGCTCGGTATGTAACATATAAGAAAATAATGTTACCCATGAATTATTTCTTAAGTAGATCTCAAATTGTCACAAAAATGAATGACAACGTAAAATGAACAGTGAATGATTGTTAGTCATAATTAATAGATAGTAATCATGGTCATATTAAGACAATTTAGAAACTAAATCTAATCTAGCTAAGAGGCAAAATTGTAATTATTTTAGCAGTGACTGTGTCTTTTGATTGTAATCACCATGGCACAGTCAGTAAACTAATAGAGTGAGAATAAAACCAAGTCAACATAATTTGTAATCAAACAATGTCAGAACCAACATAATGTCTTCTAACAGGATTAATGTATTTAAAATCGTTTTGCTCACAGTTAGATAATACTTAATTGACCGCATCATCTCACAAAGATAGAAAAAATAGACCTATGCAGCCAGAGTGACTCTGCCATATTTTATTGAAATTATTGCGCCAGGCCAGAAAATTAAGTATGTAATAATAGTTATTAATTCCGCCATGTTTTAGCCGATTTTGGCGATCCTATTGAGGGCCTTTGGTTTACTTCCTCGCAAAACTTTTAAATTATTTGGCTTTCCAACGTTTCGATTTTGAGCGTACCTGACGAAGGTTATTCCAGAAACGCGTTGTGCGCATTACATTTGATATCTACGTTGTATTTTTCATTTATCTAAAGTCAACACTTATATCAATTCCGCTCTATTCTTTGTCTTTCTTTTTGTGTTTTCAATTTTAAGATGTGAGAGAGGATTAAGTGTGTTTTTTTAATAACTAAATAATCAGTCGTCACTTGTGTATTCCTAATTGTAATTTTGAATTGACCAGAGATGATATTCTGCGAAATGCCATACAATGTAATAATATTACATAATTTTTACTATATACAAGTAATAAGACAATTTGGGTGTTTTGCTGAAATTGTGGTGACCAGGGAGACAACCCGGTGAACAACACAGACATTCTTAATGTAGAGGGATACAATACGTTGGCCCGGTCTACAACCCCTGACAACCGGAAGTGTGCTGAAAATCCGTTTATATTCTGTCCTGCTCCGTAATTCTATTTTATATACGGTAAATTAGTTGGTTTTCTTCTGCAAAACTATTGATTCATGTTGCAAACATCTTTCGGTAAAATAAAACAGTGATTGTCTTCATATTAGTTGAACATTATGCTGTTGACCTTCGAGTAGATTGCTTTCTCTCTCGGGCTAAAGCCCGCTGTGAAAACAACCACCCTCGTGTTGACAGTTTTCAACGTTCACCTAATATGAAGGCAATATAATATATAATGTATGTGTTTCACCTGTTAATCTATTCACCCTACAAACAAAATTCATGTACACTATGTAATTGTAATGTAACTTAAGAACACTGCGTATATTTACAAAACATATTAGGCTTAAAACCAACATACTACTATATGATTCATCCCGGCGTTTCGACCATAAAATCACAATTTTGCAGTTATTACCTTTTTTTTCTTCTTTATGAGTGAATTGTTCGTGTAAGATCCTATTCTTTGATAATCCGGTCTGGTGTTTACTTTATAATGTTCGGCATTGCGTGCCATTTTAAACAACACTATGACTATTTGACATTTGACAAGTAAACCATTATTTTGAAATAAATCAATGAGAAGCGATGCCCACAGTATACCCGACATGACGCATGGGTGAAGTAAATTGTCTCGGGAATTTTAACACGTCACCGTTCAAAAATACCATTGGCATTGAAGGACGTTTTAATAGAATGATGTGTCTCATGAAGTTGGAGTAAGTGGAAATGGTTATTGTTATCATTTCTTCAAAAGTTAGAATATTGCCTTTCCAAGTTCGCCATCGAGAAAAGCTCGTTATTTGTTTTCCAATGTTTCATGCATTAGGGGACTGGTCCTGCCAAATATATCATTTTTTAAGATGGCATTCAATGTGCATGCGAATGTGTAGACATGCGTTCGTAAGACATGATAGATGTGGTCAATCAGCAGATATATATTCTTGTGCACTCTCCGGACGTTCACGAAGATATCATACCATTGCCCCGAAATGACCCTTATATGATGACATACCTATTGTAATTAGTCATAGACGTTTTTCCTAGCGCATCAGTGACCGAATTATTATTTAGGACGGGAGTTATTGTTATTTTTATATGTAATTTTTTGCTTCGAATATTTCATCAAAATGTGTGTACGCACAATTCCCGCCTACATTTACATGGGATTGCATGGTATCTCTCTATAAATATGGGAAAACATGTTAAACGGGGAGCCACATATGTTGTTATGTCTAAAATAGCCTTGACTTATTGTTTATTCTTAATGCGTGCTGTGGAACAAATACACAATATTGAATGATAAACTAAATAACAAAATACCGCAATATTGCCAAGATTATAATGACACACACCAATGTAGTAACAATGAAACTTCCAATTATTGCATACATTATTTTTATTGTAATATCTGTTGTAGTTTGTCCATCTGACTGTGGTGTAACTGTGAATCAAAGGTACGTGTTATATTGCATACTACATATAACCGAAAAATAAGAATTAAAAAAAAAGAAAACGGATTAAGAGAAACCTGAAATTCCGATTGACAACAAAAGTTAAGAATCAAACCTATATATGGTGCTCTCTGTATAGCCAATATAGCTATCGTGATTATAATAATATTATTTTATTTGAATATTGATATTATATTTTAAGTCAAAATGAGACACTCTTTTACCGTGAAATTTCTTTCAGTCGATTTAAACCTATTATTGACATTAACATCTTCTACACATAAACAATTGTTAAAATTAATCCAATATAGGTACTGACAATCAGAAATACGTTTTATTTACTACTACTGCTTCACTTTCAGCAATAAATCAAATCCAAATGTTCTGAGACAAGTGATCCAAAATAAAATTAACTGGGAGGGTCTTTTATTGGTGTACCCTGTCAAAATTGTGCATAACAGTATACTCTTTATCTATACCAAGATGGCAACTTTTCCAAATAATATAAATGTCATTTATTGAAAATGCCAACGTAATTTGTCTGTGAACTTTTTTTTCAAATTTACGCTGCATCTGTACTTCAATAATACACCGTTCCAGTTTTCCGCTTTAAGCCACGCCCCCTTATCAACGTATTAGCAACGTATCAAGGTCGGACAACAAGAGTTAACACGGCGGCACCTACAAACTTGTCGTCCGTTCCAAATGATGTATCAATGGAGTACTTCAGTGATGCTGATCTTACCAAAAGGGCGCAAGAAAGAGGGTACAACCTTTTCACAAATGGATATATTCATGGGGTCCGCTTATTTACGACCAGTGATGAGTTGTGTGTGGATGTAGCAGCAAAATGCTACAGATCAATGAAAAAAAAATGAACATCCACACGCAGTTTCTTTGACGATCAACAGAAAAGACAAAATATTTACAGAAAGACATTGCTCTTGTCAAACAGGGTAAGCACAGCAATTAAAAAAACTCACCTCGTCTTTTATCAAATAATTCTTATCTGAACAGACACACTTATTTTTGTACATACGCATCGTAGGCCTAGATCTACAAATTATCGTCGACCCATCTTACCTTGAGATTTCTTAATTGTAAAAAAAGGGGGGTATGGATTTTAGCCACGAGTCAAACTTTTTTTTCGCCATCAACAAAAACATTTTTCTTTACATTGTTGTAAACAATTTTTTCTTTAAAAAAATGGAAGCAAACTATCCCCTACCCCCAGAAAATTAAATTGTTGCTGCCTTAATTTCTTCACAAGTTGCGGAGCCTGTATTTTGTTCACCAAAATTGGCATCTTTCCTTTTTATTTCAAATTCATTCCATTCTCTGCCCCCCTAAACATCAAATGGTTTCTAAATTGTGTATTTAAGAAAATTTACTTTGAACAGATTTTAGTATTTTAAAGTGCGTTAAAACTGTAATGGTAGACACGTGCCATATTACTTGATTTTTGGGGGCAAATTTCAATGACTTTAATCTGCCAGTAGTTTACCTAATGTTAGGTGTGTGTGTTTTTTTGTTTTTGTTTTAATCTTGAATATATATATCTTAATTTGTTTTATGTTAAACAGAATTTCAGGGACTTGCAGTCATGCAGTTGGAACATTGTTTCAACTGTTGCACTACACAAATCTGGGACTCACTGATGTCCCCTCAGAGCTAGCCTGCACAAGTATGCCACAGCAGTGGGATAAGCCAAGAGGACCCAAAATAACCCCCGAGCCAGTAGCTGCAATGGTATTCTCAAAACCCAAACAGACACCAAGGAAAAAGAAGTCAGTTCAAAGTTCAAAGCTCAATATTAGGTAATACATTTAGTTCTGTAAAGAGGAATGATGTTTTACGATGATATACAATTTACCTTTGGATATGCTTCTTATCAATTAATTTATTTTCATTTTCAATACTTCAGACCAAGCAATGCTTTACCAATATATCATTTGAAATATATGCATATCAAATATGAAGATCTTACTGCAATTTTCAAGATGAAGAACAGCAATAAAATTGCTGTACCTGTGAGGTCACGTATCTCACCATATCCTTGTTGCACATAATATAATGTTCAGAACAGTTGGTATCCTCTTAGAAAAAAAAAGAGATACCAAAAGGAGGCAATTAGAAGCAGATAAAATGCAAGTGTGTATCTTTGATTCATATCCAGTGTATCAACATATTCCTGCAATATACATTTTGTAGGCATTTAAAACTGTCGTGGTAGTCTTAAGCCACCTGATGAGTTCCATTGGCCGGGATGAAACAGTTTTATCAAGTCATACACGTACATGCGTGTACAAATTTCAAGATTTCAATTATTCAGTGTTCTTGAAATCTGTCAGTCCTGTCTGTTTTACTGACAAAAAATATTGCCCGGACTGACAGAATTGTAGCAAATTTACAAATGAAACCACTAGTTGGACTGACAAAAATAAATGAAGGGCTGACAAGCTAAACCAGAGGCTCTCAAGAGCCTGTATCGTTCACCTGGTCCTATGTAAAAACTATGTCCTGCAGTGGTAGTCATCTTGAAATTTCGATCAACATAAAACAAAAAGTTTGTAAAGGACCTTCCAATGATTGATGCAGTTTATTAGATGCCGGTTCAATCAGTGCAATAGCTTCAGAGAAGAACATATTTCTGTATTTTCCCCATATGGTCCTGTGTTAATACTATGACATGTGGTGGCAGCCATCTTTAATTTTTAAGAAAAAAAGCGTTTTGAAACATTTTTTCCCATAGGGTCGAAGGTTAAATTAAGTCTTGCCGTAGCCACCATTTTGAATTTCATATCGGAACAAAAAACATAAAGTTTGTAAAGGACCATCCAATGAATGTTCTTGTACAGTTTGGTTTTAATCATATTTGTAGTATCTGAGAAGAAGGCATTTGAACATTTTTCCATAGGGTCCAATGTTAATCTATGTCCTGCGGTAAAAACCATCTTGAATTACCGATCGGCATAAAAAACATAAAATTTGTAGAAAACCTTGTAATGATCATTCATGGGAAGTTTGGTTTCAATTGTCCAAGTGGTTTCAGAGAAGAAGCGTTTTGAAACATTTTTCACATAGGGTCCATTGTTAAAATAAGTCCTGCCGTAGCGGCCATTTTGAATTTCATAGCGGAACAAAAAATCTAAAGTTTGTAGAGGACCATCCAATGAACATTGATGTACAGTTTGGCTTTAATCATATTTGTAGTTTCTGAGAAGAAGGCATTTGAACATTTTCCCATAAGGTCCAATGTTAATCTATGTCATGCGGTGGCGGCCATCTTGGATTTCCGATCGGTATAAGAAGACATCAACTTTGTAGAGGACCGTCCAATGATCATGCATGGGCAGTTTGGTTTCAATTGTTCAAGTGGATTCAGAGAAGAAGCGTTGTGGAACAATTTTCTCATAGGGTCCAATGTTAAATTAAGTCCTGCCGTAGCCGCCATTTTGAATTTCATATCGGAACAAAAAACCTAAAGTTTGTAGAAGACCATCCAATGAACATTCATGTACAATTTGGCTTTAATCATATGTGTAGTTTCTGAAAAGAAGGCATTTTAACATTTTCCCAGAGGGTCCAATGTTAATCTATGTCCTGCGGTGGCGGCCATCTTGGATTTCCCATCGGCAAAAAACCCCAGAAACTTGGTAAAGGACATTCCAATGATCATTCATTTACAGATTGGGTTCAGTCAGGTCATTAGTTTCAGAGAAGAAGATCTTTGAAATTTCAGCCAATCAGAGCATATTATTGGCCCTGGTAGCCATGTTGAAAATCCGACTGGAACAAAAAACAGAAACTTTGTAGAGGACCATCCAAGGAACATTCCTGCTAAGTGTGGTTCCAATTGGCCCTGTGGTTTCGGAGAAGAAGCTTGAAATGTGAAAAGTTTACAGACGACGGACGCCAAGTGATGGCAATAGTTCACAGGTGAAATGAAAAGACTTCAAGAAATCTTAATTATTCCTTATTTAATGAATTGTTGAAAATATTGGGAAAATTCAACCCTGTTAAAACATTTTAGACACACCATTTCAAACGTGTGTAGGCAATGAAACTGTCGTGGTAGCCTTAATCCACCCGATGAGTTCCCTTGGGCGGGACGAAAGCGTTTTATCAGTCATAAATGTAGTTCAACTTCAACTTCATTAGCAGATGTGTAGTACAAAATTTACATGTATGTATGGCAACCCCTAGATGATGTTTTTTTCTTTTCTAGCCAATCTAGGTTCTATTGTTTCATTGGGTAGTTGTCTCATTGGTGCATATCCCATACCCTTTCTTTTTGAAATTGTAATTTGTCCTCATCTTGAATTGTTGAAAATATTATTTGAATCGAAATTGTTCAGCATTCCTAATGTTAAATCAGATGAAGTGAAACGCATTAAAACAGATCAAGCAAGTATAGGAATTCCACTACAGTACTTATTACAAGATGATGCAGAATTAATTGAGACAGACATTGGCTTTGTACAACTGGGTTCAATGATCCCTTATCAGGTTGGAGTTGCCATACATGTAGTTTCTTATTACAATGGGAGAGTGTCTTTCAAATATTTCAAATCAAGAATTATACTGAATAAGCGTCGGGCTTGAATTAATGTATTTTTTCTTCCATCATGCTGCATTAAATTTTAAGATATGGGGGGAGAAGTTTTGACAATAGCTCAAAAGTCTCAATCTGATGGCCTTCAGATATCAATTGAAGTAACAAATGACACAATATATGCAATATATCATAATTTTACTACAGTATCTTGGAAATTTGTTAACATTGAAGCATTAAACCAGTGAGCATTAATACTGCTGAAAATACTGATAGGTATTATCATTTTTAACAATTTTAAACATTTTATTTGATTAATTTCCCTCTCAATATGTATTCTATGTGATGCAATGTTTTACGTAAGTGATACTTCAGCTTCATTGAAAGGTTTTCCACTGGAAGCAAATGGTGGAATATTCAATCCCAATTCAAGTTCAGAAAGATATTTCTCTATATGGAACCCTTTGTCTGCCATAACACTATCATTTTTTTAATAAAACCTCTTTCCTTTAGGTTGAGAAAGTAGTCTAAGAAACCACTTTTTTTAATTATGTCATTATCTGATGTGGATCCTGAAAATAAGTCAGAAACAAATAAAATCGATCCACGAGAATCACAAACGACTAAAGCTTTCAGTGTATTTGATGATTTATAGTCAGAATAGCATTGGCTCTGTTGCTTTAAAGATGACGGTTTCTCTGTTTTTAATTCTGTGTAATCTAGAATTGCTAGGCATGATGGAAAGTCCTGTTTGTATGCCTCTGTCATATTTTCAATAATAACGTTTCGATGTGACCAACAACTTAATGACCCTAATCTTCCATACATGTACTTCGCAACACCATTAATCACTGTTGACACTTTTTGCACTTTCACATTAAATCTATATGCCAAGTCTTTTAAACTCAAGCCGTTACGAAGTCTACATAGATACATAAACATCTGTTCAGACAATGGAAATCTATCAAAGTGTGTTTCTTTCCTTTTTTCTCCATACACAATAGGATTTTTTTAGTACATGTATCTGCAGGAAACACAATTCTAAAAGCATTACACAGCTCACAAAAGTCAGTCCAGTGTAAAATTGAAACAAATTATTGATCTTGGAATTAGATAAAGTCACTGTGTTGAACTCCAAATTGCTAGAAGTCTGGCATCCAATAGTAACTCGGGATTTATTATTTTGAATGTGATGAAGTAGTGCATTTTCATTCCTTAATCTAGCATTTTCCTCCTCTAATTGTCTTATTCTTGCGATATTAGACAGCATTTCCATTGATGAGAAAACTGAAAAACTTTAGATATAGCAAATAATATACTGGTATGCATTATTTTTTAGCATGTTTACAATTTTGATTGAAATTTGTTTTCTCTTATGATGGCAGCTTTTTATCTATTTCTCAAATGGATTCATATTTGGAATATCACATACCTTGGAGTGTGATACGAATTAGTGATAACAAAAAATCGCTTCTCTGATTGGTCAAAAGAGGAGTGTGATACGAGTCAAGTATGATTTGATTGGTCGAGCTGGTTTTGTTTGACAACTGACGTAACACGCAGAAGATCATTACTTTTTCATGCGCCGCTGATGCTACGCAACACACAAATAAATATTCCCCTGTAAATCATAAGAGAAAAGGGGTAATAACAAAATTACCGAACAGAGAGCAATCTTCCAAAGGGAAATTCAAAACTCATAAATCAATAAACAGACAAAATCAGTCAACAACCGGGAAACTGGAAAACCGCAATACCACAGGGTGGATAAAGAGAGAAGTAGACCAAGATCCTGAGCTAGAGTCCTTGTCAGGCTGGGTTAGAACAATTAGGTCTCTAGTACAAGGTCGGATTCACAAACTCAAAAATTGTGTTAATAGTCGACCTAAGTCTGTGTTTAAAGACCAAGAAGCTGTTAAGTGTCTTTCCTCTCTTCATGACAAATATGTTATCGTTCCTGCGGACAAGGCTTCCAACAACATTGTGTTTGTATGTAAATCATATTACTACGAATGCCTAATCAGGGAATTAGGCATACATAACAACACCTCTGGTAATACCACATACAAACCAACTTCGTTCGACAAAGATGAAATCCTAGCTAACCACATATCCTTCATGACCTCTTTAAACATTCCCTCTGGTAAAGAGTCTGAGGATATACCCTATTTGTATTTGATACCTAAACTCCATAAGACACCATACAAAGAAAGGTACATAGCGGGATCATCAACTTGTTCGACAAAATAATTGTCTATTCACCTAACAAAGATTATGTCTGCAGTAAAAGAGGGACAACATAAATATTGTGAAACCGTTTACTCGCGTAGTGTCATAAATCACATGTGGATTTTGAAAAGCTCGAAAGATCTTTTGGATAACCTTAAATCAAGATCTTTCTCACAAGTATCCTCCATCAAAACTTTTGATTTTTCAACTCTATATACCACCCTACCGCATGACAAATTAAAAACCCGCTTAAAAGAAACAATCCACAAAGCTTTGTCATAGAAACGATGGCTCAAAATGTGTTGTGTTAGGTTACAATTCCACATATTTTTCTAACAAAATTAAAAAAGGTAAAACATGCTACTCCGAGGAACAAGTGATCAGTATGCTGGAATTCCTCATCGATAACATATTTGTCTCCTTTGGAGGTACACTGTTCAGCAGGTCGTCGGCATACCAATGGGTACGAATTGTGCCCCTCTTCTATCCGATTTATTTTTATATTCATATGAGTCGGAGTTTCTTCAAAAACTTGTTAAAGATAAGAAGATTCATGAAGATAGAGCCTTTAATTTCACATACAGGTATATTGATGACGTTTTATCTATCAATAATTCTAGATTTGCAGAATTTCTTCCATTGATATATCCTCCAGAGCTGGAAATTAAAGAGACCACAGATACAGTATAATTTTTGGACTTATACCTCGAATTTGACGACAGTGGTCAACTCAGTACTAAAATTTATGATAAACGAGACGACTTCAATTTTAAAATCATAAATTTTCCTAATATGTGCAGCAATATACCAGCTCCTCCTGCATATGGTGTTTACATCTCGCAATTGATTCGCTATGCAAGAACCAGTAGCAATTATTCTGATTTCTTGAAGCGTCATCTTTGTCTGAAAAACAGGCTACTGGACCAGGGCTATTAAAAGATTCGCCTTATTCGATCTCTTAAAAAGTTTATATTCCGATATCAAGATCTTGTCGAAATATATTCTGTCTCTGCAGATACAATAGTAAAAGATACATTTTCATATAGTGAAAATGTATAAAGATAAGGATTTGGTATACGTGGTTTACAATGTCAAAAATATGTTTTGTGAATGTGTGACGTCAAAATGCTTTTGGCATTTACGGTCGTAATTAAAATACTTCAAATGACTCATAGTTGATGGTGATGGTTCACGAGATATATTAGATACTGAGTTTGGTACTGTTTGACTGCTATTTTGCCTGTTTTTTTCCAGTATTGTTGTAAATGCTGTTTTAGTGACAACGGGAACCTTTGAATGGTAATGGAAGCGAGAGGTTGGTGCCGTAAAATCTGATTCAATCCACCATTTCTTTAGAAATGCCTGTACCAAGTCAGTACGATTGCGGTTTTCCAGTTTCCCGGTTGTTGACTGATTTTGTCTGTTTATTGATTGATGAGTTTTGAATTTCCCTTTGGAAGATTGCTCTGTGTTCGGTAATTTTGTTATTACCCTTATTTGGTACAGGCATTTCTAAAGTAATGGTGGATTGAATCAGATTTTACGGCGCCAACCTCTCGCTTCAATTACCGTTCAAAGGTTCCGTTTTCACTAAAACAGCATTTACCACAATACTGGATAAAACAGGCAAAATAGCAGTCAAACAGTACCAAACTCAGTATCTAATATATCTCGTGAACCATCACCATCAACTATGAGTCCTTTGAAGTATTTTAATTACGACCGTATTTGTCAAAAGCATTTTTACGTCACACATTCGCAAAAAATATTTTTGACATTGCAACCCACGTATACCAAATCCTTATCTTAATACATTTTCACTATATGAAAATGTATCTTTTACTATTGTATCTGCAGAGACATAATATAATTCGACAAGATCTTGATATCGGAATATAAACTTTTTAAGAGATCGAATAAGGCGAATCTTTTTTATAGCCCTGGTCCAGTAGCCTGTTTTTCAGACAAAGATGACGCTTCAAGAAATCTGAATAATTGCTACAGGCTCTTGCATAACGAATCAATTGCGATATATAAACACCATATGCAGGAGAAGCTGGTATATTCATGCACATATTAGGAAATTTTATGATTTTAAAATTGAAGTCGTCTCGTTTATCGTAAATTTTAGTACTGAGTTGACCACTGTCGTCAAATTCGAGGTATAAGTCCAAAAATTATGCTGATGAAGCTGTATCTGTGGTCTCTTTAATTTCCAGCTCTGGAAAATATATCAATGGAGGAAATTCTGCAAATCTAGAATTATTGATAGATAAAACGTCATCAATATACCTGTATGTGAAATTAAACGCTCTAGCTTCACGAATCTTCTTATCTTTAAAAAGTTTTTGAAGAAACTCCGACTCATATGAGTATAAAAATAAAACGGCTAGAAGAGGGGCACAATTCCTACCCATTGGTATGCCGACGACCTGCTGAAACAGTGTACCTCCAAAGGAGACACATATGTTATCGATGAGGAATTCCAGCATACTGATCACTTGTTCCTCGGAGTAACATGTTTTACCTTTTTGAATTTTGTTAGAAAAATATGTGGAATTGTAACCTAACACAACAAATTTTGAGCCATCGTTTCTATGACTGAAAGCTTTGTGGATTGTTTCTTTTAAGCGGGTTTTTAATTTGTCATACGGTAGGGTGGTATATAGAGTTGAAAAATCAAAAGTTTTGATGGAGGATACTTAAGAGAAAGATATTGATTGAAGGATATCGAAAAGATCTTTCGAGTTTTTCAAAATCCACATGTGATTTATGCCACTACGCGAGTAAACAGTTTCACAATATTTATGTTGTCCCTCTTTTACTGCAGACAGAATCTTTGTTAGGTGAATAGACAATTCTTTCGTCGAAGAAGTTGATGATCCCGCTATGTACCTTTCTGTGTATGGTATCTTATGGAGTTTAGTCATCCAATACAAATAGGGTATGTCCTCACACTCTTTACCAGAGGGAATGTTTAAAGAAGTCATGAAGGATCTGTGGTTAGCTAGGATTTCATCTTTGTCGAACGAAGTTGGTTTGTATGTGGTATTCCCAGAGGTGTTGTTATTTATGCCTAATTCCCTGATTAGGCATTCGTAGTAATATGATTTACTTACAAACACAATGTTGTTGGAAGCCTTGTCCGCAGGAACGATAACATATTTGTCATGAAGAGAGGAAAGACACTGAACAGCTTCTTGGTCTTTAAATACAGACTTAGGTCGACTATTAACACAATTTTTGAGTCAGTTTCAAAACTCTTAATTGAAAATCGCAAATTATTCTATATAAGTAAATTATTTTAGAGTATATTTCAACTAAAAGTCACTTTGTGAATAAAAAGATTTAATATTCACTGGCGTGTAACGTTAAGCGACGTTACGCGATGTTATTTTGCGCGTTAAACTTGCACGATATACGTGAAAAACAAATTTCTACGTTAAAAATGGCCACGCCCAGCGCAGCAAGATATAACGCAGCATCTTGACAAGGGAAAGCTGAACAATTGTAAATTAAAAGTAAGTGTGGACACTAAATAGTGTTTTTCACAGTACTGGCATTGTCCCATATCAACCCACCTTTGACCCCATTTATCTCGAAAACGGTAAACGCTACATGAAAACGGTTGAAATTATCAAGCAAGAAATTTTATAAGGAGTCTAATGCAAAAAAAACCCTATCAAAATCAGACTTCTACCTTGTGCACAGACGGACAACGCCGACGACATTGCCATACCATAATACGACCGCAACAATTTTGCGGTAGTATAAAAATTCTGTTTTTGCAAAATTACAGAATACAACTATTTTCTGAAAATATAGAATAAAACAATTACTGTTTTTTGATTCTATAAATGTGTGGATTCATTGACTTTTGAAAAATAAATGACATTCACTTCGCCCTTCGGGCTCAATGAATCTCATATTTTTTCAAAAGTCAGTGAATCCACATATCTACCTCATCAAAAGACAGTAATTGTATAATATCAACTCTCTTTATTTAATTTCAAAATGAGACAGACTCGCCAAGGCTCGTTTGTTAATATTGTGAAATTAAATAACTCGAGTTGAAATTTTGCGATATTCAATTTTCACTCGTTATGAAACCTATTCTTACCATATCCATTATTTAAATATTTTTTTTTCAGCTGAAGAATATACAACCTGGCCAAATAATTAGTAATGAAAACACAGCATGTGGAAATACCAAATTTCCAATAGATACAACCTGTATTAACACCCAAATAACATCTAAATTTAACAATATAAATGCACTTTTTGGTACATCAAAACAAGACGCCATTGAGCTGGAAAAGAAAACTGTAGCACAAGCAAGCAGTGCTCAGTGGTGGTTTGCAGCTAGAAAAAATAGGATAACTGTATCACAATTTGCAAAAGTTTGCAAAAGAAAAAAAGAAATAAACCCAAAATTTGTGGATAACATTTTCTCAAATGCTAGTTTTACATCCGAGGTAACGTCTTATGACAAATCACATGAAAATATAGCTAAGCAGGTTTACATGGAGAAGAACCATGGCCACCACATTCATGATTGTGGAATCATTGCTAATCCTAGCTATTCCTACTGAGCAGCAACCCCTGATGGCAAGATTTGTTTAAATGGTGAAACGGGTATTCTCGAAATTAAATGTCCATTTGCTGCCAGAAACCACACCATAGTAGATGCAGTCAGAGAGTATCCCATTTTTTGTCTGGAAATGGTCAATGAAACCCATAATGTTAAGAAATACCATGATTATTACTACCAAGTTCAGGGACAATTGATGATTTCAGGTGCTCCTTTCTGTATTTTTGTTGCTTACACCAAAAAAAGACTTGTTTGTGCAGAAAATCAATTTGGATATTGGCTTTGTTTTAAACATGTTTGAGAGGCTGTCATCAATCTTTGAAAAAAAAAACATCTAAATATTGAAGTTTAAACTGTATAGTCTTTTGCTATTCTAGACCTAATAAAAAAATACCTGTTTCCCCTAACATGCTTATTTAAAAGCTACATCCAGCGCAAATATTAGTGTTTCTGACTTTTTTGTAAAGGCTTGCAGATATTGAATTGATTTTTGTTATGAATTACCCCCCTTGAAAATAACATGAATCATATAAATCTCCAAGAAGCTGGTAGGGGGCATTGTATTACCCCTATAGTACTTTTTCACTTGTTAATATTGAGCAGTAAATATAATATTTTACACTGTACAAGCTCACCTGTGTCCTCTGTTTGACAAGAAACTCCACTTTCATCATTGGTATTCATATCATCACTGGACTTTTCTTCAATTAAAGTAATAGTTGGATTGGTATCACTGCAATATATTAGTACGAAATCATCAAAATAATTATTATAAATACATAAAAAGAGATTCCCCACCTATTCTCCCTGTATTAGTCTTTTCCAAATTAAAACTATTCTGTGCCTGTTTCTCAAAACTAACTAATTATTATGGGTACACTCACATTGAATTCACACGAACAGTTTAGTTCCAGTATCATGATTATGATGATTAAGATGTATGAACAATTGAGAATATTTTTTTTTTCGTCAAAATTGTGCAGGGGGCATTATCTTTTGATCCTAAATAATCTCCTTCCTAATCTGTATGTAATTCTATATATTAAACAGTTGATGGATTCTATTCATTTTAACCAACATTGAATGTAAAAATATAAGTCCAGTTAACTGTTAAAATACAGAAAATTGAAAATAAATCTTTTAAAAATTTGCGGTGGATGCTATCTTTTGATCATATAGGCTGCTGTACAGTTTAATGTAATTCTATTGATAATTAATGGAGATTTTCAACTTTCAAAAACTCAAACATGATAATGTATTTATATGAAATTGTTAATAATTGTAGCAAGAAATACACACAAGACATAATTTGCAAGATAGTACCTCGACACAAAATCATAACATGCGCACAACAAAAAATTGCAATAAAGGAACAGCACTTTCAATGTGGTCTTCATATTACATATATACATGTACATGTGCATGTAATGTATCTATCATGTCTAAATATAAATTATATTTTCTTAATGCATACATGTCCATGCAAGATATTCTTCTTCGAAATTTCTTTAATTCTCCTGTGACAGCATCACACGGGTCTGGATAGTCAGCAGTTGGTCCATCTAAGCTAATAAAGTGCTAAAAAGACAAAAAAAAACATGATTATACATCTAGCAAATATTCTGTATGTATACAAATGTAAATTATATATGCACGTCATTAATGAATTATACATGTAACAAGTCAAACTCATTAATCAATCTTGAAATATTATCTAGTAGAATCATGCAATATGACCCCCATGACAGCATTGTTTTGCTTTCAGTGTAAAATTTTGTTCCAATAACCTAGCTGTAATATTTGTGAAAAAGCCATCATATATTTTCTTATCATTAATTTATAATAAATATTATTAAATTTTTTAGTCTTATATTATACATTCCTTTTGTTTTAATAATTTATTGTTTTAAAAGTGATTAAAATTGTTAAAATTTTGATTGTGTATTATATGTTCCAAAGCTGTCCTTATCATAATTGTTATATGGTGAACATGACCCTGACACAGAATCAAAACATGCACGCAACAAAGTTGCAGAAAAGAACTGTGCATTTAAATGCTGCTATTCATCTTGAAAATTGTAGCAAGATCGTCACCTAGTCAGACCCTGATATGTATTTAAGGGGTTAACCATGAATCAATGGTTTTTTCCAAGTGATCAAAATTGAAATTTTGGAAATAGAACAGTTGAACTCAAAAGTGATCAAGGTAGTCATATTTGCAATAATTTCTCTCAAAGAATGTCATTTTTATTTTTCCTTTCTAGCATGTCTAGAAAGGCATATTCCATTAAAGTCTAAATTTTTAAAAGCTTGCAAATTCTATAAAAATTCTAAATAAATTTTAAAATTACACCGCCTTTGGAAAATTTATTCTGTTACAATGTACCACTAAATATATGTACTTTTAAGAACATGCATGAAGCCTCAAACAATCAAATGATTTTCCTTAAATTTTCATACTGGAAAAAAAACCTCTTTATTCAGGGCATGTCAGGGGTAATTCCTTATTTTTAAATCAAGTTCCACCCCTGCCTTATATTAGGTCTTGCTCCAAACCAGTGATTTAACTGATTTTGTTACCAAAAAACTAAATCATACAAAATTGTCCAATCCATACGTTTTGCCATAAGTTTTGGTTATGTACAGAAACAGGGGGAACCTTTAAAAAAGGATAACAACATAACCGCCAACCTGCTAAAGTATCTAAACTGCGGAATTGACACGAATGAATACAAATATAAACAATCCATTACACACACAATTTTGGCATTCAGTCATTATATCGACGGGTGTTATTATCATTTACCCATTTTACAATGCTAGATTATATTTCAAAAACCTGGGTCAAGACACTGGTGTCCTGTGTAGCCTTCAATGCATCCTTCTGTACAATTTCCTTCAAATCGTTCACAGGAAGTATTAATGCATGTTTTACAATGGTCTATACAATCAAATCCATGTTCAGCGACTGAGCATTCTGTAATATTTAGCACAGTTCACAAGAAGACAAGAAGACAAAACACAGCATGAACCGATCACGTTACAATGTGATCGAATATGAACTTTTATTGTTTGTTTAATCAATGGTTCTGAATAGATCTTTACCATGAACACATTTTTTGTGGAGAAATTTATTTGTCATGTTTTGCAATTAATCACTACTATACTAAAATGTGCATATTCAGCAATGGTGATGACGTCTGGATTTGAAGAGACAAAAAGTGTAGGTAAGTACAGCATAGTTCAAAGAAAGAGTTGAGGTTAATGACAAATCTGAAAAAGAATTAGTGTACAAACAGAGAGAATATAAAGACTTCTGAGAAAAAAAAACAACATAGCTGCTGATAGTTTTGCAAGATTGTTTATTTGCAAAGAAATTGCTTTGTGTGATATTTCTATTACATCAGGTTTTGCATAATATAATATTGTCAACACGAATTGAGTCTACGGCGCAATAAGAATAATTACAATTGAGATACACCGTTGATGAAAGGTCTACAATAACTCTTACATCTACAGATAGTTGCTGCTAAAAAGGTAGCCACTGAACCAAGAGTTCCTATTGGACAAGTTGAAGTCATCACTTCGGATGTTTTACGATCTCTACCATAACTTGGTTAACCGGTACGGAATATCTGTGTCATAAATGACCACGCTTATGCTCCACTTGTCGTAAGCACTTCTCGGTCCTCTCCTCGTTCATGACTTATAACCGGTTTTTTAACCAGATGCCACTGGAGGAGCAGAAACGGCTTACCCTACGGGGCACCATAATTCACCGCCTGTTCTTAGTTGGTTCTTATTAGGCAATCTTAGAAAGCTTGTTTTCAATTGACCAAACAGTTGCAGAGGAGATTTCGTTTTTGTGTCTGGTGGTGTTGTTGGTTGACAAATCGGCAACGATTGAGTATATTTCTAAGGACCTTATCACATTACGATTGTAATTTTCGCAGTAGCTGCAAAGGAGAAAATTACCTTTGTATCTGGTTTATCATAAACTGCAATATCCTCTTGCTGGCATGTCGTTTAATCTATCGGAATTAAATTAGGTACTTTTTATCTTCATTTGCCAACTTCTACAGGGTTTGATTTCAATTTTCCAAACTGTGGCAGAGTAGAGTATTCATTTTGTATTTGACTAACTATATTCTTGAATGACTTCATCCCATAAAAAAGGAAATTGTTCTCATCATGCCGAAAAATGCGAAAAGTCAGCCAGATGTTGAATTGGTTAGAGGGTATATTATAAAACTTATATGGAATCAAGTATCCAATTATACAAAAAAAATGCATACACAAAGAAAAAAAGTTAAGCACCCCCATGTTTTTTTTATAAATGACAAATGAAACAATTAGTGTCATAAGATTGCAGACCAAATAATCTCAGAAATACAAATCTGACCTTTTAGCACATTACATTGGTTTAGGAAAACTTAAAAAATATCAACAGAAATGATAATTTAATGGATATATTGTCGCACTGTCACAAGGCCAGATTTTACTCTCAGAATGTTCATTTAAAATATTGAGATTTACTGCTCCTAAGGCACGATAAGATTGTCATTTCACTTCAAAAGCGCCAATCTTGAGTCACTCAACGGCATTCATGTTTCAAAGTGCAGTATCGAGTGATATCACCACGTCCTTGGATGAGGGCCTTTACTTTCTGTCCTATCCCTCCAGTCAGTCGTCAGATATGATGCTGTGATTGCTGCCACAATTCCCAATGCAATGCTGCTTCCAATTGAAGTAAGTTTTGTACATGAGATTCAACTGCTTGTACAACACGGTCTAGCCTGTCCCAAACATGAACTATCGAATTCAAATCCGGGTTCATGGCTGGCCATGGAAGAGAAGGCATTGCTTCACGTTGAAGGTAGGTTGAAGGTTGAACACAGTTCTTCCAGTTAGTGGGTGGTTGTCGAAATGGGGAACAACAACTAATTGTAAGACATCTTCTGATGTACTGAATACCTGTTATGTTTCCCGGTATGGTGACCATGACAGATACACCCACATATCATTACCGAGCCCCCACCGTAAGGGACAGTTGTCTGGATGTTCCTTGGGGAAGACGCCGTATTTTTCTTGTCTCCAAACTCTCATTCGTCAATCGGTTACATGAAGCAGAAACCGGTTCTCGTCCGACCAATATATTCTACGCAGGGTCCTCAAATTCAAACCTCCAATATCTTTGAGCGAAATTCCCGTTGACCGCCTGCCGATTATTTGCCTTCTTTGAGCCTCCGATGTTCGCCTTCGTACCATTTTCACAGAGTACCCAAAATTGAAGCGTGAACATACTGAATTTTGGGTAAAGCATGGTACATGTGGATGGTATCTCGATATCGTACTTCACACCTGTGTGATCACATCTTTTCAAAGGAACACCTGTCTTGTTAAAATCAATATTTGCATTAAAATTGAAACTCATGGTAGCATGTTATAATTCAATATTTCAGCGGTTGCTTAACTTTTTTCTTTGTGTATATATAAACGTAATCGTCATTTCAACCGATGATATTATTTTGAATAATATTGACATTTGTAACTCACCTTCACTGCACGTATCGCTCTTCCATCCGAGCTGACACCCTTTTGTCGGATATAACCCTGTAGCTTTAATGCAAGCTCCGTAACTTCAATAACATTGGTGTACACAGTTTATACCAGAATATCCATCATTGCACTCTAAGTGATAAGAAAAAAGACAAGTATGCATATATATATATTGCTATTCACAATAAAAGACTTGAAACGAATTGTGTTTACTGTTCGCTCCTCAAAACAATGTGAGTAAAATAGCTATGCATAGAGGTAACCTAAACTACGATTACATTGCTAACAATAACTTATGCTGCAATATGAGTTCTCTCGAAAGAATATCTCAAACTGTCTCCAGAATCGGTCAGCAGATACAAGATTAAAATGAAAGCGAAATATTTGTTTTTGAAATTGGAGTCACACAATGGACCCATTCTTATTAAAGAATTCCAATTCATATGTGTTATATTCATGTACAAGCTGAAAACAGAAATGGCAACAGGTAAAATATTGCTTGCTACGAGACTGGAATAGAATCATAACACTTATATATTTGCTTACCTTTTTTACCAAGTAGGCAGTGTTTCGGCACTGGCATGCTATATTAGATATATCTATTTTACTGAATTGTACAGCTCCTAATTAAAGTAATCATTAATAAAACTAAGGTAATGCTTCATTCGGGCATAGATGACCTTAGCCGTTTTTAGCTATCCTGTTGATGCTCTTTGCTTACTTGCTCCCACAGATTTTAGAATTAGTTCCAATATTTTGATTATGAGCGTGACTGCAGAATGTTATTTCAGAAACGCGTCGTGCATCCTAAGTTAGATGTATAAGTTTTTATTCGATAAATTATAACACGGTTAAGAAACCGGAGTACCCGGGGAAAACAACCGATCTTCCACAAATCATTGACCAACTGTATCACCTAATATTACACCCCTCGTCCTCAGCGAGATTCGCAATCAAGTACGTTGCAGAGCATAAACCTGGGAACAACCTGTGCAAATAGTATAATGAAACACAAATTTAGTAGAAAAGCATTAAGTTATCAGTTGGTTTTTTAATCTTTATATTTTCGTTTCCTATCAAGTTTTATCCCTATCGTCTTCATGAATTGATGCATTTATTTGTTCCTTTCTTATGTATAATAGAACAGTTCCTGAACATACCTATATCACACTTATGATGTCAGGAATGTACATACTTCCGTCCAGGTTTACATCTAAATTTATCTAAACAATAACACTGTGTCGTTTTACAGGAATTAGATAAACACCCGTCACATGATTGATTACAATTGAAACCATAGTTACCAACATATCATTCTATAATGAAAGACATTCAAATAAAATGTAAGTATAAATCATCCGGAAAAAGCAGCGTTTTACAATGTTGACATAATATTACCTCAATTTACATAAGCTTCCTTCGATGCATATATATATATTAAAATTACTGAAATTATGCTTACATAAAAAATATGATACATTTCACAAACATTCAAGTGTCAATGGAACTATATTAAGAAAGTTAAAAGCCAAAATTAAGATATACAACATATATGATATTGCTTCCGTAGTGAAATGCACTAAAAAGTCAAGAAAGTATGAAAACACAAGTGTGTGTGGGTAATTGTCTGAAAAATGTTCGGAAGATTCTTAAACGTCTTAACTTATTCTTAAAAAGTGTGAGCGAAATCTAATTTTTCTGAATATCACCCGAAAGAGTCTGAATGTTCTTAACATTGTCTGACAAATCTGAACATTATTAACATTGTCAGAACACAGTCTGATCATTCGTACCATTGTCTGAATAGTCTGTACAGAGTCTAAACATTCTTAACATGAGCACTTCTATTTCATTCATAATGTATTTGATGTAAACTTGAGGAATGTTGTTGTACAACTATTTCTGGATAATTAGATAGACATTGTGTTTGAAATTCGTTAAATATTGGAAGTCTCAAGACATGTTGACAATTGAGGGGGTGGAGATGGAAGTTTGACAGTGACATACTGGTAGGCTTGGCGTCATGACGCAATCATAGGCCCAACGTCAAAAATGATCAGATTTGTCCTATAGTTATTCTTGGTGCTTAAACAATGAACACGAATTAAAAAACAACAACAATAATTGAATCCGTCCTCTATTATGCTCATAAAATACAATTTGAATTATTGTAGAGTAACTAGCCTCACGCCCATCGACGCTAAAAGGTTTGAACAGCCCATGATTAACTCTCTAGTGAGATATAATGGTATTTAACATCTGATAAATTAATTTTAAGTATTCAATTGAGTAAATACATATACAAATGTATTAGTGTTTTACAATAACTTACCTGTACTACAACTTTGCCTTGAATATCCACGTAGACATACACCCGTCACATGATCACATGGTTGATTGAAACAATTACATGCTTCGGCACAATTATTTCCAAATTTTCATAATTCACACTCTACAAATTAAAAACAGTTACCATTTTGAAAAATGTGGTTATGTGGTGATGCTGGGGGGTAGTATTTTAGAAAGAATGCGCAATAATACCACCAGCAATGCTATTGTAAATGCGATCTCTATTATTAGTTACAGGCCGCTGTTAGAGACCACTATACAGACAGCCTATGCAGGCCGAGGTCTTTCCAGTTCTCCTTTTTGAACGAGCTTAAGAATTTTACCAATGTTGTAATAGCTATCACAAACAAATCTGTTTTTGCGGCTTTGTTATATTATAAATCATACAATTATTATTGTACAAGTTCGATATATTATTATTGAACCAAAATAAGTTGCCCGTATTGGATATAACGGTTTTCCTTTTCCGAATTCGTACTCAGGTGAATGCCTTAAATCTGTCATTATAGTGTCTGAGTATATATGATTAGTATATATTAGTAAACTTACCCTTGTCACAATAGTCCCCACGTCGTCCTATTTTACAACCTTGTATACCTTTACCGGTGGCAGTATCACATATACCATTTAGACATTTGTCTGGGTTACATCCCCATACACAGTTACCATTACCGGGATCACAATGTCCCACAACACATGTAGCTGGACATGGCTTACTGCAGTCACTACTACACCAACCTTTATAACATCCTGTAAATAACATATGTCTTTATTGCATCAATATATATGTGTAGCATAAATATGACAATATTGGATACTTCATGGTCAACAATATGTATATTTACAGCGTGGTCTACCATCGCATCTTTTGATTATTTGAAAATTCTGATTGTACAGAAAATATGTTTGTGCGAAACATAAATTGGAACCTTATACCTTTTGCTGTGTTTTTGGAATGAGCGTTTGTCTTTATACGGTTTTGTGTTACGTTTATCTATAAAAGTCTGATATATCCTCCTGTAAGAACGATATCTTAGCGAACAACATTACAACAAGACGGCATAGCTCTTGTTAATCAGTACCCCCCATCAATTGGTTTAAAAAAAAATACAGAAGTCATTATATTTAAACCGAAGTTTCCAATGTTCGTATGGACGCTCTATATTCCATTGTCATATATGGACATACCTTGGTTGGCATGGATGAAGGAATGACGATTTAATGTTTATTTGTCAGATATCTGCAGAATAAATTTTGTCATATACTTGACTCTAAAATACCTGACAAGAAATGCCATTCCAAATATTTCAAGCGAACCTAATGGCACAAATAAGAAAACTATAACAGACAGTTTGATTACACCACAGGACACATTCTAATGTTAAATGAACTGGGTGACCTTATGATTTATACATTACCCAAATGATAATAGATCATTTCTCTTACCTCTGCAACAGAGGATATATTTACCGGGTGTCATATAGGAAAAACTAACTGGTTTTCCCTCGCGAGTACCATGATATTTTGGTGGCGTCGTGTTCTCTTCGTTTTATTTTTTCCATTATATGATTACTTTTTTATCTTCGTTCTCTGTCTTGTGTCCTATGTTGCCGATGTCTCTGGATTGTCAATTCTTGATTTGACTTTCGGTTTTCTTTTACATTTATGCTTAGCAGAATAACTACATTGGAATGTATCAAGCAACTTTAGTATTCTTAGTTTCTTACCAATTGTCAGTTAGCTATCTGAATATGCAAGTTGTCATTTACTTTCCATATTTGAAAGCGACTAATGGATACTTGCACTTACCGTGGATAATTAATTTGCACAGCTCTAATATGGCGTAATCATAGTATGCATCAGGGTAGTTTACTGTTTCATTGCGTTCATTATAGATCATGATATACTGTCCTAAGTGATTACAATAACGATCCTGATATACGGATGGAAGTCATGGTCCTTCGTCATGATAACAGAGATAACCATCAGTCTTTGATACACTTGAGTTACTATCATACAAGGAATATCCAGCTAAGCGAAATGGCTCTGCATCAACAATAAATGCACATTGCTGCATACATTTTGATGAAATACTGATCTTTCCAAATGAAAAAAATGGTATCTCACCTAATTTACTTCCATTATCTGATGGACCTATTAATAGTGTTTGGCGACGTGCTTAGACTGCACAATCCGTATTTGACATAGGTGCACACGTAATACACGAAGCGAGTTGGAAGTAGCTGGCCACGTAAATGTTTATTAATGGAAATGCAAGTGTTAATTTATGTAATAAACAATAATTATCCCTGTATTTCGAATATCGAGAATAAAGCAATCGTAACAGAACAACACTAATAATAATATGTAATACAAAAAGGGTACAATTGATAGTGCAAACATGTAAATGAATAACCGCTCACGTATTTGGCATGGTACCGTTGTACAGGCACATCAATTACAAATGTGTGTGGAGAGAGCTAAACTAGCATGTTGATGAAAAACCACCTACTGCGTTGTACGGATACTATTTATTCATTGTTCACTCTATCTTCGGAATGTAAAGGTAGTTGTGGTATAATTAGAGGAACAATTTACATGTGACCCAAAACATTATGTGCTTCGTTTTGCAACCAAACATTGGTATTAACATACGACACTGACCAGCTCATAAACCATCCACTTAATATACCAACAATACGATATACATTAATAACATTGTTTTCCTTAACTCATCGACTAGTCGACAGTTGATAATCAATAAATTAAGTTACCTTATACTTTTATCAAATTTATTTTTTTTGCAAATTACTGGATACATTGCAAAATAATGTATGATGTTAAAAACGTGCAGGTCAATTGGAAATGTCAAATTAACTGATATGAACAGTTACTTAATGACCGGTAATTTTTCTTAACATTTGTGATAAATACAGTATCTACAGGAAACGTAAACATCCACCATGCAACAGACTGTGGAGGGTTAGCCAGTGTAACAGAACATGTTCCATTGTGCAATGCATCATCAGGTTCACCACTCATCGATAAGTCTGCTGTCATAGTTTGATTCCTCTCTTTATAGTAATAATCTGAACTCTGCGAAGCATTTCTTTCTTCTTCTGAGAAGTCTTCTAAAAATGTTATTCGATATTTCAAGTAAAACACCTCAAATATATAACACATATATTGCATGATTCTACCTCTGCAACAAAGAAAAAACCCAGGAAAGAACATTACCCCATTTCATTCAATATACACATGTATTTAGAAAATTTAACATAAACTGACTTAGTGAAATTTCTCGGAAGAATGCAATGACTTATTCGTCTTTTACAAATAAATAGACTCCTTCATCGGTTTTCGTTTGATGAAACCACTATTCTGTTTTCACATACATATAGATGCAAAAAACTGGAAGGGGAGAAAGGGATACATTGGTTCATGGGAAAAATAAGATCATCATGTCTTTTCGTACTCTTCACTTCCTTTCACAGGAAATCAGCTTACCATGAAAGTGTCGGATCGAACTAGATACCCATTTCTTAAGACCATATCAAACATAGTACACACGACGCGTTTCTGAAATAACCACAATCGGGTACGCGCAATGCCAAAATATTTGAAAGCCAAATTAATTAAAAGTCATTGGGAGGAAGAACACATAAGGACTTAGACAGGATTGCCAAAAATCAGGTTATGCAATATATGCCTGAGGGAGAATATTCTTAGATGTAAAAAATAATTACATCATTAAGGAACTGTAATTTACGATAGAAAATAAATAAGGTGACCAAATATAACATTGCATTATTCCTCGGTAAATGGAGTTATAAAATAAGGTTGATGGTCAGTAACCTGAAAGGTGCATTAATTGAATACTGTAATCTAATAAAAATTAGATATGTGTTGAATATTTCTCACTCACCTACAAACACAAACTCACTGAAATTAGCTGGATCTTTAAAAAGATTATTTTTTCTCTGTAGTTGACCAATCCAAGATGTCAACAGCCGGAGACGAACATTGCGGTTTTTTTCTTCTTCAGAAACTGAAATCTTAGTTGAAGCCAACCAGTGTATTGTGTATCTAGATTGTGATTTGTTTGGACTACTCACATCACCACAAATTTATCAAATTGGACTATGTTATATTAGAAGACTAAATATGTTATGCATATATTGTCATTTGACCTATTGTATACTACATGTATATACATACTTACTTTGCGCATTGACAACAGAATGCAGTAATGGCACTACATCTAAAATTGTCATTTTGATCTGGTTTGTCCCCACCTATACACAAAGAAAAAAGTTAAGCATCCCCTGATATATTAAGTCATAATAAGTTACACTAAGTTTAGATTCTAATATGTTTATTGATTTTAGGAAGAACAAAGTTCCATTAACAAGATGTGCTCACAAAGGTGTGACCATTATGTCTAATATCCACTAGTCATGCACGTGAACCATGCATCTGACGCATTACTCAAAATTCAGTATGTTCACGCTTAGAATTTGGGTATTTATGTCCGGTGTTTTAAAAAAAATGTATTCATTCTCAGAAAGCATGGTACGAAGGCGATAATCAGAAGCACAAATATGGCAAACAATCGGCATTGATGCAACATGGATGTCATTCCAACTATTGGACGTCAGATGGGCTACCACTTTACTGTAGTCAGCCGAATGGTGAGAAAACACACACAAACCAACAATTTGAAAGACTTCCCAAGATCCGGCAGACCATGGGTACCATCTGATCGTGAAAGTAGAGCATTGCAGAGTTTGATTAAACGGATGCCATTCGCAACCAGTCCCGTACTCAGACAACACTGGCTGCACAATAGACGGCTGTCAACAAGAGCAGTTTGAAACCGTCTGAAATCAGCGAGACTTAAGACAAGCAGGGTCATTAAACGTCCACCATTGGCAGACCGCCATCGACGATCACGTTTGGCATGGTGTTTTGCACGAGGTACTTGGAATTGAAGGTCATGGCGCAAGATCCATTGGCCAGACGAGGGTCGGTTTCTGCTTCAAGTAACCGACAGCCGGATGAAGGTTTGGAGACACAAATATACAGCCTATACCCCAAGGAGCATCCAGCCAACTGTCCCTTACCTTGTAGGCTCAGTAATGATTTGGGGATGTATCTCTCATGACTGCAAGCTGGATTTAGTCATCATACAAGACAACCTAACTGGTGACCAGTACATCAGAGACGTCTTGCAACCAGTTGTTGTCCCCCATTTCGACAACCACCCTCTATCTACAAGGCCTGTGTATATGGATGACAACGGCACGCCTCATCGTTCAAGAGAAGTAACCGCCTACCTCCAAAGCGAAGCCGTGACTTCTGTTCCTTGGCCAGCCATGAGCCCGGATTTGAATCCCATAGTGCATATTTGGGACATGTTAGGCCGTCGTATACAGGCTCTGGAACCTCCTTTGTAAAACATTCGTCAGTTGGAAGCAGCATTGCATCGGGAATGGCAGCAGATATCACAACATGACATCCGATGTCTAACTAGAGGGATGAGGCGCAGGGTTGAGGCCGTCATCCAATGACGTCGGGGTTACACCCGGTACTAAATTTGAACAATAGATGTCGTCATGTGATTCATAAGTGACGTTTTGAAAGTGAGATGACCATCTTACCGTGATTTTTGAACTGTAAAGGTCAATACTTAAAATGGACATGTCTTACTGCAAAAACTGGCCTTGTGGTATTGTGATTAAATATTCATTAAATTAACATTTTTCTTGATTTTGTTGTGGTTTCTTACAGCCAATGTAATGTCCTAACAGGTCACCATTTCGTTCTTGAGGTTATCTGGTCAGTAATTTCGTGATACTTGTCGTATCATTTGTCATTTTAAAAAAAAGCGGGAGTGCTTAACTTTTTTCTTTGTGTATATTTTACAGTCAATGTGTCAAACCAGTCATTTGGCCAAATGCCTAAAATGTCCAGTCATTTGACCGAATGACTGAAAATGACCTCCAGCCATTTGGCCAAATGACTAAAGGGTATTTCTTGTGTGTTTTCTAATAACTAAACTATGTTTCATCTGTATTTATGTTTATTATAACAACAATGAATAATCAAATGGCCAAATGACTAAAGGGTATTTCTTGGGTTTGTTATAATAACTAAACTATGTTTGATCTCTATTTATGTTTATTATAGCAAAAATGAATAATCAAATACATGTAACAACAAATTTACCAGTATAATGCATTCTTGACACATAATACATACTTCATTTATTTAAACAATTTGGACTGTTGTGACATCTGCTATTACACAAAACATTATTTTTCGAACAAGCACATCGCTTACTCCGACATCTCTTAGGTCCATTACAATTGCACTTGACGAAGCCCTGATCACCGTGTTGAGACTCATTTTTGTTGGCTTGGCGAAGCGACACACTGCTATCATGGTTAATGTCAGATTCACTCAGGATTCGCTGAGGACATAAATCAAACTGGTGTCGACTAGATTTCACTTTCAGAAAACCAGAAGGGTATATTGTCCGTTTTCTACAGCTAATGTAACACCTATAATATTTCTGGGATCACCACCTCCCCTGTCAACAGACAGAATGGGCACATCTACGTTATCACCAACGGTACCATCCTTCAGAACCACGTGACTTCGCTTAACAACACGCTCGGCTTGTTTCTTTTGTGCGGCTATTGCAAGCTTTATTTTCTTGTCTATGCTGCTCGTTGGTTGAGTCGTTTCTGGTAGAAGTTGAGTTGTTTCTGATGGAGGTTGAGTTGTTTCTGGTAAAGGTTGAGTTGTTTCTGATAGAGGTTGAGTCGTTTTTTGGTAGAGGTTGAGTCGTTTCTGGTAGAGGTTGAGGATTTGCGACGTCTTACCAACTTCTCAACATCACCACACTGAAGAATATCATGCTTGGACAGAAAATATTAACCTTGGTGTGACTTAGCTGATGATTGTTCATTTAAATGCTTCAGTTCATTTATCAACAAAAAGAACTCTGGTTTTGGTATAAGTACCTTTTTCAGAGATTCATATTTCTTATATAACCCATTTTTGAACGTATCTTCTACTGAAAGCTCCATATTGACAACTGATGCCTGAACCATTATGGCCAAATTATTTATAGGCCAAGGGATTTGGCTGTTCAAAGAAGATGTAAAATAAACATTTGTAAGAACTTCACACCAAGCAGTCCCTATTGTAATGTTAAAATAACAGTTGTAAGAACTGTTCACAAAGTGTAATCTTAGTGTTGCTTTAATGACACAGGCTGATTAGTACAAAACAAAGACAAACAAGTTCAAAGAAGATGTAAAATAGACAGTTGTAAGAACTATTCACAAAGTGTAATCTTAGTGTTGCTTTAAGGACACAGGCTGATTAGTACAAAACAAAAACAAAAAAGTGTTTACTATATTTGACATAATGACTGAAATAAATTCCCATTCAGGCAATCTGTCAAATTATAGACAAACAAAACATGAAAAAACAAACAAACATAGTTTATTACAATACTTGACATATTAACTGAATTCAAAATTCCCTATCAGGCAATCTGTCAAACTGGGAGCACTCATTTCAGTCATTTGGCCAAATGACTGAATATTTTAGGTATTTGGCCAAATGACTGGTGGTCAGAGGCATTTGACCAAAAGACTGAAAATGTCAGCCATGTGGCCAAATGACTGGTTTGACACATTGACTGTAACATATATATCAAAAATTGAAAACATGTAAGACAAAAAATTATATTATGCAAAAGTCCACTTTTAACAGTATGAGTTTAATATCTTCAATGTCGTGTAACTATATTGTCAGATACACGATATTCCCTTAAAATGTCTAGATAGTATTCAATTGATCCAAAACATTACTTCAAACAAGATATTGCTGTATATTTCACCCATTTTATCATCCGTATCTATTATCAAATTGGTAACACATACATCCGAACATGATCTAAAATTTACCATGCAGTTGTTAAAAAGGAGACGGATTTATACATCTACAATTGAAGTCATAAAGTGGGAGTTAACTATTTCGCACAAGAAAAAAAGGTTCTTTGATTGATTGTGAAATTCATGCAACTGATAATAGAAAGCAACCCAAAATGTATTTTTGTCTTTCTTTTATTTTTCACGTCTTTAATATCGCCACCTTTTCTGATACTGATCTAAAGAGTTATCTTTACTAGTCCAATCAAATTGCCAAATTGCGCGAAGAAAGTTTTCAAGTAAAACTTGTTGGGTGACCTAATTTACCTTGATCCATTCGAAAGTATATAACCAACTTACCTCACCTATAATAAGTAAGACATTGTGAAGAAATGTATACCGAAATTAAGGCGAATAAGTGTAGTGCATCATCGCGAGGCAAAAATTCTTCCATTTAAGCAGTTAATTCTATATGATTTATGATTTATGACAAATGGAAATATCGGTGATGATTGCATAACTTTAAGATTTAAATGCTTATGTGATAGAACATTTTTTTTTTATTTACTACATGTAAAAGTAACAAATAACGCATATACATGAACGATGCTTGCAAAACAAATTTGAACAGCAGTAAATTGTAGGACCGACAATACATTGAGTAATATAATAAAATAAACGAAAAAACAGTAATTCACAAGACAATGCAAAACAAGCAAACGATTTAACAACACGATTCCAACTGAAAACCAGAGGAAACTGCGTGTGCTTTGAAAGTGTATGCAAGTACTGGTCCACACAACAGGCTCAGTGAAGAGCGCCTTTATCCCAGTTTGTACATAAACTTGATATTTTAAGACACTGTATTACTATTGCGTTTATCTTTTGAATTGAGTAATACAATTATACAAGTATCCCTTGTTTTCTGTTACAAGAAAGTGAACTGGATTTAAAACCAGCTTCCCAAAATTCAACTGGTAAAACATGTGAACAGCTATCTGTCGGTCAGTGATAGTACATTACAAAAATGTATCCAGTCAATGAAATTTGCATGCTTAGATAGTACAAATGCAGGATAAATATTTATAATCATAAGTGTTTCTATGATAATCAGTAATTAACTTGGCCATATTTTTAAGTTTCAGAAGATATGAAGGTACAGATGGATAGTTTACATAAGAATTGTTTATAATTGGCTGAGTATTCTGTTTAAATTCACCCGTCGCCATTTTCCTCCATTTTCTAAACTGTACGTCGGTGCAGTGAAAATTCAAGAAAAGAGTCTCATGAATATTAAGATATTATTACATGCCATTTTCTATATCGGCCCTGGTATCAACCCGAGATACTTATATCAAGCCCAACAGCGAAGCTGGAAGGCTGATATTGGTTGAGGGCTGATACCAGGGACGATATGGAAAATGTCATAATCTATTTATCACATATTTTACACTGGCATTTTTCAAGCATTGATCTTTATATTGCAAATAAGATCTTTGAATTTACAAATTGCGAAAATAAATCCTTAAGAGCGTTGCCTTTGTTCAACTTGCAACTATTTTTTTTTTTCGAGTCTGGTTTCAAAAGGATATCAACCAATGTCGATCTGTACAATGACGTTAAAATGTGTTTGTACAATATACCCAAGACGGTGATATTTGAATGGAATTTCCTATTCAACACGACGTATGTATACACTTGAACTAATTATTCCGTTTGGAGTTATTTAAAGTTTATTCCGATATTGAGATATGTGTTAATTTGATTGAAATGCGATTTTATGTATATCTTTCCTTAAGTACTTTGACATATAATCTTTGAGATCACTGTGCAGATACCGGAAGTTGAATTTGTGTGCAAATACGGATATTTGAGGGCTAATATGGATATTTGCCGCGTATTTGTCCTGAGAGCAAATAGCCAACACTGACTTCTAGCTAATATTAGACATGCAAAAACGAACATATTGCAACAAAATATGTGATAATTATAAGATATTGTACTGACGACAGAAATATTTTCGGTTGATGTTCTGATAAGACAGGTATTGGCAACGATGGAATGTCGTGAGAGAAACCTTGTATTGTGCAGATTATGTGACTCTTGAATGACGTATAGTTGACTATATACTTTTATCGGCTTAAATATTATATGAAAAGTGTGTATCCACTGTTTTAATAATATACATAATATGCAAAAAGGACAATGTATATGCATACACTTATTTAAATGTTTGCAATATATTAAAAATCAACCAGAATCAGGAAGTTACTTAGCTCCAACTTAATCGACAAGAGTAATATTGAGAAGGTGTGAACCCAGATATATTCTTCAAAGAAAACTTTTCGTGTGAGATACCTGTTTTTATTTGTCTCCAGATTGTGTAACTCTCACGTAGCATACAAGTAACTAAATATATATAAATTTGTCATAAGCTTACCTATTTCATGAGAGGTATATAATCACTGTTTTTTTAATAGCATATATCATATGCCTACGACAATAAATACGTGCAAAATTATTTTAATATACCCAATATATTAAAAATCATCCAGTATCAAGAAGTCTTTCTTATGGGTGAATGGTTAAATACCATGGAACACATTAACTAAAGACCTAGTGACCCTGTACATAGTGTATATTCGTACGAAATAGATTGTCAAAGATAGAATGTATTATATAGAAAAGAAGATCGTTGTAGATGTATATTAATGATGAGTTACTTCATCCCATGACATGCTCAGGTTATAGATATGTTTACATTTATTTGCATATCTCAATTGTACACCTCCTATTATTAAAGAACAGGTCGAATACAAAAGAAATAATAAACATAAAAATAAAAAAACATACTTACTAAAGGACAAATGAACTGTACCAAACATGTATTATTGGTATTCATAGCATATCGTATCACCTTATATTAATAAAAGAGAAATTATTGGGAACAATTACCAAATGTGAGGGTAGGTGAACAATTACTCCAGTGATAAGTCAAGGAAAGAACAACCTTAATCGGAGACAAAAGAAAGTAAGATTATTAGTGTCCATGCTTATTTGCGACAGGTCAGCGGTTTTCTCCGGGTCATCCGGGTTTCTCCACCAATACAACTGACCGCCACAATATCACTGAAATATTGTTAAAAGTGACGTTAAGCACCATAAAACCAAACCAAAAATCAGTTATAAGTGTGCTTAGTTTTAGCTTGTACAAATGCAGGTATAACAAGTACCTGGAATAACCTTCATCAGCTGATCAGGTACAATCAAATTCGAAAGATTGGAGAACCAATTGGTTTCAGTGTCTTACAAAAGTTCATAGTTAGATATAGTATTGAGTGTAAATGTACAAAAGTTTCAAATTAGATATACGAATGTAGTATAAAGTATAAATGTACATATATTTACCTTCGCCATGCCTCTTTTACTTTGATTTCTATATTGAATGCATATCATTATGGAAGTAGCACCGATATATATATTTTTAAATGTTAAGAAATTTACTCGGATTGACTTTGTATGTGTGCAATATGCAGAAGTTAGTATGTCATTTATGGTATTTAAGCACAAATTATATATTTGTTATTGTAAAGAGTTATGATCAATACGTGTTTTCCTTAGAATACGGATGAGTACAATCACATTTCATGTTGTACATAACACTGAACAATAATAAGTTTTTATGATACAGCTGAAATAATAATTAAATTTGTTTTAAGGTTCCCGGGGACAAGTTAAGAATAGTTTGAAGATACCAAAGGAATAATCATAATTTGTATATCGCAGAAGAACAGACAACATAATGGCCAAAAGAAAAGGGACAAAAGGGCAAACAAAGATCTACAAAACATACATATACAACTAACCATCAGTACCATGAACCCCATTAAAAACCGGGGGTGAACACACAATCATTATGACGGAAACAACACAATAAAATAATTTCTGCCGCTTTATACGCAGGTGTGTTCAGACTGTTTCAAGTCGGTTTGTTTCATACGAGTTGCTCCCCTTTGTAATAGTTTATGTCGTGACGTTGCATCCATGAAAACGTACTCTTCGTGGGTAAACTGTCCGAAGGAAAAACGTGTTTTTGCAGATCAAATGCACTTATTCCTTGTTCGGTTTGTGACAGTAAGATTAACAAATATATCTATTGTCTCTCCAGATTGTGAATATATCATTATTTTGAATCCATCGATTGTAATATATGATTTTTTGCACTTGTCAGTCTCGGTAAGCTCGACCCCTTCAATGCCCTTATTTGGAAATCGCCATCGCCAAAAGGCTTGTTTGTTGACAAATTATACGAGAATGATACACTCACATGTTTACCATCAATATGATACTTATGTAGCAGAATTTCACAAAAAAGGAAAATGTACCCATCGTCATTTGAAGACAAATGATGCTGAGAGGTAAATCTTAGTTTTAAATTGATAATCTCCTGAAGCACGAAAAAATGTTGGAGGGCGTATCGAACTTGAAGAAAGCACATGGAGAATCAAAATAAAATACTAAAGCCTAGAACTCTATCATGTTAATATCGACATTTTCGTGATTTTTCTGGTAAAGATCGAGATGTTTGATGATGCAGTATCCTTTTTTTCACAGGCACAGGTTAATAAGACCCCCTTTGTTTTGCAAGTTTTGGAACACAATCTATGCAAGAGAGAAATAATCAATGTAATGAATATAATGATGAAAACCACTAAACACGTTTGAATCTTCATACAAAATATATCTTGATGGGATGGAGTCCTGCTTATTTTTAGAATTTACATTTGTTTTCTTTACTTATTATTAGTTATTTTTAATAAAGAATTGAATTACTTAAGTGTTGGACATACAATCTCCATAACAGTGTTATTAACACCTTGGCTTGGAAAGGCAACTTGTCAATTCTGAATACTTATGTAGGACTAATTCCCAATGTATGTATTATCAGATAATAACCTCCCTTTTCAAAGTTTTTTTTCTATAAAAAAAAACCCAAAAAAACCGGTCAAGTGACTGGGGAGGATGACTTCGATTTCATAAACATTTAGACTTCTGAAATATTTTTTGGTCAACATTAATTTACACATAACAGATTTGATCAAACAAACAATGGGCAAAAACTAATCTGACACAAGTTAATTATTCTCTAAATCTGTTTACTAACTAACAAAATTCATGGTCCATACAGTTAATACAAAATTGTACATAAAACCATAAAACCAAAAACTGAATTGAAACTATTATGTACATTGTAATTTAATCCAATTTTGTATAAAAAGGTGGGTGATCTAGTTGTGCTACAATATCACATTTTGATCAAAGACATTTTAATTGAGACATCCATTAGGACAGATGCTTAATTCCTTCTAATATATTGTAGTTTATTTAGTTATGGCAAAACATGTTCAGTAAATAAAACCTTTACATAATTAACAATTTTTCGGAACAAATTGTATTGAAGCATTGATATCAGTATTAATATATTTTCTTAGAAGACATACCTGGCTATGTAAACAGTGTACACTACTGTTAATTCTATTTTTTTTTAAATAAAACCCAATTGTAGCATGATGAATTTATCCTGCAATTGTGTGATTTTGAGTACCGGTACTAATAGAGAGGTCAAACAAACTTCAGTGTTATTTAGTCCTTGTATGTTTTGACAATATATTTTTTAGGCATATATATACAGCAAATATTCAGCATTTTCATTGGATTTAGTTCAGTTGCTGAGTATCATATTAACTGTCTTTGCACTGAGCTAAGTTCATTGCTATGCATTCAATCATCTTGGTGATATATTAAGGGCATATCAAGCCGTGATCAAGGTAAAATGCTGAGCATGCTATAGATGTACATATTGATCTATTGATGAAACAGATTGATCTTCATAGCCCATCTTCTTAATATAAAGTAAAAACAAAATGTGCTTGAAATATTTGAATATTTCTATAATGTTTGAACAATTTGAAATCAAGAAAGTTTACTGATTTTTAGCTGAACAAGCCCAAAAGGGCTAAATGATGTATTATCATGACTGTGTATGTCGTCTGTTGTCCATATTTTTGTATACTTTTGCTCAAAAATTGTCAAATCAAATGGAAAAATTACATAGCAGATATGCTATGGTACTTGGATAGTTTGTAAAATATCTGATTATTACAAAACTATATCTAATTTTTTCACATTATTATGTTTCTTTTGGTAGCTTCACAGTCCAAATGTAGTATTTAGTGAACTATTGCTAATTTCGCAAGGTTCCTTGAGGTTACCTGGTTTGAGCATATTACATGTTTTTTTGGTTTAATTTTTTCTCTTCTGCTGTAGAATTGATACATATTTTTCATCTCTAATTGCTGGTGTCTAAAACTATTCATAGTTTATTTTGTTGGTTCAAAAGCACATGGAGATTGATACGTACAGCTTTTATGTTGTTTTATTTTGATGTTGCAGAAAGGAAATACGAATTATCTTTCTACTATTTAATGGGGGAAAAGTTGGTGTAAAGCTACATGTACCGCTGTATTTCATTGTCCCTTTCTTCAAGTTTACATAACCTAGCATACAGACATAAAGAAAACAAGATTAAATAGTACATAACATTGAACCATATATATGTAGATATACAGATAATACAATTGTATCAGTAGACTCAGTGCCAACTTAACGCATGGGCACGCTGTGCAGTTGCCCGTGGGGCGCACGAGCATAGAGGCCCTATGCTAAGCTGTGTGCAGCATGTTTTTTTTAATGTTTAAATACTTAATTGTTAGGAAGTACTTATACAATAGCTATATATTTAATTTAATCGACATTTATATTTTAATTCCAGCGAGTGGTTGTATATGTATCTGTCTCAGTGTACCACTTTGCCCGGGGTCCTATAATGTTGCTAATACTGCCCTGAGTAGACTTTCTCCAGATTCACAAAACAATTAATGTAACCCAAAATTCATTTTTATTTAATTAAACAGATTCAATAAATTTATATATTCCATCAGTTTCATCTGGTTCAAGTTCTAGATATGCTAATTTAGAGGAATAAAAAATTGATTTGAGGGTCACATGTGTTATCTGTTTTCTTTTTCCACTTCATCTGTAGGCCATTATACAAAAGTAACATTTTATTTTGTAAAAAAGAGATATGAAAGGAACAAAAGAAACAAATATATCATTACACCATGCAAACTCAGCTATTCTCTATGTTTACAAATATGTCAATGTGTGCCATTTTTTATCAAAAGTATTTCAACTCAAAATATAATTTATAACAACTTTTTTTTAGCTGAGTTGTCAAATATGAACTGTGTTATATATCTCTGATACATGAATAGGTAATACATGGATAACCAATATTTTGGATAAGTACATGAATCCCAGCACCAGGACAGATGATACTGCTAGAACATAGAAGTTGAAATGGATAATTACACCATTTTACAATTAATTTATAAACAATCACTTCCCAAAAATCTGTTTTGTATACATGTATATGAAATAACCAATTGATTAATTATCGAATCGACGACAAATGTAGTTTACTTTAATTAAATAAAGCAAACAATTATATTGTTTTCATACATTTTGTATTTGCCGCCGATAGAGTAAACAAATATTGTTACCTCCCATTATCGGTTTGCCGGATCAATTGACTGCTTTGTTGTTTTCGAGATTGTTTAAATGATTGAGTACGTACATTTCGACGTCAAAGTTCTAGAATATACGTGTCAATAAATTCATAGTTAAAAACATATTGACAAAGAGCAGATAACAAAGATATATGATTTTGCTAAGAGATCAAAGACGACGATATACAATTTTACACCATCGACCAACTGTAATCGTGAAATTTCCGCGTTTTATATGGATGTATTCTCCATTGTTGGCTGTATATTAGCTCTCGTAGCACTTTTCTAAAAACTAAAATAAATAATCTTTCAGAAAGTATCCAGTTTTTAATTCAACTTTCACTCTAAATTCTAGAACTTTTCGAAGTTAGTGAAGGCACTGATTATATTATAGTCACGTGAACACCATTTTATCAACAAAAATCCACGTTGACTCGCACAAAGTTGAAACATTTTCACTTTCGAACATGTATATATAGCTAGTTGCAATATGCATCATGTATTGTTATGTTTTACTAATCAATTTGCATTACATACATGACCCCCCTTTTTTATTGCATGCAATCTTAGAAACAGCCATAAAACACCTGCGTATATATGTTCAATTTGAAATTAGTGTCATATTACAAACGTAGGTGTTGTATTTAACTTCGTTATGCCACGTTTCCTAAGCGTTCTATATGAAATATATACTATTACTGAAGTAGCACACGTACATTTATACATGCTATGAATTGTACCCAGATTGAATTTGTATTTGAATAATATGCAGGTATTATGTTATCCATGATATGCAAGCATATTTAAATTTCAATGTTATTGCTTAACAGCATTTTAATGAACTTGATCACTCGTTCCTTTCAATGCGAGATTTAACTTTAAAATTCTGACGGATTCCGTAGAGGATTATGCCAGACAATGGGCAAAACATTAAAAGGAGGACTTAGATATATTCTTTCCGAATGGGTGAAGAGTGTTGGGTCACTGATAAACATTAGAATTAAAAAAAACTCAATGGGTCAATGAGCACTCGTTCGCTTAGAGACCCAAATGTTGCTAAGCATCCGTCTCTCATACATGATAAATGAGTTGTTGTCCCCGCCGAAAAGGCCCCTAACAATACTGTTTTGTGTGTAAATAACATTATGTAGACTGCTTGATAATAATAAAAACATAGGCATCCACAATTCACTTAGCAACTCTACATATACTCCGACGACACTTTCGAAAGATTATATCCTGGACAATCATAAGTTTGTTCCTTTTGAAATTTCAGTCTAATATGAAGAACTTGGTTTACCATCAGTCTACTTAAAATATTAATAAATATGATAGAATTTCTTCATTTTCCATCTATAAATAGTTTATCGTACATTGAAAAGGAGGAAAAAAAGTATGAGAATAGATAAAATTGGCAATTTTAACTTAAGAATATGATAAATACTAGGAAGGACAAAAACTTGAAAATCCAAAACAAAATTCCACAAAATAAATATTTGAAAAAAATTATTAACAGCCAAATGAATTATACACAAAACTGGAAATAAATCTGCAAAAGGGCTATTTTTTATTTTATTTGTTTATTATTTTTAAATGTATCATTTTGGTGCATTAAAGGGTAACAATTATCAATACACAACAAATTAAAAGGTACCAATTGGTGAATTTCATTATAAATATATATCTTAATGCAGCCTCAAGTCTGAATTCTGAAGAATTTATCATTGATCATCAGATGGCACCATGTGCTCAACCCATACAGTGAACACGACCAGAAACAATATACAGTTTTTATTAAAAATGATTAATAAAACATGAAAAATATAAATATTGACATTACAATTAATCAAAATTGACACAATTTCCATCAATATTTTAATTTGATGTAAATACTGTAATCTGATTGGCAGACGCGCCTGAAGAAAAATTTTGTTATACGTGATGACCTAGGTTGGTATTGTGACGTCACCAAAATATTCATTAGCGAACGACAAGTTCAAATATTCCCACGAAATGATCGTAATTAAAATAGCGGAATCATTAAATGTTGTTGTACAATTAAATTATAAGGAATATTTTTTGAACAGGTTATACTAATATAACCTATACTAATATAACCTGGTTTGGAACAGATTATGTTTTTCCGTAAGCTGCGCTAATCCAGGTTAAATCATATAATATGTTCAACAATGTCAAGTATCTCTAAATTAACCTGGTTTGGAACAACTTACGTTTTTCATAAGCCGCTACTCGGTTTAATAAGCGTAAACTGTCCCAACCCAAGTTATATCGTATAACCTGTTCAAAAATTGAAAATATTCCTGAACTGTTGCTGATATCATCTTATTATGCCATGATCCACTAGTTAACGATCATATCCATGGATTGTATCTTATCACACAAATAGATTTAGTTGATGCATTATATCGCATTATATTAAATACAGTACGTCTTGGTTACAAATAAAAATATCATTAATATATTAACAGAATATACGATATATGGCTGACAGGATATTACATTTGTTATCACAGAGATATATTGTACAATATATATTAAACATTATGATATACTTCCTGATTATTAAGGAATAGTTGATAATATACAATGTGTCCTAGACGGAACCACAAATGGTATACACATTACCTCATTTTTTTTTCAAACAATGGGGTTTATCTCATCCGAAAGAGGCGACCATAAGTAATGATGAATCTATTATACAACTCACAATTGAATGTTATTATCTTTTTGTATTGTATTGTATTGTGAGAATGCAATGCCTGTTACGGGTAAGCAACAACAACGTCTAATAAACACTAATTTGTAAGTGAGTGATCATTTGCGGCCAAATGTACTGACCACTCTCATTTCCTCCTTTAGGTCTATACCATTCTACATGTTTTACAACAAGTGACGTCGTGGGGACGATTGGGCGGTAGTTGGATTGACATATATTGTAAGTAATAAGTGCGTATCACAATTTAAGTTGCAAGTTCGATTCCCGTCCCTGGTGAGGTATTGGCTGTATATTAAAAGGTTTGTATCAAGAGTTTGAAGATACCAAAGGGGTAATCCGAATCCGTATATTGAAGAAAAACAGATAACACAGTAGCCAAAAGGAAATGTACAAAAGGACAAACAACGATCTACAAAACATACACATACAACTAAAGATCGAGTACGAACCCCACTAAAATTAAACTATTTATAATATTGCAAATACCAAATGGAGGTACTTAGAAGAAATGTAATAACCACATGACCATTGGGAAACAGCAGACACCCACTGGTCTACGAAACACTACACAAACAACAATACAATGAGCAATATGAACACAACAGATAACCGAGAGCAAATTCTGGTGCCCCGGAATCGTAAGCAGTTCCCGCTCCTCTAGGGGCATGCACAATTATATTGTTAAAGTAAAAGTTTGAAGATACGAGTGGGGTAATCATTTGTGGTAAATCAAAGAACAGACAAACAATGGTCATAAGTAAAATGATTAAAACACAAACAATGATGTACAAAAATAAAAAATGAACAATATGAATAACTATCGGGAGAGAACTCCTATGCCGCACAAAAATAATAAGATGTTGGTCCACTAGTACCATTAGTCATGTTATTGTCAAGCTATTAGAATTATCATATACATTTATATTGAAGAATATCAAAATAAATAGTTTGTATATTTTCTTCATATTTCATTTAAGATCAACTGTTGTTAACGTCTGTTATCATGCATTAACGTAAATGGAATTCCCTTCTAAATGTTCTTTGGTACACTGGTAGCAGTATTCATATTGATCCTGATGAAAAACAAAATGACGATTACTTTGTAGTTATTAACGTTAATGTTAGCAGAAACAGTTAAAATGTGTGAATACTTCTATATGTAGGACGGTTATATAATATATATCCCATTTGGTTTATAATTGTAAATTCTGCACAGTAGAATTCATTCCATTTTCATTAAAATTCAAACGCATCGGTGGCGTAATGGTAAGCAT